>SSNQ01034437.1:226606-242958 GCA_006942095.1 Nothobranchius kuhntae
GCCTCAACACCAGCCATTAGAAAATCTTCCCTGTAAAGATAATGTCAGAAGTGTTTGGGGGTGTGATGTTAGTTCTGAACCAAGTGTGGATATGCAAGGTGTAATTTAATGTATGAAATATCATAGCACAAAAACGTGAATATTTGTTTTACAGAAAAGATACTAACCCCTCAGACACAGGTTCAGTTCGAGATAATCAATGCGACATTTTAGCTGCTGTTCTCTTACTGGGTGTCGAGGTTGACTGCACATTACCTCCCTGAATTGCAGTTTCAGGAGCCTGCTTCTCCTGGTAGCTGGAAAACACATTTTTAAACAAAAATGTCAACAAGTTGGTTGAGACTCTACACCTTCTGTTTACATAGATCAATAATGGCTAAGCTTCTTTACCTGTGGCACAACTAGTAATAT
This sequence comes from Nothobranchius kuhntae, assembly GCA_006942095.1. Taxonomy (NCBI): domain Eukaryota; kingdom Metazoa; phylum Chordata; class Actinopteri; order Cyprinodontiformes; family Nothobranchiidae; genus Nothobranchius; species Nothobranchius kuhntae. Next base: position 227,018 of record SSNQ01034437.1, read on the forward strand.
GAAAATGCATGTCGGTCATAAAAAAATTATTTATCATTTTCACAAACATATTTTATTCTGACCTACATTCAACTGGACAAATTTAGAAAAATAAACACAAACTTCTGCACAACTTTACTTTTAGTCAAACGTGTAGTAATGGCTGACTTATTATTTATTCTTATGTAGCACAGCAATAGCGCTAGGAAAAGATATTCCGATGGGGTTCTGTTACACAAACCCCACGAATAACATTATCTACTAAAGTAACAGTCCTGCTTAGAGGTTGGACTGTAGATCAAATATGACATAATTCTAAAGACTCATCTTTGGTTTGGAAAATGTCCATTCTCTTCTGTGGTACATACAAACTGAAGCGTGATCGCAGCTAACATGCTAACGCACGCTAGCTCTCTCCGGCTGAGCGGTGACGTCATATAATCAAATCAAGCTCTGTTTACTTTTCTCGTCAGAATAAACGGAACATCCATTTATCTACAAACACAAGCGGCGTGTCGTCCACAAAACGTAGAAGTGATCCGGTTACTCCTTAGTTGCTTTTAGCTTTTTCAAACTGATCAGGAAGCCATATGCTAAACACCGTTAGCTTAGATAAGTTTCTTGTTCATCTGCACAAAGATTTGTTAGATTACCTAAATCAGTATTATCTAAATCCATAAGTTTTATTTTATTTTCTCAAATTGTGCAGATACAGCTCTGATATGTTTACCTACTCGTTACTGAAACCTACAGCAGAAATAAGGAGACCAACACTTACCTGGTCACTAGAAAATGCGCCATGTCCGCATCCTTTTTCAGGCCCAAATCCAGTTGAAGCAGCCTCCATTCTTCCAGAGCGTAACCAATACATATTCGGGTCCCTGACCGACTTTTATCATATTTTCTTTTTGACTCTCGAGATGCCGCTGATAAAACCTTTTTCTTTGTGCCACTCTTTAGTGGGCTTTGAGTTGCGCTTGGTCGTTTGCTAGTTGTAGAATCCATTTCCAGGGTTCTTCCTCTTCTGTTTGAGGTTTTAACGTGGCTAGTAGTAAAAGACGCATTACCGCCACCTAGCAAGCTTCTAAATGTTTTTCCGGGTTTGAACCTTGTCGAGAACGCGCTTGAAGCGTCAATTAACGTCATATCCGTAAAACAGCGCGGGAAATTCGGATCAGGAATGTTTTGCATTTTGCAGCACACAGCCTGATTAACAAAATGGAATGATTAACTGGTTTCATCATTCTTTTTAGTTTAAAATGCTTCATCACCCATAAGCTTCACAAGAATGAACATGTACTTTTTGTTTTTGGACAATTCCTGCCCCATGCTCCTTTAAAACAGAAATTATTCTCGTGCAAATATTGGTGTATTCACCTTTAATACTAGTTATTAAAATGCAGCAGTCGCTGGATTAGTGCAGTTCTAAGTGGAGTGCGTCTAATAAAACACTCGCTGAGTGAGCAACTATGCCTGTTTTGAGCGGTCTACGGTTCCAACAACCAGCATACTGTTAAAACAGGTTATGTGGGATTGCTATTAACTTTTCTAGCCCAATGAATGCACTGGGGGTGACTGGCGACCCATCCAACATGGCGACCCACATTTACATCAGTACCAAAAAGAAAGCCCCAGCCCATGTTACCTCTACGTTTATATGATCTGATCTCTGTGCTTCTCATATTTGTTTTCTGTTGTGGAAATCGATGAACACACACATTAACCATCGTTACACTAGCTGAATCGCAGTCACCTCAGCAACTAAAATGTACCGGAGTCGAGCACATCTTCCTCTGAGTTTTCCTTCAGGTGCGTAATGAGTCACGTGACTCCAAAACCACTTGTTTTTAGGGTAGCTAGTAGGGATGCTCCGATCCGATCACGTGATCGGAAATCGGGCCCGATCACGTGACTTTTAAAAGATCGGAATCGGGTGTTAAAGATCGGATTTAACCTTATAAAACAACAAGCATTACATTTTTAATCAATCTTGAGTTTCAAATTGAATAACAATGGCTTAATTTTGTACCAAGTTTCACTTCCTCAATAACGACATGACAACACCATACGGCAGCCGTAACGTCACACGTTTTAAAGCGGACCGTGGAATTCAGGCAGCAGTTAGCTAGCAGGTTAATGCTCGTCTCGCTCCAGGAGAGCAAAAATGTCAGCGGTTTGGAATCATTTTAAACTGCACTTTATTTGGGAGCCTTAAAGTAAAAGTTGAGCTCCATGTAGAGCACATGGAAGAGGTGATTTACCAGTTCTTTGCAATTTGATGTTGATGTTTTATACTTGAATGGTGAAGTTCATACACCACTTTGATTAGGCATATCTTTTGTTCGTTTTAATAAACTAGTCAGTCAAAGGCCTAAGATATATTTTATTTTGTTACCTGACTAAATTATGCAACTACCTCTTAGAGGTGGAGGTAAGCACTTTAATTTAACTTCTATTATTGTGTTGTAGGGCTGCAACAAACGATTATTTGGATAATCGATTAATCGGATGGGGTCTCGACACGATTAATCGATTAATCGGATTACATGGGGAAATTTTTAAAAACTGCTAGGGAAACGTTATTTCTCTCCTTCCTTCACTTTATTTAACACAACATTATTAGAAAACAGTTCAATAGCAGAAAAACAACATGCCATCACCTAAATTGTCTTATAAGTTGTATAGACAGAGACCCTAAGCTACATCTATCTGTGACCTAAAATGCTTGGTCCAAGTTAAACAGCTTAAGGGCAGTTCTCATCTGTTTTGTTTGATCTCATCTGTTGACATTTATTTTAAATGTAATTAAACATAGGCTGTGAATTAATCAAAATTGATCACTATTTCCAAAAATGACTGAAAAAATACCAAATAAAACAAAAGTAAATGAATGCCATCCTCCTTGCGATGATGCCCTGGGCAACTGCCATAAAGTCACATCAAGAAATGCTGCTGATCATTCCAATGATCCCAAATAGACTCACATTAGGCCACATGAAAGCAACTGAACCCAAAAATATATTAACCAGTATATAACTGCACTCTCACACAACACGCCTGCAGCAACAGTTAGGACTCCTCCCTCCCTTTTAAAAGCGTTTTTGCTTCTGAGGACATTGTGGTTGTAAAACCACATGCTAGTAGTCTGGCCCCGGTGTGATCAACCAGTTTCTGCGGGAATGTGACGGCAGAACCAGGGCCAGATTAACACTTTGTTGTACCCTGGGCAACAATATTCAAGGGCTCCATCATCACGACCCAAGGATCACCATAATGTGGTCACATACAGAATATATTACTGTAATATGCAGTAAATATACTCAATACTTGAATGCCTGACAACACGTAACCCGCCCAGAGTAACCTTTGACCCACCTCGTGTGGACTGACCAATGAGGAGAGGGTCTTAACTTGAGGCCCTCTCTTCATTGGTCAGTCTGCATGAGACTGACTCTCAACTGACATTCAGTCATAGGCAGCGAAGCGTCTCTGTGCAGCGCAAAAGCCCGGGTGGACAGTTTGTTTAATGTAGGGTGACCATATTTCCATTTCCAAACAAGAGGACAGGGGATCTGTGCCTATGACGTCACACTATGGCAACGCCACACAAACCATGTTGGGACCCATTTTTTGTAAGAACTAAATTAATATCAGATTCTGCCAATAAAAGGGCTCCAAAACAATTCATATGTAAATATTTTGCATATTTAATGCAAAATCTCATTTTTCTGCTTTAGTGCTGCAACAAGGTTTTATTAATAATAAATTATTATAACTTTTGTTTTACTACAGCATCGGTAAGCTTCCTGTGCACAGATTATCAAGGGGCTGTTATAAACACCGTATAACTAACACTACTGGAGAGGGCATGAATTACACAGAGGCTTCTGGGGAGCCCAGTTATGGGGGGGGGGCATTTTGCCTTGGCCCCCAAAATGTCTTGAAACGGCCCTGGGTGTGTGACTGAGTTTTGAAGGTGATCTGAATTGTATCAGATGTATAAATATTACATGTGTATAACTTATTGTCTTATAGGTAAAAACGTGTAGTGGAGATAAATCTACCTGCATTTTACTTTTCAACACTTTGTTTTGTTTTCTTGTTTTTATTTAACTATTTTCCTGTCCTGTCTGTCTCTCATCTTCCTGCATCTCCTCTTAATTCTCCAGAAAATCTGTTGCCTGGATTCTTACCTTCTCACCTCACCAGTTACTTTTGAGCAGATCAAAGGGATCTCCTGACCGAAAAGCGCAGAGCGCGTTTTCGATGCTGCGTGAGGTGACATCACCACAGCACAGGTGATGAGCTCCGCAGTAGCGAGCTTCAGGCACAAATAAGACAGAAAATAGAGAACATGTGCGGACATGAACTATCGTGTGCTAATTATAGTTTTTTGGTTGCGCCACTTTGAGAATGGACCGTGCGCTGGAAGCAGCTGCCTGGATCGCTGCTGCGGAACCGGTTCGCAGCAGCGCAAGTCTGCCGGCTCTCCCTCGCGCTGATCTGCCGGCTCTCCCTCGCGCTGATCTGCGGCTCTCCCTCGCGCTGATCTGCGGCTCTCCCTCGCGCTGATCTGACTCTGGTCTGCGCGCAACGGCGGGCGGGAGGGGGGGGGGGGCGCTTTTGGAAGAGTTGTGCGACACAACGAATCGATGACGCAATTCGTTGCCAACGCTTTTAGTAATCGATTTTCATCGACTTTATCGATTCGTTGTTGCAGCCCTATTGTGTTGAGTTATTTTACAAACCTTTCTACTTTTCTATAAAAACAAATTTGTTTACATATTGTTGCACTACTGATAAGCTACAAAAATATAATTTTGTTTACTTGGTTTGAAGTGCTGCTGCACTAACAAAATGTTTCTACTTTCTTATGGTATCATGTTGGATGCAGTCATATAAATAATAATAATAATAATAATAATAATAATAATAATAATAATAATAAACCTAACAGGTCAATTTGGGTGCAGTCTCCCTTTTTTCTTGCTATTTTATTGTATTGCTGAAGTATCGGATCGGGACTCGGTATCGGCAGATACTCAAAATCAAATGACTCGGAATCGGACCGGGAGCAAAAAAATGTGATCGGAGCATCCCTAGTAGCTAGCCCACTTCCCTTGGTTTAGTGTTTTTAAACATCTGCTAGTTATCTGAACACCTGGAAGGATAAGCAATGTAACTTTTTGACCTCTGATGTTGTTTATCTATCACTTTAAGGAACATTAAAGATGCTCTTTAAGGTTACACCTGGACATACACCCAGCTGGTGCACTCCGCCCCAGGAGCAGAAAAATCCAGATAAATGTTTTATATCAGTCTCATTTAACCCTGGTGTGCATCGGTCTCCAAAATTAAAACATGTTATTCACTGGTGTCAAGTGTGAGGCCACAGAGTGGCACACATACGTTAGCTCCCTGCTGAGAACAATGTTGATGCGGTCCTTGAGAGGTCGGTTCTTCTCCGGGATCGAAAACCAGGTCTTTCTCCCCATGATGACCACATTCTGCTTTCCTGCAAGACAGCAGATCCGAGATCAGCTAGGTCAAATGTAAACAACAGAGACGAGGCTGAAGTTAGCTTCCGATTCGGGAAACGGCTAAAGGGCCATTACACCCAATTTTTCTCTACTCTGACCATCTTTAATCTGCTCTAACTCAAAAACTACAACAGCCACACTGTTCAAACCTGTTCTAGATTATTCTACAAAAATTGCATACAACCTTGTTTGAGATTTGTGAAACTTCAGCAAAGCCTGATTTATGTGTTTTTTCAGCATCTGGCCAATGATGGAACAGCTGTAGCTCAAAAACTACAACAGCCACACTATTCAAACCTGTTCTAGATTATTCTACTATAATAGCAGATCAAATAAAACACAGTGCAGGATTTGTGAAACCTTTCCCTGATTTGTAAAACTTCAACAAAGCCTTCAAAAAATCGGTCTGCGCATGCCCCATAGTAGCACACGTCAACGAGCACAGATAGTCCGACTATCTTGAAAATACGCCTCCAAAACAATTCCTCTGCTCCTCCATTGTTCTAACGGCGTAGTCTTTTTGTCCCGGGCCGGCTCTCGGACAGGAACTCCATCATATTACCGTAATGTATCATACACCTCTGAAAAGCGCGGAGTGTCACCTTTCTGAAACCATTGGCATTACGAAGATTGCGCAAACATTTGAACAGTTACGGTAGTAAACGTTTGTGTGTGGCCTCCGGCGAAGTAGACGACCATGCTTGATGAATACCTTTTGGAAGCTACATGGACGTTCATTTGGCTAAAGTGTGTATGATGTACTTTTCCATTTCAAAGAGAAGTGGGTTCCAATCATCTTTGATGATGACCAACAACTCGACCGGATCGTGACATACCTGTCACACCTGCTAGACAACATCAAAAACAAATCAGTTGAAGTCCTGAGCTCGGTCTCTTCTGACCGGATCAAGTACATACCGACTGTAATGCTGTCAGAGGTAAGTTACGAACACCACTTTGTAATTAAACAAAAATGTCATTGTCCACAATATTTTAATATTTATGTAATTTAGGGATGCAAAGATACCACTTTTTTCCAAACCGATACGATACCGATACTTGGCTCTGGGTACTCGCCGATACCGATACCGATACTTTTACCACACAAAAAAATGCAATGATTTGAAATACAGATTTTATTTTCTTCTCTGCTTTCAACAGAAAAAGACTGTGAGGTAGATAAAAAGTAAAATATATGAATAGAAATCATCACAAAACTAAAATAGGTGAACAGAAATGACAAGTTACAATGAAGCCACTTTCAAGCAACTGCATTGGTATCGGTTCCTGGTATCGATTAACTTTTACCGATACCGATACCAATACCAGTATCGTATCGGTGCATCCCTAATGTAATTTACTTGTACATACACAAACATAACCAGGTTACTATTTTGGTACATTAATACAAACTAATGATGATTAAGGTAGCTTTGAGGTATTGTGAGCACAGTTTGAGAAGAGTACATGCCATCCTGGGATTATTGATTTGCTTTATGTGATCCACTTTTATTTTAGACCATCTTTCATCCCTTTTACAAATGAATAAAGACCACTATAGTGGCAAGAAATATTGTAGATTCAAGAAATACTTTAAGAAGATCCAGTTGTGATCACACAAATCAGGGTAGGAATAGGCAAGGTGAACCAGAGTCTGAAATTAGGAAAAATGTCAGTGGAAAATTAGTGAATACATGTTATTAAAAAGCACGATAAATCTTGAAAAAACTTTTTCTAATGAACCGTTTTATGTAACACAGGCATCAGCAAAAGCACTCAAAAAGGTCCAAGGGCTAACCAGGGCTGAGGCAGTGGAAAGGATTGAGCATGGTGAGATGGATGAGAGGTAAGACGATCTGAGTCTCTGAAAGATATCTGCAAGAAAAAGATTTTTTGTATGTCTTTGGGAATGGAGAAATAAAATATACCTGAAAATTTATTTATTTTTTGCAGCGAAAAAGCGGAACTTCTCATGAAACTGAAATGGAGAGATGTTCAATTATCTGAAGTTCTCTGGAATGTGGGAGAATAAAAAAGTTTGAGGCTGAATATTTCTGCTTGTTTTAATTAAGACACGCAAACTACGTAATTGTTGCATAGTTGTGGCTGTTCTGTAACTGCTACATGTCACCGAAAAAATACAATCTGTGTTGAAGTTTCACAAATAAAGGAAAGGATTCATAAATCCCAAACAAGGTTGAATGCAATCTGCTTTTATAGTAGAATAATCTCGAACAGAGTGTGGCTGTTGTAGTTTTTCAGCTAGAGCAGATTAAAGAGGGTTAGAGTAGAGAAAAGTTGGGTGTATTGGCCCTTTAGCTAACTTCAGCCTCGTACACCAGAGCAGATCTGAGATCAGGTTATGTCTGGAGAACGCAGATGTTTTGGTCTGTTAATCTTTGGCTTTAAGTCTAATAATCAGAGGTTTAAGTTACCTTCCACAAACGGAGTCGAGGTCATCTTTCGAAAATGGGCGAACTCTCTACTAAAAAAGAAAACGAAACAAGCTTTTGGTTAATTCGCTCCTTCTAAGTTAACAAGTGAGCTTCACGCGCACTTTGAACTCAGCGAAGGGAGCAGATTTCCCACAGCTTTGATTGGTAAACGTTAACATTTTTCCTATTGGATTCTTTTTCAGTCCGTTCCCGGTTCCGGTGTGACCTACTTGAGCCGAACCGGATGCCAGGGCAGGTCTCCGTTCTTCCCGATACCCAGGTCAGGACACACCGCGACGATACCGTTCAGAACCCGGGACATGGTCCGTCTGGTCTGTTTGCTACTCCGTCAGACTCTGAGCCGTCTCCCGCCAACAGAAGGTCCGGAAATGACAAAACATCTTCCTCTGTTTTTAAAACAAACCTTTATTAACAAAAGTATAATATACAATGTGACAATGAGGTCACAAGCTCACAGTTGACAACGAATAAAAAAAGTGAGATGTGCACAAAAAAATGAAAAGAAAGTGCCAGGGGATGTCAAAAAGGTGGGTGTACAGAAAAATACCGATTACAGTAGCATATCTCTAGAGAGAACATCAACACAGAAATAGTAATGAATCAGGATCAGATTATCTTAAAGCGGGCACATATTTCAGTAGTCTACAGCCTTCTGGTTGTGTGAGAACCGGATAGAGTCCATATAATGCTTGACCCACTAAGAAACAGTTAAAGTTGGGTTTGCTTTTAAGAAAATTATATTTATGGATATGAAATTTGGCCCAAAGAAATAAAGATTAATGAAAAAAAATTAATAGAGTTATTAAAAATATTCTGGTGAAGGCCAAACAAAACCTGCTTCCAATAAATGTTAAACTTGACAGAGAATTTACAGCAGATGAAGTCACAGAAAGACTGCCAAAACCGTTTGGAATGAGGGCACAGCCAAAAAAGATGAGTTGTTGTTTCTGGAAGATCTTCACAAAATGTACAAGATACATCCAGGTCTGATTTAAAAAATTTTAAATAACATTTAGAGGGGCAGAATCTATGTAATAGTTTAAAGGAAGTTTCTTTAACCTTGTTATTGATCAGAAATTGATCGGGTAGAAGCCAAACCTTCCTCCATGTCAAGTCATCCACAAATCCATTCCAGTATGATACGGCACATGGAAGAGATGTCATGTCTTTAAGAAAGAGAGTTCTAATTGCTTTATTTTTATTATTAGGAGAGCAATTAAAACATACTTCACCGATTGGGGACAGAACTGGAGAAAAAACAGGAGAGAACTGACTATAATCTAATCTAGGTCTCTGGTTGAATAACATACACACTCCTGGAGAAATGGCTCCAAAAACCTTTGCGTATTCGCCCGGCGTAATCGGAATATTATACAGTTGTAGAAACTCACCATAGAAAAGTAACTGACCTTCTGCATTAAAGAGTGGGTCTACTAAAAGTATGTTATTCTGGAACCATGAGTTGAAAAACAGAGACTTGTGTTAATAAAGAATGTCCTTATTATTCCAGATGAAGTAGCGGTGAGGTGAGAGCTTGTGCTTGTACATGAGTGTCCATGAGAGGAAGGCCTGGCGATGAAAGGCTGATAACGTAACGGGGAGCTTTTCCACATTTTAGTTGCAAATCAAGAAAAACTTTAAACCACCAAGTTGGGATAAAACGTGATGGGGTATTATACGCCAGATAGAAGTAGGAGACTTGAAAAACTGACGAATTCAGTTAATTTTAAAAGTATTATTCAATAAAGAAAAGGGAAGCAAGTTCAAACCACCATTTTCAAGCGCATTCATTAGGGAGGATTTTTTAAGAAAGTGGGTCTTGTTTTTGCAAACAAAGTCAAGTAATAACCGATCAATCTCCTTACACACTTTACTATTAAGATCTAGAGCCAGGGCCGCATAAGTCAGCCGGGAGATGCCCTCAGCTTTGCTAATCAAAATGCGACCTCTTATAGAGAGGTCTCTTATGAGCCATTGATTAAGCTTCTTCTGAGTATTTTTAATTAAAGGATTAAAGTTTCTTGAACATCTTTCATGTTGATTTTTTGTGATAATTATCCCTAGGTAAGTAACTTCATTTTGTACGGGTATATTCTCAAATTCACATTCAGAACAATTTTTAATTGCCACAAGTTCACATTTTTTAATATTTAAATGGAGGCCGGATACATTGGAAAAGGTATTTATTACATTGATTGCCACAGAAATTTGAGAGCGATCTCTTAAAAATAAGGTTGTGTCATCAGCCAGTTGAGTTAAAGCTTCTACCAGCTGCCTACTGTTATACCTTTAAGAGGACTAGAATGTATGTGATAGGCCAGAATTTGACTCACTAAAAGAAATAAATAGGGGGAGATGGGGCATCCTTGATGGATACCTCTACAAATATTAAATCTGGCAGAAGTACCGCCCTTCAACTTGATGGAGCTATTACCATTTTTATACAAAGTTTTAATAGCAGCTTTAAAGAAAGGCCCCAAACCAAATTTGTCAAGAGACTGAAAAATGAAATTATGCTCATTGGTATCAAAGGCTTTGTAAAAGTCTAAAAACAAAATGAAACTATTGTCTTGAACAAGCTCAGGGTGATCTAGGAGGTCTAAAACAAGCCTAATATTATTGGTGATATGTCTGTTCTTCATAAAGCCTGATTGAGTATAGAGTTGATTTTAACCTTTTAGCAAAAGTGACAGCAAGGATTTTATAATCATTATTGAGAAGACAGATAGGGCACCAATTATCAATGAGCAATGGATTTTTTGGGGGTTTAGGAATTAATATCGTTGTATTGTTTGTGGCCTTGCTCTTTTCTAAATTAAAGAAATAATGCGAATTTTTTTCTCCTTCCTCGAGCCATCTCTTCCTCGATCTGACAAATCAATCAATCAATGCTTTATTTATAATATACAATATACAATATACAAAGGCACCTTTACTCTTCTGGGTATAGATATTATCTAGTTTAAGTTGTAATTCAGCTAACTCTTGCTGTTCTTCGCTAGTCAATAGAGAGGGGCGAATCTGAGAGAGTTTTGAAATACCCAGTATAATATCTGCTTCCTCGGCATTAGATGATTTTGCTCTGGCACTGCCAAATGATTCCTGACCGCACTGGAAAGAAGCGCTCAGGTGATCCCAGACCAAGAGCCATCATCCTGCACTTCACTGCCAGAAGACACTGAGATGACATCTGGAAAGCGGCCAAAGGCAGCAGCTTCTTGCAGAGGAATAACTTGCACTTCTTGGAGGACTTATGTAAAGTCGACCGCGACTCACGTCAAAAACTGTGGCCCTCCATCTGGAAAGCTCGAGAAGAAGGAAAAGCGGCATACTTCATCGGAGGCCGGGGCTTTGTTGACGGTACAGAAATCTCGCAGATCGCCATAATGGAACACTGAATTACAGCCTCACACTCGTCTTTTGGCATCACTCGGTTCTTCTATTCAAAGAGAGGCTTTTTGGCCATCTGCTAATATGGGTATGGTAACATAATGTCAAGTTAATGTGTTGCAGTTTACTTATTGGTTTAGCTGGGTACCAGTTACGGTGGTTCCATTTTATACACTTTTCAACACAGGTTGTTCAATAATATTTGAACTTTATTGTTAGTGTTCTTTGTTGTTGTTATGTTATCTTTATTTTCTCTAAATGCCAGGGGGTTATGCAATATAACTAAAAGAAAAGCTTTATTTTTATTTGCTAAAATGACCAGATCAGATTTTTGTCTTTTCAGGAAAGTCATTCTACAGTAGAGGATGCTAGTTTTTGGAAAACACAATGGGGTAATACTACTGTATTTGGTTTTCACATTTGCCGTACATTCTGCAGGAGTTGCAACTCTAAAAAACAGATTTAATGGAGAGATTCTTTTAACGGAAAGTGACCCCTTTGGTCATTATATATGTCAGATGATTGAGGTGGAACATAGACATTTTTTTTCTGTGCAAATGTATATGGTTATAATAACAGAAAGGATAACATAAGTTTATTTCGCTCTCTTGAAAAGATAGTTACAACGTGGTTTAAAAACTTTCCACATGCTCTAATTTGTTTGGGAGGTGATGTTAACACTATTATGAATGGACAAACTGACAAATGGCCACCAGGGAAACCAAATGATTCCAGCTCCATTGTTATCTCTTTCATGGAAAAATTTAACTTAGTTGACATTTGGAGGGTTAAGAATGATGACACCAGTGTGTTTACCTGGTCTAACAAAACTGGTTCAAAACAATCTAGATTAGATTTCTGGTTGATCTCTAAAACTATAAATAAAGATTGTGTCAATATTAAGATATCCTCTACTCCTCTCACCGATCACAAAGCCATTCAGATAACCATCAATCTCTCAGATTATAAAAACTCCAAACTCCATACGCACTTATTCGAAATTGAACTGCCAATTACTACAACATGAAGAGGTTAAGGTAAAGATTTCTGAGTTAATTCATACATTCTAGTCTTTCTCCTGGGGCAAAATCTCTTGGCAAACACATATTATTTCCTGTCGACAGTTTTCTCTGTCAGATTCGGCAACACCATGGAGTTTTAAATTCCACTGCCGCCCACAACACTCAAGTTCTGCTACTCGGTCCATGCACACAGCGATGTTTTTTTCATTTGAGACAACTCTTTTCTCAACGCAGCCTATCTTATTCTTTATCTCAACAATTTCTTCATGCACACTTTCCACTTTTTTCTCTTGCAGATCACTTCTGGAATTTATCAAGTTAGCAAGCATCGAAACGGCATCTTCAGAAATTAGGGAATTGTTGAGCGGGGAATTACCGACAACTGGTTTCTTCGCAATTGGGGGTTTGCACGGTGTAACCAGGAGAGGAGGGGATTCGTCTTCATCCACTACTTGAGAGTTGCTGGCCATTATACCGTCATAGTTATGGTCGTTGTTGTTAGCTGCCAAGCTAACTTCCATCTTGTTGCCATAGCTGACTCTTTTAAGAGCTGATTTAGGCATGGTTACCTGCCCAGAAGAAGCCAGAGAGGCTTAAACTGTTGGTAGACTGTTGGGTAGGTTATTTTTAACACGAAAAAGCAGTTAAACGCGTTCAAAAAACGTTTGGGTGTGACCAGAACGGCGAAAAAAGTCCTACTCGGCCGCCATGTTGTTCGGCCTCCTCCAACATCTTCCTCTAAAGTTTCATGGCTGTTGGCACGCAACGCCATTACCATAGATATCATACATATTAGCTAGATCCCTCACCTCAAAATTCCACTACCTCCGCTCCGCCCCCACCTTCCGCAGCCGCTCGCTTCCGAACTCAATTTTTACTGGTATCCGCTCTACAACGGCTCCGCTCCGGTGCGGCGACCTGAGGTGCGCAAACAGGCATGCGCGGGATTTTCGAGATCTTGCGATACAGTCCGAGCAATAAAGGCAGAACTTAGATCCAAACACCCGTTGTGTGGGAGAAGCATCGAAATGAACTGTTTAATCTGCCCATCATTTGTGTTGAGAGATCAGCAGTGTTTGGATCAACAAAGTGTGACTACTTTGATAGTAGAAACTGTATTTATGGCTTATTTTTGTGCATTTAAAGTTCAGCCGCCATTGATAGTTGTTAAAAGTTGTTAAACCTGTGCATATGAAACAAAAAACGCTTTTTGTTTATCGATTTATTGTGAAATAACGGAAGTTGTGCTTGCTCCCTTTCCTGTTGGGCGGTTGTGATTTCTGTCCATTGACTGCGGAGGTGCTCCGGCGTCCAGCAAAAATAGAATTGATCCTATTTATGCCGGATGGCGGAGTGGCACAGCTCTGATTGACTACAATGGGACCGTTTTTGCTGCGGAGTTTGTGCCGGAGCGGAGCGGAGGTAGTAGAATTTTGGGGTATTTATGCCGGATGGCGAAACGGCGGGTGGCGCACTGCGCCACACGTCCACGGTAGTGGAACAGCTCTGATCGACTACAACGGGACTGATTTTGCTGCGGACTTCGTGCCGGAGCGGAGCGGAGGTAGTGGAATTTTGGGGTCACCCGCGATGTCCACAAGCATCTGGCTGCAGCAATAATACCTAGCTGCAGCTCCTACAAACCACGCCTCTACAAAACACGCCCCCACGTGCCTGTTGAGCTCCCCTGGTGGTCAGAAAAGGGAAATATATCAATAATGGAGCCCTCCCAGCGGGCGGGCAGAGCTTAAACCTGGGTCGGATCCGGTCTGCAGCAGCCCGCCACAGGCTCCAGCAGGTGATGGCGTTGTTTCAAACCCTCCCAGCAGGGCAGGGGAGCTGAAGCCTGGGTCAGATCCAGAGTGCAGCACCCCGCCACATGCTCCAGCGGGAGATTGGGTTTTAATTCATATCATTAAACGCCTTCCAATGCGAACAATACAATGGAAGGAATACGTTTATACAGAAATAGTAATAATGTAATTAAACAGACAGGACTCCAGGTTTAAATATGAATGTAAGGATTTTTTTTCTTGCATACACACTTTATGGCCATCCCCAGTGGGATCATAAAACACCAATACCACCAACAAATAATCAGTTGCTGGACAATAGGCACAACATACCTTTGCTTATTTAAATTAGCAGGTGAGTAATGTATGTGCAAGTGTTTATTTTAAATGCAATAAAATAAAATATCAGAAAAAGTCATTAGTGGTAATCGTTTTAATTAACCCCTTAAGCCCACTGGCCTCCATTTTTGGGAGCACGCCTCCTACAGCAACATTTAACTTTCAACCATTTGTTATTACAGGCACTAACAGTGAGTCTAAGTTCATACGAGTGAGTAGTTAATATTTATGTTACTATTTATGATTTTTTATTTCTTCTTTACAGTGAAAAGCTGCTGATGTGTAATTTTTAGGCATATTTACTTGTGTATATGGCCCTTTGACACAAAATGTATTGATTTAGAAATTACTAAAATATTTTGCATTAAGTATACAATTCACAAGACTAGTAAACTGATATTGACCATACACTAATCTGGAAAGAATATACTGTAAACACAAAAGCAGAAAAGTTTTGCTTTAGAAATAAAGTTCAGACAAATGAACCATCCAGCAACAGCTTTTATTGGCCTTACAAAAACCTTCCAAAGGCCTTACAAAAACCTTCCAAAAGAATAAATTATGTCAACACAATGCTACAGCCTGTTCAAAAATTCAGATGAGTCCAGGGCTTTTCTGAGTTTCTCCGAGTATATGAGCAGTTCCATGGCATAGGACATCAGCTGCCTCTCACTAATGAGACAAAGATAAATAGCAATTAGTAAAAATGACATTTACACCTAGAGGCTGTCATAAACAATGTGAAAACAATACATATAGGCATTAGCACTGTTCTTGTGTTGGTAGAATACCTCCAGTCATACTGCAGCCCACTGCCGTACATTTCTGTGGCTTTGTCCAGTGTGTTGGATTGTTCATAATGTTTGCACTCCGTACTTATTGTCCTGTGTGTTTTGCCGTAGTGGCAACTGGGAGTGGGAGTGGTTATGTTGGACCGACGAGCAGCAAATAAAGTAAAATGGTGGCTCATGAAGCAGGCTAAGAATACTTATTCATAAGTTTGAGAACGGAATATTACATGGTGTCAGAGTAAATCGAACTAAACGCCCACTGTCAGCGCGAAATGGATTTGTCAGGAGTTCCTGCACCACGAATGGACTGGGATTCAGCTAATCTTCCCGATGCCTGGTGGAGGTTCGTACAACATGTGAAGCTAATGTTTAGCGGCCCGCTAAGCGGAAAGCCAGAGGAGACCCAGTGCAGTTATCTTCTTCTGTGGGTAGGAGAAAGAGGCAGAGACACTTACAACACATGGCAGCTATCTGAGGAAGAAGCTAAAACGCTGACCACCTACCTCGACAGGTTTGAACAGTACCTCATTCCTAAAACGAACACCATTTTTGCCAGATACAAGTTTAATGAAAAGTTTAGTGTGCCTTGATCCTCGCGATTTAAACAAAGCCATCAAAAGACCCCATTACC
>SSNQ01034437.1:243244-272967 GCA_006942095.1 Nothobranchius kuhntae
ATGAGCAGTTCCATGGCATAGGACATCAGCTGCCTCTCACTAATGAGATAAAGATAAATAGCAATTAGTAAAAATGACATTCACACCTAGAGGCTGTCATAAACAATGTGAAAACAATACATATAGGCATTAGCACTGTTCTTGTGTTGGTAGAATACCTCCAGTCATACTGCCGTACATTTCTGTGGCTTTGTCCAGTGTGTTGGATTGTTCATAATGTTTGCACTCCGTACTTATTGTCCTGTGTGTTTTGCCGTAGTGGCAACTGGGAGTGGGAGTGGTTATGTTGGACCGACGAGCAGCAAATAAAGTAAAATGGTGGCTCATGAAGCAGGCTAAGAATACTTATTCATAAGTTTGAGAACGGAATATTACATGGTGTCAGAGTAAATC
Organism: Nothobranchius kuhntae; assembly: GCA_006942095.1. Taxonomy (NCBI): domain Eukaryota; kingdom Metazoa; phylum Chordata; class Actinopteri; order Cyprinodontiformes; family Nothobranchiidae; genus Nothobranchius; species Nothobranchius kuhntae. The sequence continues at coordinate 243,638 of SSNQ01034437.1, forward strand.
GAACTAAACGCCCACTGTCAGCGCGAAATGGATTTGTCAGGAGTTCCTGCACCACGAATGGACTGGGATTCAGCTAATCTTCCCGATGCCTGGTGGAGGTTCGTACAACATGTGAAGCTAATGTTTAGCGGCCCGCTAAGCGGAAAGCCAGAGGAGACCCAGTGCAGTTATCTTCTTCTGTGGGTAGGAGAAAGAGGCAGAGACACTTACAACACATGGCAGCTATCTGAGGAAGAAGCTAAAACGCTGACCACCTACCTCGACAGGTTTGAACAGTACCTCATTCCTAAAACGAACACCATTTTTGCCAGATACAAGTTTAATGAAAAGTTTAGTGTGCCTTGATCCTCGCGATTTAAACAAAGCCATCAAAAGACCCCATTACCTGCTTCCAACACTGGATGGCATCACACCAAAGCTGGCAGGAGCTCAGTACTTTAGTGTCATGGATGCTCGCTCCGGCTATTGGGCCATCCAGTTAACCACCAAGTCATCACTCCTCACCACCTTCAACTTGACCTTTGGCAGGTACCGCTTTCTGCGCCTTCCTTTTGGGATAATATCAGCACAGGACATTTTCCAAAGGAAAATCGATGAGACATATGAAGGGCTCAATGGGGTGGCAGCCATCGTGGATGACATCCTCGTGTTCGGCAGGACAAAGGAGGAACACGACGACAACCTCCGTGCCGTGCTCAAGCGCACAAGGGAGCGAGGCGTGCGTCTCAATCCAGAGAAATGTGTCATAGGAGCCACAGAATTGAGTTGCTTTGGACACAAACTCACCCGTGAGGGCATCCAGCCAGACCCAAAGAAACTACAGGCCATAAAAGACATGCCACCTCCTGAGAACAAGAACGAGCTCGAGACAATTCTTGGAATGGCTAATTACCTGTCCAGATTTGCACCACGGCTATCAGAAGTAAATGCATCGCTGCGTCAGCTGCTAAAGCAAGATTTGGAGTTCATATGGGATCAGAATCACGACAGAGTCTTCCAGCAAATGAAAGACCTCATAACCAGAGAACCAGGCCCCATACTGGCATACTACGACACGACCAAGGAGCTACGGCTACAGGTAGATGCATCGAAGCATGGTTTGGGAGCTGTGTTGATGCAGGACGGACACCCAATAGCATATGCTTCAAAGACACTGACCCCAACAGAGATGAACTATGCACAGATTGAAAAAGAGCTCTTTGCAGTGTTGTTTGGATGCAAGCATTTCCACACCTACATATACGGCAGAAGAGTCCTCGTCGAGTCAGACCACAAGCCGTTGGAGCGCACCAGATCCACTCAGTGATAAACAGCCTCCCAGGAAGTGACAAAAAGCTCTCAGAGATACAGGCTGCAACAAGATGCGACCCGCAGCTCACCCTGCTGAGGCAAACCGTGCATGATGGCTGGTCTGAGGACAGAAAAAAATGCCCCAAAACCCTGTTGGACTTCTGGAATTTCAGAGATGAAATTTCGCACTTCCATGGCATCATCTTCAAAGGTGACAAAATCATAGTGCCCACAGCCCTCAGAAACAACATGCTGGAGAGAATCCACACTGGGCACATGGGGATTGAGAGAAGTAAGCAGAGAGTGAGGGACGCCCTCTTCTGGCCAGGCATGGGCAGGGACATAACTGCCACGGTGGAAAACAGTTCCATATGTCAGGAGTGGCACACAGCAAATCCCAAAGAACCTCTCATTCCACACCAGATTCCTGAGAGACCATGGCAGGTCGTGGCCTCAGATCTCATCACATGGCGTAGACGGGACTACTTAGTAATTGTGGACTATTACAGCCGCTACTTTGAGGTTGAAAGGCTATTCTCTACCACCGCAGGGTCCGTCATCAAAAAGCTCAAGGCCAAATTCGCCAGGCATGGTATACCAGAGAAGCTTGTCTCGGATAATGGCCCACAGTATAGCTCTCGAGAGTTGAAGGATTTTACAGTCACATGGGACTTTGTCCACACGACCTCAAGCCCTTTGTACCCACAAAGCAACAGCCTTGCTGAAAGAACAGTTCAAACTGCCAAATCAATTCTGGATAAAGCTCATGCACAGGGAGTAGATCCATACTTGTCTCTATTGGAGCAAAGGAGCACGCCAGTTGACGGCTTCAGATCACCAGCGCAGCTCTTCATGAGTCGACATCTGCGCTCAGTGATTCCCATCACTGGGCACCAGCTGTCACCTCGCATCATAAGCCAGACAGTTGTGCAAAAGACACGGATGGAAAGGCAAGAGCGTCAGAGGCACTACTACAATCACAAGGCCACACCACTACCGAGGCTGCAGCAGGGTGACCACATTCACTTTCAGCACAAGTCTGGAAGCTGGAAACCGGCTGTCATCATCCGACCTGCAGAGGCTGCCCACTCTTTCCTGATCCGCACTGGCAAAGGACAGACTATACGGTGTAAACGACGGCACCTGAGAGGCGCCAAGGCGGCACCGGCACCTCCAGCACCAATATCCGATCTGGTAACCCAGCCAGATAGTGCAGCTCAACAACAAGCAGAGCCCCTGTCGCCATCCAGAGACACTACAACACCAACCAGGGACCCTAGCTCTGTCCTGACCACCAGATCAGGAAGAGTGGTCAAACCAAGGGTCATTCTTCACCTGTGATTGTAAAGGGTGTAGGCGGATCGCTGCCCTACAAAAAAAAAAAGAAAAAAAAAGCATGTCAAGTGGATGTACCAATGTGTGCATATCCTGTGTTGCATTGTTATTGTTAGTTTTATGTCGCAGTAACTTTACATATTGCCGTGTTGAGGAGACTGTTCCGTATCCTCATGTTCAAGATGTTCCATTTCAAAATGCATGCCAGCTGTGTCACTGGCAGACATAAAAAAACCATAATAATAATAATTAAAATAAAAAAAAAGAGAGATGTTGGATTGTTCATAATGTTTGCACTCCGTACTTATTGTCCTGTGTGTTTCCGCACTGATGCAGATGGAGAAGCATAACTCAGGCTTAAGAAGATCACCAATGTATGATGGTGCTTGTCCATGTAAGATCCTATAGACCAGAACCAGGATCTTGAAATGAACCCTGAAGTTGACTGGCAGCCAGTGAAGCTGGAGGAGAAACGGGGTGATGTGGGTGTGTTTGGAGGACTTGGTCAGAAGCCGAGCACAGGCGTTCTGAACCACCTGTAGACGGTTCAGGGAGGTTCTGCTCAGACACGTGAAAAGAGAGTTACAGTAGTCTAAGCGTGAGGAGATGAAGGAGTGGAGAACTGTCTCAAGTTCAGAGCGGGACAGAATGGGACTCAGCTTAGCAACGTTCCTGAGATGGAAGAAGGAAGAGCCAACAAGAGAACTGACATGAGAATCCAGGGTGAGAGCTGGGTCAAAGGTCACACCAAGATTCCTGACGGAAGGTTTGGTGTGGGAACCAAGCTGACCAAGAGAGTCTCTGACTTTGGGAACCAGCTTGTCTGGGGCACAGATGAGGATCTCAGTCTTATCTTCATTCAGCTGTAGAAAGCTCCCAGCCATCCAGGTTTTGATAGAGTCTAAGCAGGTGTGTAACAGCTGCAGTTTAGACATCTCATGGGGCCTAAAGGAGATGTACAGTTGGATGTCATCTGCATAAAGATGGTAGGATATTCCTTTGAAGGAGCTCAGGATGTGCTGAAGAGAAAGCAGATAGAGGAGGAAGAGCAGAGGCCCCAGCACAGAACCTTGTGGGACACCATGGGTAAGTGAGGTGGTGGAGGACCTAAACTTGGAGACGGCCAAAGAGAAGGAGCGCTCAGAAAGATAAGAGGAGAACCACTCCAGAGTAGATCCTGGTAGGCCTACCCAGTCTCTCAGCCTCTCCAGTAGCAGGTGATGGTCAACAGTGTCAAAGGCTGCAGTCAGGTCCAGCAGGACCAGAACAGAACAGTCCCCTGCATCACTGTGAGTCAGAAGGTCATTAGAGACCCTAAGAAGAGCTGTTTCAGTAGAATGAGCTGTACGAAAACCTGACTGGAAGCTATCATAGATGTTATGTTCATCAAGAGCAGCTGTGAGTTGTTTAGCCACAACCTTTTCCAAGATCTTGGAGATGAACGGAAGTTTAGAGATGGGTCTGAAGCTGCTATGGAGAGAGGGGTCGAGACTCGGTTTTTTAAGAAGCGGGTGGATTACAGCGTTCTTAAAGTAATCAGGGACCTGACCAGAGACCAGAGAAGCATTAATTATAGAGAGCACGCTGGGACCGATGGACTGAAAAGCACTTTAAACAAAGATGAGGGTAAGATGTGGAGGGGGCATGCAGAGGTCTTCATAGAGTTAACTAGTTTGGTTAACTCAGGCAAAGAAACAGGAGCAAAGCTATCTAGGATGATGGACCTGGTTGGAATTGGGAGAGGCAGCGATAAGGCTGAAGAAGAGATGCTAGATCTAACCTTACTGACGTTGTCTATAAAGAAAGACAGAAAGTTCTCACAGTCTGTAACAGAGTGGATGGAGGCTGTAGGAGAGGCAGGACAGACGATGCTTCTGATGGTGTTAAACAGCACCTTGGGGTTCCCTTTGCTCTGGGACACCAGTTTGGAAAAATAGGAAACCCTGGCGTCTCTGACTGCAGAGTTAAAGGATGTCAGAAGATCCTTTAGGTGCAGCAGATGGACGTGGAGATGGGTTTTCTTCCACAAGCGCTCAATTTTTCTGCATTGGCGCTTCAGGCTGCGAAGGCTGTCATTAAACCAGGGAGTAGGGTTCACTGCAGGAACTGATCTGGTTCTGACAGGACAGATGTTGTCCAGAATGGAGAGGCAGTGCTCGTTGAACTGAGAAGTTAAGGAATCTGGGTCGTTATCAGAAGAGCAGGGTGGATAAAAAGCAGCAGAAAAATTGCTAGCTGTGCTCTCATTAAGAAAACAAGAACTAACCATACGGCGAGCAGGAGGTGGGGACGCAGAAACTGACAAGTTAAAGAAAATGTAATGTGATCTGAAATATAAACGTCCTCAGGACAAACACTGTCAACATTTAGACTCAGGGTAAAAACAAGATCCCCCGGTGTGTGTGGGGCCAGAAACATGCTGGGTAAAGCTGAAGGAGTCCATGAGGCTGGAGAAATTCAGGGCAAAGAGATCGGAGGGATCATCAACGTGGATGTTAAAGTCATCAACAATCACCAGTCTGGACAGCTTCACAGTGGAGGATAGAAAGTCACTAAACTCCTGAAGGAAAGAACTGTTTGGACCAGGTGGACGATAGACCACAGCACAGTAGAACGGGTCCTTACGCCCGACTTTAATCAGCTGCAGTTCAAAGGAAGCAAAGTGACCAGAGGTTGTAGAGCTACATGAAAGATGGTCTCTGAAAACTACAGCTAGGCCTCCACCACGACCAGAACCCCGGGGCTGGCAAAGAAAAGAATGACCACTCGGGCAGAGTTCAATCAGACCAGAATACCATACCATACCAAGTTTATTTGTATAGCACATTTAAACACAGCATGAGAGCCGACCAAAGTGCTGAGCAAAAACACTCAATAAAAACAATCAAAAATAAAAACTAAATCCATTAAAGGAGCATGGGGCAGGAATTGTCCAAAAACAAGAAGTAAATAGGATGCATGTTCATTCTTGTGAAGCTTATGGGTGATGAAGCATTTTAAACTAAAATGAATGATGAAACCAGTTTATCACTCCATTTTGTTAAACAGGCTGTGTGCTGCAAAATGCAAAACATTCCAGATCCGAATTTCCCGCGCTGTTTAACGGATATGACGTTAATTGACGCTTCAAGCGCGTTCTCGACAAGGTTCAAACCCGGAAAAACATTTGGAAGCTTGCTAGTTGGCGGTAATGCGTCTTTCACTACTAGCCACGTTAAAACCTCAAACAGAAGTGGAAGAACCCTGGAAATGGATTCTACAACTAGCAAACGACCAAGCGCAACTCAAAGCCCACTAAAGAGTGGCACAAAGAAGAAGGTTTTATCAGCGGCATCTCGAGAGTCAAAAAGAAAATATAGAAGTCGGTCAGGGACCCGAATATGTATTGGGTACGCTCTGGAAGAATGAAGCTGGTTGAACTCAATTTGGGCCTGAAAAGGATGCGGACATGGCGCATTTTCTAGTGACCAGGTAAGTGTTGTATTAGCTGGTCTCCTTATTTCTGCTGTAGGTTTCAGTAACGAGTCGGTAAACATATCAGAGCTGTATCTCCACAATTTAATAAAATAAAATAAAACCTATGGCTTCCTGATCAGTTTGAAAAAACTAAAAGCAACTAAGGAGCAATCGGATCACTTCTACGTTTTTTGGACGACACACTGCATGTGTTTGGAGATAAATGGATGCTCTGTTTATTCTGACGAGAAAAGTAAACAGAGCTTGATTTGATTATATGACGTCACCGAGTCGGAGAGAGCTAGCGTGCGTTAGCATGTTAGCTGTGATCACGCTTCAGTTTGTATGTACCACAGAAGAGAACGGACATTTTCCAAACCAAAGATGAGTCTTTAGAATTATGTCATATTTGATCTACAGTCCAAACTCTAAGCAGGACTGTTACTTCAGTAGATAATGTTATTCTTGGGGTTTGTGTAACAGAACCCCATTGGAATATCTTTTCCTAACATTAGTGCTGTGCTACAAAAGAGTAAACAACTAGTCAGCCATTACTACATGTTTTACTAAAAGTAAAGTTGTGCAGAAGTTTGTGTTTATTTTTCTAAATTTGTCCTGTTGAATGTAGGTCAGAATAAAATATGTTTGTGAAAATGATAAATAATTTTTTTTTATAACTGACATACATTTTCATATTACTAGTTGTGCCACAGGTAAAGATGCTTAGCCATTATTGATCTATGTAAACAGAAGGTGTAGAGTCTCAACCAACTTGTTGACATTTTTGTTTAAAAATGTGTTTTCCAGCTACCGGAAGAAGCAGGCTCCTGAAACTGTAATTCAGGGAGGTAATGTGCAGTCAACCTCGACACCCAGTAAGAGAACAGCAGCTAAAATGTCGCATCGATTATCTCCAACTGAACCTGTGTCTGAGGGGTTAGTATCTTTTCTGTAAAACAAATATTCACGTTTTTGTGCTATGATATTTCATACATTAAATTACTCCTTGCATATCCACACTTGGTTCAGAACTAACATCACACCACCAAACACTTCTGACATTATCTTTACAGGGAAGATTTTCTAATGGCTGGTGTTGAGGCCTTAGCTGATGACCAAGATTTGGATCCTTTTGAAGAAAGGTAAACTTGTTCATGAGAAGTCTTGCCATATACGCAGAAAATTACTGCTGTACTATGTGCAAAAAAGATAAAAACACAATAGATAAGCAAATATAGGTCATTATATATATTTATTTATGTTGTGAAGTGTCAATTCACAGCAGATTGTTGTTATTTGCAGAAAGAATTAATGACAGATGTATTAGGCTCCACATTTATCTCTTTAGAATCAGTACCATTTCAGGTAAGTTCCAGTATTTATCTTTACGTACAACAAATATTATTGTGTTGTCTGTAGTTTCAAATCCATGGATCTAGCTACGGATGCAGTCCAAATTGATGAGGACCAAGCAAACAACTTACTCAACAGTGTGTGAGTTGCAATGTCTTCTTATCTAGGGGTGGGCAATATAAACGATATAAGGTAGAAATGATATAAAATTGGGTAATGATAGTTTTTGGCTATATCGCAATACGGCGATATTGTGATAACACATGACGTCACTAAGATGTGCACCCTGCTGACAATGGGACAACAGAATGGCGGTGACTGCAAGCATGGAGTGGGCGGAGGAGGAGGCCTATATGCCTCAAGTGGCATATATTTGCCACATGAGGATATGTAAAAGCATGTCAATTTGACATCTATAAACAGATGAAAAAATATCTCGCAATATATATCGTTACTGCACATGCTTCAGATTATATCGCAATATAGATTTGAGGCCATATTGCCCAGCCCTATTCTTATCTACACTCTTTTTTTAAACTCCAAAGTCTTAAAACAATATATTAATTCTACTTTTATTTATTGTTTTCATAACAGAATAGAACTGTTATGAAAACTTTGTCAGGCTGACGAAGTTTGCAGCTGCAAACAAAACGTTGCAGGTAAATAAAACCCTTCTATGTTTTAAAAAGAACTAAAAGATGGAATTGTTGTTTTATCCTTGTTCACAGGCTGGGATCCTAAAGGGAATTTCCATCCTACTTGTGTGGCTGAATGACATCTTCAACCAATTTTGGTACATCTGCCAGAAAGCACAACATCGTGATATGTTTAATGTAAGTATTGTGACATCTTTTGGACAACAAGACAACAATGCACATTGACATGATTTCCTTTCTTTTCATAATCGTGCCAGCTCTCGTGTTTCTGTTGGTGAGTGCTTCTGTCACATGTAAAGTTTTCAAATAAAACTTATTTTTTCTGTTAGAACATGTGGGTGGGTCTGCTTCACCATGTCACAGGGAAGCATGAATGGACCCGTGGCAAATGTGACCATGGACCACTTGATGCAACGACCAGTGATAAAGAGCTCATGGTGCCAGGATCTCCACCACACGAGGCTCTTCAACGAATCATGTTCAACAGACGCTGGTTGAAGGATGTCACCAATCTGACCTTTAGGTATATTAATAACATTTTCATAAGCAACAAAGCTAAAGTGTCAATATCAAAGCTGACAATTTACATATAGGAATGACAATTGTGGGTGAAAAGGCGATCAAAAGTGTGATTCCTAATAATCTATAAAGTTGTAGCTTTTGTTTTTTTTTTACAGGTCAACTTCAGAACTGGAGAGTTTCCAGAACTGCATTCTCATGTATGCTGGAAAAAGGTCATTTGATTTAGAAGTGATTTGTACATTATTTGTTATAATTACTAACTGAAATTACTACATTTTCCAGGTTATGAATGACAAATAGAAATATCTAGCATGTGTTATGTCCTAGCAAAATTAGTCCCTTGAAAATTATGTGGTTAAATTTTTATAAATCTTGTCCCCCCTCTCCATGCAAAACAGGTTTGCCTTCTCTCCTCCTGTCTACGAAGCCAGGAGCCTTCTTGCTGCGTTGGATTACAACCACCACAACCACCGACCAGATTATATAACCCGGAAAAATGAGAAGTCGTAAGTCTAATAGTTTTGTTTATCTTCAAGGCAACTGAATATGATCTGTACTTCAAAATAAGTTGTTGGATTTGTTACTGTAAAATATTTGTGTCGTTGAATGAAAATGTAGAAAGGTGGACCTTCAGTAAATCCTGTAATGCTTGTCTTTTAGATACAAGCGACTCTACAGCAAAAAGTCACAAAATTATCGCGTACAAGTGGTCAAGGTTGCCAAAAACTACAGCTACATCCCTGAACTTCAGCGTTGCATCCTCAGAAAACGTATGGATGGAGGGGCGCTCCCAAGAAAGGCAAAACGCAACCCCAATGACCCATAATCTTGGGAATTTAGCTGGAGTTGTGGCACCCCCCACGGCAGAACTGGTCCAGACACAATTTCGCAGAGGACAGGTGTGTCATTCACCAAAATCCCACATTTCTTGTCGGCTCAATTCTAATTATGTTTATTGTTGTACTGGTTAAAATAAACAAATAAATAAATAAACCTCAGCATAAAATATTCAGTCTCACAAGCCATCTGCTGCACCTTTTTGCAGTTTTGGATGTATCACTAATTATAATACACCAGTAATTGTCTTATTTTTTCCTATTTAACAAAGTTTGGGTAGATGTATTTTTACCTTTCATGTTTCAGTTGGATCACTTACGCCTTCGCCAGAGTCGCCAGCTGTTCGAGACGTCGCTTCCATTTATATGTAGGCAGCAGATGGCGACATCATCCCTCTGCTGCCTGCATATGTAAGTGGAAAAAACATCTACCCAAACTCTGTGTTACATAAGAAAAAAGAAGACAATTATGAGTCACAAAGTAAGAATATACAGAAGAACACCAGTAATTAATTTGTACTATTTGTAATGTTCACACTACCTTCACAAAACATCACTTTTCTGTTGTGCCAAGGTCAAGTTGAAAATGACAATTACCAGATTGGATGGAGCCTTGCTATATGATCCAATGCTGCTGTTCTCCTCTCTCCATAAAGGCCCCAGCTACGTGAAGCATCAAAAGACAGGAATGACTTCTTTCATGCACACAGATTTATTAGAAATTAAGAAAAAATACTATGTACAAATGCAAATAACAGAACTTTTTGTACACAAATAAAAATAAATATATTGCACAAACTGTTTGTTTATTTTTGGGTGAAAATGCTGTCTTCAGCTAAAGTTATTTTGAGGTATTGTGCTGTTTTGGAGCTACTGTAGTTGTAGATAAACGGTTTGGATTTTTGGGTTAGGCTGCCCTCAGTCAGGAAGATGGTGTCCTGGCGTCTCTTTCCGAAACTCCAGGATATCCAGCATCACCCCTGGAAGACGGGTCACCACTCTCTCGAGAATATAATCTCTCTCCTCCTGGCTCAGGTGTTGTAAAGCTGTCTAGAAATTAAAGAGCATATGTTTACATGACTAGATTCATATCTCCAGTGAGTGATGTTTTCGTTTTTGGCATCTCTATTATTTTTATTTTTTTTTTTTACACAAATGGCTACAACCAACCTGCATCTCAGCTATACTGGCAGCTCTCAGCTGTGCAAGCCGGTCTCGGTCCTCTTCTCTGAAAGCTGTTGGCTGCCTACCCTGGCGCCCTGGTCCTCTTGAAGGAGCTCTGGACCTCAACCTGCTGCCCTCACCCCTTGAGCGTGTCCTTCCCCGACCCTCGGAGCGACCTTTTCCTCTCCCCTTTAGCCCCTGGTCTCAAACTTTCCCACGACACATCAAAGTCTGTGGCAGGCTCGGGCACACTCCATCTGAACTGTCTTCCATCACTCCTTCCAATATGAATTCCTGAAAATCAATGACAGTAATGATAAAAATGACTGTATTACCCTGTAGGTCTTGTTGATATTATGATTTTATTTTGATGCATTTTTGAACTAAACATTGATATTTATGTTCTTATTTACATTGTTGTGATGCCTGTCCTGTAATGAAATTGGTTTCACAAATGATGTCAGTGACTTGAAATTGGATGTTCTTACATGATGTATAAACAATAACATTAGCTTGTTAGTAAGCTTAGTGCAAAATAATAACTGTAATTGGTCTAAAATCATCAGAAATCACCTGCAGCCACAAAGCCTTATGCTGATAAAGTAGCATCATGTCACTGTCTTGCTCGCCAGTCACAAAACTGGCTTATGAATATTTCATAGGAAGGAGCACTTGCTTTACATCACGAGTGTCATGGCTAAATAAAAATGCTAATGTTGTCATGGAATTATACAAATATTAGACTAAAGTAACAATGTTACTTACTTCATCGCTCAACACGGTGCCTTGTTCGAGCCGCGCTCTGGCCGTACATCACTGAAACGTTTTTTTTTTCTAGTGAAGAGTTTGTGCGCGCTCTCGTGTCGGGCTGCAGTTACTCACAGCGCCGAGTGCGTCGCTAATGAGTTTCGTTTCTTCATCCTGCCCCGTGCTCCTTTAAAATCGAAAAGAAAAGGAGAAAGGGAATAAGTTAGACTGAATTAAAAGCCAACGAATAAAAGTGAGTTTTTAAACATGACTTAAAAAGGGAAAGAGAGGAAGAGAGTCTGATCAGGAGGGGCAAGTGGTTCCAGAGCTTCGGTGCACTAACTGAAAAGGCGCGCTCCCCGCGGGATTTACAGCGGGAGCTAGGGACGTGAAGGAGGTGCTGGTCAGCTGATCGGAGGGATCTCGTAGGAACATAAGGGTGAATGAGCTCAGACAAGTAGCCAGGTGCTAAGTTATTGAGGGATTTGAACAGAAAAACCAGGATCTTAAACTCTATCCGGAGATGGATGGGGAGCCAATGGAGATTTGCTAAAAGCGGTGTGATGTGTTCTCGCTGCTTGGTGCCAGTCAAGAATCGAGCTGCTGCGTTCTGCACTAGCTGAAGTCGTGCGAGAGTGGAGGAGGAGATACCATATAGTACTGAATTAGAGTAGTCGAGACGGGAGGTAATGAAGGCATTGACTACTGAATGAAGATGACACCTTTTTAAAATGGGCTTAACTTTAGAGAGACGCCTCAGGTGGTAAAAACAGGTCTTAACTACCTGGTTGACATGAATGTCCATTTTTAGTTTAGCATCCATCACAACCCCTAAGTTTGTGACATGGCTTTTCAACCCACTTGTGATAAAAGGAAGGGTCAGTTGGGGAATTTGAGAAGTCTTAGGGCTGAAAATGATAGCCTCTGTCTTGGCATCATTCAGCAAAAAAAATTTTTCAGACAGCCAGCTCTTCACATCATTGAAGCATTCAACAAGGGGCTGCAAAGAGCCATTAGGCTTCACAGAGGCATATAATTGGCAATCGTCTGCATATAAATGGTAGTCAATGTGGTGTTTTAAAAAAATGTCACCCAGGGGCAAAATATATAAATTAAAGGGGTCCAAGAATAGAGCCCTGAGGAACACCACAAGTCAAAGCTGCAGAAGGGGAGGCAGCACTACCCATCATACCATTAAAGCTGCGGTCACAGAAGTAGGACCAAAACCAATGTAAGGCAGTCCCCTGGATGCCGACCAGCTGGTTCAGCCGAGTCAGCAGAATAGCATGATCAACCGTGTCGAAAGCAGCAGATAGATCCAACAAAACTAGCAATACATTAGAACCAGAGTCAAGGTTTAATAAAGTGTCATTAAAAACACGAAGATGAGCTGACTCAGTGCTATCGAGGGATCGGAAGCCTGACTGGAAGGGATCCATTAAACCATGATCATCAAGGTATGAAATAATTTGTTTAAAATCAGCACGCTCTAGTAGTTTGGATAGAAATGGAAGCTTGGAGATCGGTCGAAAATTACTCATAACCGAGGTGTTAAAGCCAGGCTTCTTCAGAACGGGTTGAACTACTGCATGTTTAAAAGCACGGGGTACAACACCAGTGGATAAGCTGTTGTTAATAATGTTCAGCAAAAGGGGGCCAGTGACAGAATATGTCTCTTTAAGGAGGTGTGGAGGGACAGGGTCAACAGGAGAACCTGACGGCTTCAAGGCAGACAGGAGGTTCTCAAGAGAGGTGTAATGGAAATGAAGGGTATTACAATTTAATTAATGACCAGAGATATTAATGATCCATACCTGGCATGGGTCCCATCTCTGGACGCTGGGCTTTTAAAATCAGAAGAATGTTCTTTTTATTACAGGGAAATTTAAAATACACTTTGCCTGAAATGAGAGACAAGAGAGAACTCCAACGTTTAAGAAAAATTTATTGTCTAAATTATTTTAAACAATTAACAGGACTAACTCTCTAGTGATGGATGCAAATGGAAGGGAATGAGGTGCAGTGTGTATTGGTGCGATGTCAGTTCAGAACCTCCGCGTTCTGGAGAAGCGAGTCTGAGTGGGAGATGTTGTTTTGCTCCTAACTGATCGATGTTTGAACCTTTGACGAGACACTATCTGTGCCGTTCTACATTACCCGTCAGGGACTCCCGTCTTAGATCAGGCTGCCAGGTCCACGGACCCTCCTCTGGTACTGGAGCCGAATGAAACAGCGTCCTCAACATGACAAGCCAGTCTATGGATAGTCTCCAGGTAAAAACGGCAGGTGTTTCACAGCGTCAAAAGGGACCCCCCTTTTGGGTCAGCGAGTTCAGCTTTCATTCTGAAGGAACCGTTGTTTTGTTGATAACAACGACAGGATGTTCCGAGCTTGGCAGTTCTCAGCTTAAAAGTAAAAAGTACAGATGGCCGGTCCGTACTCCACTTAGCAATGATGAACTTCAGATGATTTTGAGAGCTGGCTGAAGACTGAACTCAAAATGGCGTTGTTCTGACTTATTAATCTTTGATTTTTTCGTTTCTGGACGAATCACAGCTGACAGATTAAATAAACACCACAGAGACTCTGCCACGCTTCAGATGTGAAGGTTCTGGTTGGATTTTGCGACCGGAATGTGTCATGATTATTTATCTTGTGAATCAGCGTGTCTAGTGGCTACAATACGTCATTTCCTTATAAAACATTAATCATAACATTGTGATTTCACAGATCGGTCACATGGTTATTATTGACTAACAATTATTTTGATAAGCTTTATTAAAATAGAGTTCTTTGCCTAATTAAAAGAAAAGAGTTCATTCTTTGTTCTTCTGTCTTCACTGCTGGAATGTAAACATTAGGAGTGAATGCATGACCTTGGGCTGTTTCATGCACTCTGGCACTGTGTCAAACAGAACAGCTGTTAGAGGGGAGAAATGGTTCCTTCATCACGTTACAGAGGACAAAGAAAGTAAGTCAAAGTTATCAAGAGACCGATGCAGGATTGTTTCAGGAAAACTAGTAACATAGGGAGAAGAAATCTGAGCCCAGATGCTAGCAATTTTTCCTAGAAAAAATTTCCAAAATTGAGTGCATTGAGCATCTGAGGCAGTAAGAGAGTGGTAGTCACTAGCTGAAAGAACAGCATTGAGGGTCTCATACAGGACACGCTGGTTGCCAAAGGATGCAGTAATAATATTTGAAAAGAATTTATTACGGGCATCTCAAACTACTTTCTGGTAACAAGCCCAGGTCGTTGTCATCGTCGTCTTCCTCCGCTTATCCGGGTCCGGGTCGCAGGGGCAGCATCCCAACTAGGGAGCTCCAGACTGTCCTCTCCCCGGCCTTCTCCACCAGCTCCTCCGGCAGGACCCAAAGGCGTTCCCGGACCAGATTGGAGATGTAACCTCTCCAACGTGTCCTGGGTCGACCCGGGGGCCTCCTGCCGGCAGGACATGCCCGAAACACCTCCCCAGGGAGGCGTCCAGGAGGCATCCTGACCAGATGCCCAAACCACCTCAACTGGCTCCTTTCGATCCGGAGGAGCAGCGGTTCTACTCCGAGTCCATCCCGGATGTCCAAGCTCCTCACCCTATCTCTAAGGCTGAGCCCGGCCACCCTATGGAGGAAACTCATTTTGGCCGCTTGTATCCGTGATCTCGTTCTTTTGGTCATTACCCAAAGCTCATGACCATACGTGAGGATTGGGACGTAGATCGACCGGTAAATCGAGAGCCTGGCTTTTTGGCTCAGCTCCCTCTTCACCACGACAGATCGGCTAAGCGTCCGCATCACTGCAGATGCCGAACCAATCCGCCTGTCGATCTCCAGATCCCTCCTACCCTCACTCGTGAACAAGACCCCGAGATACTTAAACTCCTCCACTTGAGGTAGGACCTCTCCCCCGACCCGGAGTTGGCAAGCCACCCTTTTCCGGTCGAGAACCATGGTCTCAGATTTGGAGGTGCTGATCCTCATCCCAGCCGCTTCACACTTGGCCGCAAACCTACCCAGCAAGACCTGAAGGTCAGAGCTGGATGAACCTAGGAGGACCACATCATCTGCAAAAAGCAGAGATGAGATTCTCCTGCCACCAAACTCGACACACTCCACACCACGGCTGCGCCTAGAAATTCTGTCCATAAAGGTAATGAACAGAACCGGTGACAAAGGGCAGCCCTGGCAGAGTCCAAGCCTCATCGGTAACATGTCCGACTTACTACCGGCTATGCGGACCAAACTCACGCTCCTCTGGTAAAGGGACTGAATGGCCCTTAACAAAAAGCCACCCAGCCCATACTCCTGGAGCGTCCCCCACAGGGTGCCCCTGGGGACACGGTCATAAGCCTTCTCCAAATCCACAAAACACATGTGGATTGGTTGGGCAAACTCCCATGCCCCCTCTATCACCCTTGCAAGGGTATAGAGCTGGTCCACAGTTCCACGGCCAGGACGGAAACCACATTGCTCCTCCTCAATCTGAGATTCAACTATCGATTGGACCCTCCTCTCCAGTACCTTGGTCACCCTTCTTAAAGATAGGGACCACCACCCCGGTCTGCCACTCCACAGGAACTGCCCCCAATGACCACGCAATGTTGCAGAGACGTGTCAATCATGACAGCCCTACAACATCCATAGCCCTGAGATACCCAGGATGAAACTCATCCGCCCCCGGGGCTCCGCCGCTAGTTGTTTGACTACCTCTGCAACTTCTGCCCCCCCGAGATTGGACAGTCCATCCCCAGGTCCCCCGGCTCTGGTTCCTCCTCGAAATACGCAAAGGTGGGATTGAGGAGCTCCTCAAAGTATTCCTTCCACCATCCGACTATAGCCCCAGTTGACGTCAGCGGCTCCCCATCCCCACTGTTAACAGTGTGAGCGAGTTGCTGCCTTCCTCTCCTGAGGCGCCGGACAGTTTGCCAGAACCTCTTTGGAGCCGATAGATAGTCTTTCTCCATGGCCTCACCAAACTCCTCCCACGCCCGAGATTTTGCCTCGGCAACTGCCACTGCTGCACTCCGCTTGGCTATCCGGTACCTGTCTGCTGCCTCCGGAGACACACAGACCAGCCACGCCCTGTAGGCCTCCTTCTTCAGCCTGACGGCTCCCCGAACCTCTGGTGTCCACCAGCGGGTACGGGGGTTGCCACCACGACTGGCACCGGCACCGGCCACCTTGCGACCACAGCTAGCAACAGCTGCCTCAACAATCGCAGAGTGGAACAAGGCCCACTCGGAGTCAATGTCCCCCACTGCTCTTGGGACGCGGTCAAAGCTCTGCCGGAGGTGGGAGTGGAAGACCGTCTTAACAGGTTCTTCTGCCAGGCATTCCCAGCAGACCCTCACTATGCGTTTGGGTCTGCCGGGTCTACGCGGCATCTTCCCCTGCCATCTGATCCAACTCACCACCAGGTGGTGATCAGTTGACAGCTCTGCTCCTCTCTTCACTCGGGTGTCCAAAACATATGGCCGCAGGTCAGATGATACGACTACAAAGTCTATCATCGACCTGCGACCTAGGCTGCCCTGGTACCAAGTGTACCGATGGGCATCCTTATGTTCGAACATGGTGTTCGCTATGGCCAAACTGCGGCTTGCACAGAAGTCCAATAACGAAACACCACTCGAGTTCAGATTAGGCGGGCCGTTCCTCCCAATCACACCCCTCCAGGTCAAGCTGTCATTGTCCACATGAGCATTGAAGCCCCCCAGCAGGACAATGGAGTCCCCTGATGGAGCACTATCTAGCACTCGTCCCAGGGACTCCAAAAAGGGTGGGTACTCTGAACTGATATTTGGCCCATAAGCACAAACAACAGTCAGGACCCGTTCCCCGACCCGAAGGGACAGGGAAGCTACCCTCTCGTCCTCCGGGGTAAACCCCAACACACAGCAGAGAGTCTTGGGGCTAACAAAAAGCCAACCTCAGCCCTCCGCCTCTCACCCGGAGCAACTCCAGCAAAGGAGAGTGTCCAACCCCTCTCAAGGACTTGGGAACCAGAGCCAATGCTATGTGTCGAGGTGAGTCCGACTATGTCTAGCCGGTACCGCTCCATGTGACGTTCCATGTCCCAAAAACCAGTTTTCTTGTCCGGGGATCGGATCGGACCACCAAGGCTCCCGCCTTGGTCTGCCACCCGATCCACATTGCACCGGACCCTTCATGTTCCTCCTGCGGGTGGTGGGTCCACAGTTGGATGAGCCCATGTATCCGGTTCGGGCTGGGCCCGGCCAGGCCCCATGGGTGAAAGCCCGGCCACCAGGCGCTCACTCAAGGGCCCCAACCCCAGGCCTGGCTCCAGGGTGGGACCCCGGTAACTCTCCGGGCTGGGTACTCCGACTCTTTGAATTTACATCCATGTAAATGGATGTAAACACAAGCCCAGGTATCTATCATTATTTGGTAGGAAATCTGGAGCTTATCCTTTTTCCATCTACGCTCGGCTCTTCTGCACTCACGCCTGACAGATCTGGTAGTTGTATTGATCCAGGGATCCGACTGAATAATCAGATGTTTGCTGCCAAACTTCAGTCAGAAACTGAAAATCCAGGTTTTTAGAGAGAATTAGATCATTGAGCAGGAAGGACTTAATGTTAACAGAGTGGGTGTTTAATAGAGCCATGCTTAGTGAGGTGGAGGAATCAGAAACTACAGAAACAGCTGGATTTATTGGAAGTAAATTAGAAGGGTTAGATCCACGGTGTTTATAAAAACCACTCATGGAGGGAACAGGAGGGGAATCGTGAACGAATGGAAGGACAAAAGAGTTTGGCGATCATAGGAGATGGTAGCAGGGACACTACCGAAGAGGATCGCAGACAGGAGCAAGGTGGAAAAGAGGTGGTTAGTGGAGAAAAGTTTGAAAAAGTGGCCGGTGACCGCGGCTAAACCAAGCACAGGCGCCATCTTGTTCTGCTCTGACAAGGCAATGATATTAAAATGGTTTTGAAGCTATTCCAAACGATCCGTAATACTTTCAAAATATGCGTACAAACCCCTACTAACTAAATGCATCAGTCATCCTGTTTTTTGAACCTACTCACTTAAGTAACATAATTACAAGTATTAGATCTCTTGATGAAATAAAATATAAACATATTTAAACAAAATAAATGAAAATCTAAAATCCAATCAGGTAGGCTAGAAAAGTCAACAGTAATCCCATGTGATCGGTTTCCAATAGTACACCGGTTGTTGTAACCGTAATGATAACGATGTTTTGTGTGAACCATTTCCTGATTTATTGATGTCATAATGCCGTGTTTTGGTTTAAAAAAACAGTAAAAATGATCGGTCCAGAGAGAAGGCTTCATCATTGGACCAAATCCAGCATGTTTTTGTGCAACGACAAACTACTTCATACTTTCAAGTATTTTATTAAAAAATCACAAGTATTTAAGTACCTGTAAGACCAAATATAAACAACATTCACAAAGATTTTATAGCATTTACAAGTGAAGCTGAGGATGAAAACAAATAAGTCATCATCGTAGTGACATCAATGCGACAGCTGAAACAAGAACCCATGAACTCTAGGGGTAACAACAGAAGTGGAACATAAAAGCTCAAAGCACTGTCGAGTATAAAACCTGTTTTGTTGTGTTTTTTGGTTCCTGATCAGAAGTGTGTTCAGTCAATATAAACAAACACAACAAAAATACAATAAATGAGTAAACCTGGTGCATCCGATCAGATCTGCACAGTCAGCATGAAAACAGCTGTTTCATTGTTTTGTGTGAAAGGATGAAGAAAACAAAGTATATTCTTCAAGTCCAGGCCTGGAAAATGCTAGAAGGTTGAAGACTAACAGGACTGCTATGAAGATCCTGTGTCTGTTATGATCCAGCTCAGCTTCATGGAGCCCCCCGACTTTGAATACAGCAGGGGCAGCAGTGCAGCGAATCATGGATGAAGAGATCACAGTCCAGACAAAACACATGATGACAGGAGGGACAGGAAAACATCTGGAGACAGATGGAGAAGAGACATCAGGACCAGGCTAATGAAGATAATTCTAATGCCCCTTTTCCAATGACACTGCTCAGAATAACTCGGATGGGTGAAACTTGTTAGACACTCTTTGGCATGGGTCGTATTTTCCCCCAACTTTTCAGTATATGCTTTGTTGTGATTCCTGTCACACCGGGCATATCCAAAAATGCAACCTCAGCATTTGTCTGTCACTGAATGCTCCAGAGCTTTCTGCCTGTAGCCGGTTCCTGGTTCAGTCTGACAAAAAGCCAGCATCAGAGCAGACTCACCGCCATTGTTGTGCTGTGATGTGTTTTGTCGTGGCATACAGATCACCTCACACTGTGTTTGAACTGCTCCAGTGAGAGCTGGAGATCACATTCTGATGAAGCCAACAGGACCACATCATCTGCAAAAAGCAGAGACTCAATCCTTCAGGGTATCTGCAGGTTTAAGGGAGCCAAATTTAAGACTTGTTAAGACCTTTTTTAAGGCCACTTTGACCAAATTTAAGCTATTTTTAAAATTAAGTTTAAGCTATAATTTCCAGCTATTGCCTGGAACCGGTGCTAACCACGCCACAAACCATTAGCCATCCAATTACCATTAAACCAACACATTCTCACACCCGAGGCGTCAAAATATGACACGTGTGGCCAAGCCTCAATATATGACGATTCGGGACGCCCCAGCGCGTCAGGAGATGACGATCAGGGACACGCTGGGACACGTGACTCCACTGGCGTCACTGTTTGATGCGCGCGGTCACACGGACATTTTTCGACTATTTAACCTTCCCCTCACCCCAATCCTAACTTTAAGGTCCATAAACTGTGACCTTAAGGTTAGGATTGGGGTGAGGGGAAGGTTAAGTAGTTCACAAGTAGTCCGTCTCAGCACCAGCGTCAGATACCGACGCTGCGTCACCAGTTTGTCCCCGATCGTCGTCTCCTGACGCGCTGGGGCGTGCCGAATCGTCATATATTGAGGCTTGGTCACACGCGTCATATTTTGACGCCTTGGGTGTGAGAATGTGTTGATTAAACTTCCACTTCCCCATGGCGCAAGCTCCCACTAGCTTAATCAGCTAATGTGCTCATCTAAAAATAGCCCCCTTTCACAACCAGCTGAATGTGTACGGTTCCGCTTACGCCAACATCATACACAAAAAAGCTGAACACCAACTAGAAAATCACAAAAATTTTATAGAACTAAAATAATCTCTTTTTTTGGGTCTTTGGTCATTTAAGACCTTTGGAAACTGTATTTATGGATTATTTGTCATTTTTAAGGATTTTTAGGGCCTTAAATTTGGAAAAGCAAATTTAAGACTTTTTAAGGACCCGCGGACACCCTGATCCTTAGGCCACCAAAACAGATGCCCTCAAAACCTTGGCTGCACCTAGAAATCCTGTCTATAAAGGTTATGAACAGAATCTGTGACAAAGGACAGCCTTGGCAGAATTCAACTCTCATTGGAAACGAGCTTGACTTACTGCCGGCAATGTGGACCAAGCTCTGGCAACGGGCATACAGGGACCTAAGAGCCCATATCATAGGGCCTGGTACCCCATACTCCCGAAGTACTTCCCAAAGGGCCCTCCGAATGACGCGGTTGTACGCTTTCTCCAAATCTACAAAACACATGTAGATTGGTAGGGCGAACTCCCACGCACCCTCCAGGACCCTCCTAAGGGTATAGAGCTGGTCCAGTGTTCCACAGTCAGGATGAAAACCACATTGTTCTTCCTGAATCTGAGGTTCGAGAATCCGCTGGACCCTCGTCTCCTCTCCTGAACCCCAGATTAGACTTTACCAGGAAGGCTCAGGAGTGTGATCCCCCTGTAGTTGGAACACACCCTGCGGTCCCCCTTTTAAATAAGGGGACCGCCACCCCGGTCTGCCAATCCAGTGGAACTGGCCTCAATGTCCATGCGATATTGCAGAGCTGCGTCAGCCAACACAGCCCTACAACATCCAGAGCCTTAAGGAACTCTGGGCAGATCTCGTGCACCCCTGACCTCAGCACCAGGGATTGGAAAGCTCAACCCAAAGTCCCCAGACTCTGCTTCCTCACTGGAAGCGGTGCCGGTGGGATTGAGAAGGTCTTTAAAGTATTTTGCCCACCGATCCACAATGTCCTGTGTCATACAATCCCAACTATAAACAGTGTTGGTAGGACCACAATCTCCTCAAAGCTGTATGGAAGTCTTGCTCCATGGTCTCACCAAACTTCTCCCACTCCAAGATTTTGCCTTTGTGACTGCCCGAGTCGCATTCCGCTTGGCCTGCTAGTACCCAACAGCTGCCTCAGGACTCCTAAAGGCCAAAAAGACAGATAGGATGCTTTCTTCAGCTTGATTGTATCCCTAACCATTGGTGTCCACCAGCGGGTTTGGGGATTGCCACCACGATAAGCACCGATGACCTTGTGGCCACAGCTCTGGTCGGCCGCCTTGATAATGGAATCACAGAACACGGCCCACTCGGACTCAATGTCTCCTGCCTCCCTCGGAACCTTTTCGAAGTTCTTTCGGAGGTGGGAATTGAAACTTCTTCTGACAAGAGACTCCGTCAGACATTCCCAGCAGACCCTCACAACATGTTTGTCCCTGCCAGGTATGACAGCATCCTCACCCACCATCGAAGTCAACTCACCACCAGGTAGTGGTCAGTTGACAGCTCTGTTCCTCTCCACCACAACTCTCCAGGTCTCACTGCCGTTGCCCATGTAAGCGTTAAAAGTCCCCCAGCAGAATGAGGGAGTCACTCGAAGAAGTGCTCTCCAGCACCTCCTCCAAGGACATCAAAAAGGGTGGGTAGTCTGAGCTGCAGTTTGATGCATAAGCACAGACAACAGTCAGAACCAGCATGCACATAGGCAGTAGAGGCCAGTGATGGAACCACTACCATGCTTTACTGTAGGTAAAAGGTGTTTTTCTTTGAATGCCGGGTTCTTTTTCCTCCATGCACAACAGAGGCTGACAATTTTTCGGGATCCAGTGGGTCACGTGATTCCTGCGAGATTTCCGTGAAATGGGAGTCAAGCTATTTATAACCATGTTACTGGGACAAAACAGGAAAAATAATCAGTGGGAGTGGGTAAGACTGGGAATGAAATACACTTAGATTTCTGTTCAATATAAAACTCATGTCTTTTAAACTAATGTGCCGTTTTATTTACATTTAGTTCTGTCCGACCTTTCTGATTACAGTGATCGTGAAAACATGTCAAACATATTCGTTCCTAATACAATCTCATACACTTCTGATTTTCTGATGTTAGCTTATTTTCTAAGCAGAGGGACTGTCTAATTCTCCTTTCCTGAATTTTGCAGAAAATCATATTGACGGTTCTTTTTTTAATTATTTCATCAGACGGTCACAATAAAAAATGAATATTACGTAAAGTTCCTTCGTGGTTAAAATGGCTGGTGGGACTCTCACTCACCAGCGCTGAACGTCATCTCGCAATGTGGAGCAACATGGACAGAAACAAAGATGAGCTGGAGGAGCACATTAGGGAGGAACATGCCTGTATCACCATGGAAACGCTGTCAGGGAAGTCTGAAGTTTTACAGTTTTCTGGGAGTTGGCAGAGATGGAGCGGAAACACCTTACACGTTGTCATTGTTGTTTTTGTTTGTTTGGAATCGCCACACCTTAAAAACGTCTGCTGGGACTGGGAGGGAGTGGGAATCATGTTACTGTGATTGAGACCAGAGCATTTATTTACAATGGGAGTGGGTTGGGAAAGCAAAAAACATCCATTCCTGTGTCACCCTCTAATAGGTGGAGGGAGGCTGCCCTCTCATTCACCGGGGTAAACCCCAACGTACAAGCACCAAGATGGGGGAACTAGTATGGTAGTATGGCCACTCCTGCACGGCGCCTCTCAGTGGAACTCCAGAGTGGTAGAGTGTCCAGCCCCGCTCAAGAAAACTGGTTCCAGAGCCAGAGCCATGCGTGGAGGTGAGTCCGACTATATCTAGCTGGAACCTCTCAACCTCACACACCAACTCAGGCTCCTCCCCCCACTAGAGGTGACATTCCACATACCGAGCCAGCTTCTGTAGCCGAGGATCAGACCGCCAAGGTACCCGCCTTCGGCCACCACACATTGCAGTTCTGCAGTTACAGGGCCGGCACGTCACTCCTCCAGTCATGCCACCATTGCCCTCAGCTGCTCCCTGTCATCAACCACATATATAAATGGCCTGTATTTGTATAGCGCCTTCTTAGGGTTCTGCAACCCCCCAAGGCACTTCACAACACAGTCACCCATTCACAGGCTGGTGGTGATGTAGCCACAGCTGCCCTGGGGCGCACTGGCAGAGGCGAGGCTGCTGAGCACTGGCACCACCGGTCCCACCGACCACCACCAGCAAGCATGGTGGATTAAGTGTCCTGCCCAAGAGCACAACAGCAGCATTCTCTGTTGGGAGCCGGGATGGAACCTGCAACCTTCCGGTTACTGGACAACCCGCTCTACTTCCTGAGCTGCTGCTGTCTCTCACTACTGCCAGAACCCTGAGCTGAATCGTGAACGAAAAGATGTGATGAGCAAACAATGTGTTTTTCCCGTAGAGCAGACATGTTTTACCTGTAATCTGAGTAAATAAAGTTCAAGGTGAAGGAGGATCAAGACATGAACAGGATCTACTATAAGGTGTGAAGAAACCCCAACGTCCAGATGTTCTACTCACAGTTTTATCCTCCAGTTCCCTCTGACATGCTTGACAGAACCTGAAACCAACGACACGTTAAGCTTCCCAGCAGCATCAAAGTGAATGGGAGCAGGTTTACATGTACCACTTCTACCTGTTCTTCAGCAGCTTCTCAGTGGGACTCTCTAGAAAAGCCTGGAGGGGGAAGAGGTGATGAAAGGATCTGGCCAGATGGGGGGCAGACACCAGAGTCAACCCTAAGACACAATGTAAATGTCAGGCTACTGTATCTCTCTCTCTAACACACACACACGCACGCACGCACGCACGCACGCACGCACGCACGCACACACGCACACACACACACACACACACACACACACACACACACACACACACACACACACACACACAACACACACACACCACACACACACACACACACACACACACACACACACACACGCACACACACACGCACACCTACCACAGACTTTGCACTCTACAGGAAGCTCGGTGTACTTGGCATGACACTGTGGGCAGAAGTATCCTCCCAGAGATAGACCTGCCCCGCTGCTGCTGTCCAGGTGACTGGGACACATGAGAAGTTCTACTGGTAAACAGCTGTTGGTTCAACGTCACACAAGTTTCTGTACTTACGACATGCTGAAGGAAGGTTTGGCATCCTGGTCGGTGAGAGAAGCAACAGTGTGCTGCGGGAACCCTGAGGAAACACAGGACGTATATCAAGTGTGTACTATCTGAGCCACGGCTTGTGGGAGCTGGCCTGAGACTCCAATAGGAGCTGTACTGGAACTAGGACCTGATAAAGACAGCAGCGCTAATCTGAGCAGATTTTTAGACATTGTCCCTCTCCTGAAAATAGCATTTTAGTTAGAACACACCTAAGATACTAGTTTACCTGTTGAATTAATTAGATTCAATCAGGTAGACAAAGTTTATCTGTTATGAAATTGAGTTTGTCCTAAGAAATCACAATGTATGCAGCCACAGAAACATTACTTTGTGTGTGTGTGTGTGTGTGTGTGTGTGTGTGTGTGTGTGTGTGTGTGTGTGTGTGTGCGTGTGCGTGCGTGCGCTCTGTATTCTCCATCCCCAGTGAGTCGTGGAGGATGGCTGCTTATACTGAGCCAGGATTCTCTGGAGGTTTCTTCCTGTTAAAAGGGAGTTTTCCTCTCCACTGTAGCTGCATGCTTGCTTAGTATGAGGATTGCTGTAATGTCACTGACACTAGTCAGTGACTCGATGCAACCTGCTGGGTTCCTCATATAGGAAACTTTTATCTGATTGGCTTAATGAACTGACCTGTATTGGAATGTTTATTATGTGAAGTGCCTTGAGACGACTCTTGTCGTGATTTGGCGCTTTATAAATAAACTTGAATTCATGTGTTAAAAAATGAACTGCATTTAAGGTAATTAATGTTAACGAGCTGTTTATGCAGAAACGACTGATACAGTCATCTGGAAAATTAAAAATAATGTTTCCCTGGTTGGCAGTCACTGTTCTACTGGATGTACAGAAAGAGGACCATATGTATTTACAAATCATCTGTATACTGACCCATACGTATTAAAGAGCATTCCGATGAGGAGCTGGCAGGAGGAGGCTTCACGTGTAGCATCAGTAGTTCCTTGAAGTGGCTCTCATCCAGGATAACGTGGTACGACCCGCCCGTCTCTCTGGTCAGTACTGTACACACCCGGACCTCAGCCGACAAGCCAATTACTGACACTCGCACCTTCAGAGACTTCAGGGTCTGGTGGAGGAGGAGGAGGAAAATCATTCAAATGTTTTTAAACAAATATCAGAGATCACCCGAGATACTTTTTACATGTGAGGTAAAAACAGTTTTTTACTAAACTGTGTAAGAAAAGAACAAGAAAGTGTAAACTACATCAATTGCATTTCTTGCAGAAATACTGTTTGAATGCTGAATAGCTGAAACTGATACCTGAAACTATGTAAAACTGGCAAACTGAGCTAAATGTATTCAATGATTAAGAAGCAAAAATCACAAACAAGTGTAATAATGCTCCAAAAGTAGTTGAAGAACGGAGAAAAAAATTCTAAACAGCAGAAAATTGACACCTCTGAACATAGTTTAAAAAAACTGGACAGCTTAAGTGTTTAAACACCCGGTATTTGAATAGGACTAGTCTGACTATTACATTTTTACAATTAGCTAAAGTGTGAAATTAGCAGCATATGCTGAATTCTGAAACTGATATCTTGAGCTGCTGCACAGCTAAACAGTCAAAAGGAGAAGAGTGTATTTAAGGGTTTAGAAGCAAAAATCATTAAAGGGGACAAATAATCCAAATTACTTTGTGTGTGTGTGTGTGTGTGTGTGTGTGTGTGTGTGTGTGTGTGTGTGTGTGTGTGTGTGTGTGTGTGTGTGTGGGGGGGGGGTGCTCCCACCATCCTGGCAGGAGGCTTATATAGCCGTTATAGCAAAGGCTGGGAAAGATGTAACCGATACCAAGGGCTATAGACTAATTAGCATGTTAAATATAGACTATAAACTATTTGCTGATTTTGGTCAAGATGTTAAGTATATTGATGCCCACGCTGATAGAAGAGGATCAAACAGGCTTCATTGGTAACAGACAAACATACGATAATATCAGAAGGGCCATTCATATTGTTGACCAGGGGTCTCATTTATAAAACATTGCGTAGAATCCTTACCAAAACCGTATGCAACGTACCAAAAGGGTACATTTTTCACCATCTACATTGACCAACATAGTGACATTTCATCTACGGCATAAATCCACTTTCTATCTGGCCTTCTAAATACAGAAGGTTCTGTTCAGCGCGTGTTGACATTCCACGAAGACAAAACATTCAAATAGACACTCTGTCCCAAGGTCCTACACTCTCTGCTTAGAAGCCAGACGTCAACATTCTTCACTCTGAATAAGTGAAGACTCCATGATTTTACAGTCATAAGTTAAATAATCATATGTGAACAAGATGTTTAAATCAAATGTTTGAATAATCTGTGCTTATTCAATGAATTTGAAATGAATATTGTTCTTACAATGATCCATTTATATCACAAATCAGTAAGTGTTTGATTTAACAAGTTAAATGGTAAATTAAATGGTAAATGGCCTGTATTTGATATAGCGCCTTCTAGAGTCCTGGAACCCCTCAAGGCACTTTACAACACAATCAGTCATTCACCCATTCACACACACATTCACACACTGGCGGGGATGAGCTACGATGTAGCCACAGCTGCCCTGGGGCGCACTGACAGAGGCGAGACTGCCGAGCACTGGCGCCACCGGTACCTCCGACCACCACCAGCAGGCAAGGTAGGTTAAGTGTCTTGCCCAAGGACACAACGACAGCGACAGACTGAGCGGGGCTCAAACCTGTAACCTTCCGATCACGGGGCGAGCGCTTAACTCCTGTGCCACCGTCGCCCCAGGTTAATCATTGTTTACACTCATACACATTACAATAAGATACATATTAACGTTAAGAATTTTGTATCTGAAGGAGGTGTGGCTTTCTGAGGGACGTTGGTAAATACTCAGAAATGTGTCAAATTCTGATTTGCCAAACTTGGCCAGAAATCATAACAAAGTAGTTTATTAAAACAAGAATGACTTCCCGAGTTATCCAGTTTCTCGCTGACCCTCGAACCAGCCAAATCGGGAAAGAAGCCTCTTTTGAAACCATCTTCTCCTTTGACCCCCTGTCAAAGCCTCTCTGCAACGCTGCGGCTGAAACCAGACAACCGGCTCTTCTAAGAGCCAAGCAAACATCAACCTTAAACGCAGATAAGCATTCCAGCTTTCGGCCTTCACCTCGAGAGATCTCAGACTGGACGGGTCCAATCGGAACTGTCTACGGGTTCCTGATATCAGAAATCGCTCCACTAGCAGTGACCCGCAACACCCCCCGGATCGAACAAGAACCCCCACACGAAGGGTGCGTAGACTTGGCACGACAGATTGCGTCTGATGCTGTTTTTAATAAACAACTCTCTAGTTTATAACAAACAACTAATTCTTTTACACCCAGATTTCACAATCTCTCTCAGATACAAAGAACGGTTGCTACAACATCTAGCTTCCATCACAACACCTCACATCCACCACACCACATCTCATTATTCATATCCTGTCATGTATCATTAGTTTAGGAAAAATAATTAAATTCATTTTATAAACTATATACTGACTCTGTCTGAATTAATACGAAGTGTGTTTATGGTCCCTGAAGAAGCAAAGAACCCTAGAATCTTCTGGTTAAACATTCAAAGATCAATCAGATTGATATTTCATAATAATCGGTCATAATTAGTATGTTTTAATTGTTACATGTACTTAAGCTCAGCAAAAAAAATGTACTTACGCCAAGTAGGTTTGTGATCTATAAAACATGGAGTATGCACAGCTTCCCGCAATCTCTGCTTTATAAATCAGAGACTAACTAGAAATGTTCTCAGGTGTTTCTGGATCACACCCCTCCCTCACCACGCCCACTTTCTGCCATAAATGGTCAATGCAAAGTCTCGTCTCGTCTCGTCTCGTCTTCCTCCGCTTATCCGGGTCCGGGTCGCGGGGGCAGCATCCCAACTAGGGAGCTCCAGGCCGTCCTCTCCCCGGCCTTGTCCACCAGCTCCTCCGGCAGGACCCCAAGGCGTTCCCGGACCAGATTGGAGATGTAACCTCTCCAACGTGTCCTTGGTCGACCCGGGGGCCTTCTGCCGGCAGGACATGCCCAAAACACCTCCCCGGGGAGGCGTCCAGGAGGCATCCTGACCAGATGCCCAAACCACCTCAACTGGCTCCTTTCGATCCGGAGGAGCAGCGGTTCTACTCCGAGTCCCTCCCGAATGTCCGAGCTCCTCACCCTATCTCTAAGGCTGAGCCCGGCCACCCTACGGAGGAAACTCATTTCGGCCGCTTGTATCCGCGATCTCGTTCTTTCGGTCATTACCCAAAGCTCATGACCATAGGTGAGGATTGGGGCGTAGATCGACCGGTAAATCGAGAGCCTGGCTTTCTGGCTCAGCTCCCTCTTCCCCACGACAGATCGGCTCAGCGTCCGCATCACTGCAGACGCCGAACCAATCCACCTGTCAATCTCCCGATCCCTCCTACCCTCACTCGTGAACAAGACCCCGAGATACTTAAACTCCTCCACTTGAGGTAGGACCTCTCCCCCGACCCGGAGGTGGCAAGCCACCCTTTTCCGGTCGAGAACCATGGTCTCAGATTTGGAGGTGCTGATCCTCATCCCAGCCGCTTCACATTCGGCCGCGAACCTACCCAGCAAGAGCTGAA
>SSNQ01034437.1:299633-317630 GCA_006942095.1 Nothobranchius kuhntae
TGTTTCCACGTCTACCCCTTCAAGCTCTACGTCAGGTCCAATTAACACCTTTTCTACACCAGGTGTTTCCACGTCTACCCCTTCAAGCTCTACGTCAGGTCCAATTAACACCTTTTCTACACCAGGTGTTTCCACGTCTACCCCTTCAAGCTCTACGTCAGGTCCAATTAACACCTTTTCTACACCAGGTGTTTCCACGTCTACCCCTTCAAGCTCTACGTCAGGTCCAATTAACACCTTTTCTACACCAGGTGTTTCCACGTCTACCCCTTCAAGCTCTACGTCAGGTCCAATTAACACCTTTTCTACACCAGGTGTTTCCACGTCTACCCCTTCAATCTCTACGTCAGGTCCAATTAACAACTTTTCTACACCAGGTGTTTCCACGTCTACCCCTTCAAGCTCTACGTCAGGTCCAATTAACACCTTTTCTACACCAGGTGTTTCCACGTCTACCCCTTCAAGCTCTACGTCAGGTCCAATTAACACCTTTTCTACACCAGGTGTTTCCACGTCTACCCCTTCAAGCTCTACGCCAGGTACAATTAACACATTTTCTACACCAGGTGTTTCCACGTTTACCCCTTCAAGCTCTACGTCAGGTCCAATTAACACCTTTTCTACACCAGGTGTTTCCACGTCCACCCCTTCAAGTTCTACGTCAGGTCCAATTAACACCTTTTCTACACCAGGTGTTTCCACTACCCCTTCAAGCTCTACGTCAGGTCCAATTAACACCTTTTCTACACCAGGTGTTTCCACGTCTACCCCTTCAAGCTCTACGTCAGGTCCAATTAACACCTTTTCTACACCAGGTGTTTCCAATTCCATCTCTTCGAGCTCTACATCTGGTCCTCATACTGCCACTTCTTCCCCACCATTTTCAACTTCTTCCACTTCTGGCTCCACCATCCCTTTTACTACATCAGCGATTAATCCAACTACATCTGGATCTTCTACATCCATCCATGTTAGCAGTTCATCTGGTTATGCATCTTCTGCATCAGTCACTACTACCTGTACATCCAGTCCTGTCAGTTCAACATTTCTCCCAGATTCTACCAACACTCCACAGTTTAGTAGCACACCTGACTTTACTACCACCACAACTGGTTCTTCAACCTCTGATCATTCCACCACCCCATTAGACCATTCTACAACAAAGTCCACACCTCATTCCCCCAGTCATGCCAGCACATTCAGTTCTTTCACTTCTACTTCTGTCAAAACTCGGACCTCTGGTTCTACATCAACCGTTTTTACTACAACAGATGGTACTTCCACCTCTTTAAGTGCTTTGCCAGACTCTTTTACAACAACTTATACAGCTGGCACTTCAGCTGTCACAACTGAACCAGAATCATCAGCTACACCTACAACAATTATTCCACTAACAACCACTGTTCCTGTGACTCCAACATTGTTACAAAGAGCTACCACCACCACCCGTTCAATATCAACTTTCCCAACAACTAATAAACCCCAAACTACTGTCACTCCACAAACATCACCAACCTCTACAACTACCACCACAACCACTCTTACTACAAAGGTATCAACTACAAACACCATCACCACCACCCCAACATTTACCACCAAAACTACGACAAAAAAGAAAAAAAATGAGGATGAAAAAGAACAGGAAAAAAATCCTGAAACTCCAAGAAGTAGTCCTGTACCCCCTCCCATAGTACCCCCTCCCATCGTTCCCCCTCCCATAGTACCCCCTCCCATCATACCCCCTCCCATTGTACCCCCTCCCATAGAACCCCCTCCCATAGTACCCTCTCCTATCATACCTCCTCGAATTTTTCCCCCTCCCCTTCTATCCCCTACAATCAATGCACTGACATTTCCGAAGACCTCTGACCCCACTCCTAAATATTCCGCCATTCCACTAACAACTGAACCCGAATTATCAGATACATCTTCAACAACTATTCCACTAACCACCAGGGTTCCTGTGACCCCAACATCTTTACAAACACCTACCACCACCACCCATTTAACCACAACATACAAAACAACTACTAAACCCCAAATTGTTATCACTCCACTAACACCAACAGTTTCTACAATAACCAAAAGTAATGCTTTAACAACAATCACATCCACTACAAAGGTATCAGCTACAGCCACCACCAACACCACCCCAATCCCAACCTCTACTACCAACAACAACCATCATCACCCATTTACCCATGACTTTCCCAACAACAGTCCTGCCTCATCTACAATTTCTGCCACTTCTAGCACAGATAAGGAAAATAATTTGACCCATTCTTCTCCAGCTACTGATACAGTCAAAGCCATGGCTCAAACACCAGAAGAAAGTAGTTCTACTGAGTCTTTGCTACCCACTTTTGCAGTTTCTACAACGAGCCATAGCACTATAGGAATTAGCTCCACTAAACTTCTTCCAGCTTCTTCTGTAGCTACAGTCACAACTCAACAAGTGGAAGGTAGCACTTCTAACGGCTCTTATTCAGCCTCTATTCTGGGTTTCAGGAACCAGACCACCCAACACTCTTTCACAAGTAGCACTGAAACTACTCAAATCTCAACTGATGCTGAATTCACTCCTAGTACAGTGTACTTGTTCCATGTCAAATCAACGACTGAAGCCATAACTTCTGCAGATTTTCAATTTCCTTTATTAACCTTCTCCTGCTCAGATGCTCCTTCTGCACAATTATATTACCGTTACCAGACAGTCCTGGCCTATTACAAAATGCTGTACGAGTACCAGCAACATGAAGAGACTCAGGAATCTGCATTTAGTTAGTTTTCATGATTAGTATTCATTTGGACTAATATGTACTAAGAAAAGTTATTTTCTCTTATAGTAACAATAAAAAAAGTGAAAAATATAATGAATAAAAAATTCACTGGCAAATTTATAAAAAACTTTCACATTTGAGTTTTACAATGCATGCATTAAACTGTAAACAATACTTTAAATGTTTAATTGAAATGTATTTTTTATTTGTGTGTGCAGCACAAGTCGGTGTCTCACATTTCAAATGATTTTTGTTATTGAGCTTGATGCTTTTGCGCAATAAAGTCTTACACAAACGTCCTGATTTCTTCACACCCTTTCTCTGCTAAACTGAAGCACAGACACCAAGGCTCCAAAAAGTCACTTTCACTAGTAACCAAACACAGCAGCCAAGTGTTTCTACATTTATTGTATAATAGCTATTGTTGTTATTATAATGTTTATATAGAAACGATCATTAGAAGTCATAACTTCTAATGATCTTTTCTAATACACTCGGCTGTAAATAGTTATGTGATGCTGTGATTAGATGATGAGGTGGGACTTTATCTCCACAGACTCTGGTTCTAAAAACACAACATGGCAGTGCTGTAAACGGGAACATTTGGCTAGTGTTTTTATATTACAGAAATCAGAGATCAGATTGTCTTTATTTTTATATGTCATAGGTTTCCTCACTAAAATGAGGATTCATACAGATCACACAGAAACCTGTACATGCCAGTTTTAACACAGACGGGTTGGACTGGTTTCAGAAGCACTTCTGATTATTTTTCAAAGACTTTTTTAACTTCCAAACAGAAAAGGCACCTTTAGATTTGTCTTTCTGAAACTTGCTTCTTGCTTAAGTCCACACACACACACACACACACACACACACACACACACCTGCAAAACCTGTATGCACACACACCTGAGCTCTCCGCTCAGCAGCAACAAGTGCTCACTTGATTTTGACTGCATTTTTAAACAATTTCATTTTGAAACAAATCGTAACAGCACAAAGGCTTCAGAGTTTTTGTGATTATAAAAGTATTTTAAGTTCATTACAACCTTTATTTTCTCATAAATGAGCCGAGTTAGTAACTCTGTGAAGCCCAGAGAACCTCGGCGGAGCAGGTCGAGAGGAGCCTGCTGCCGGTCCGAGAGTCCGGGCATGATGGATCAGAGACAGATCAGCGGCCACGCCGTTTGTCAGAGACAAAGGAATAGCAGCAGCAGGTTCAGGGGTGAGGGCATCTATCATTTTATCCCAGGCCCCAACCACACTGTCTTCTGGCTTGTGTTTAGTAATGAACTCATTTTGAAAAAGCATAAAATAAAAAAGTCTCTTTTATTTATTGGTTTGTTTTGAATTTCATAGGGAAGCTTTTCAAATGTAAGTATAACCTTTGTCTCACTCATCTTAAAAAAATAAAAAAGCTGTAAATAACTGAGCTAGCCAATGTAAGATGTTCATTTTGTTTACTTTGGATTTTTACAAATTCAATGTCTTTATGCAAAACAGAATGATAAGGAGAAATTTGACTTTTAATGAGGAAACATGAGGTGTAATATTTGTACTCGAAGCTGTAAGTTTCAGGTTAAAGGAAACAATGGAACAAAAATTCCAAAGAATTGCAGGATGCGGGAAGATGAAGCATCAGAATGAGGAAGGAGGAAACAGAGCTCACACGATGATGCACCTGTTCAGCATGAGGAAACTACACGCTATAAAAAAGAACAAAAGAGAGAGAGAGAGAGAGAGAGACAGACAGTTGCTGCAGATTGTGTGAGTATTCATTTCATTCTGGTTGATTTCTGCTGTGATTAAATGTCGTGTTTTATTTTTATTCTCCTTCCTTCAGACTCTGCTTATTTCTCAGTTGTTTGTTAAGATTTTTATGCAGATTTTTGTAACTTGGCTTTTTTTAAAATCTCTGTTATTTTATTTAATTACACAACTTTCTGTCTAACTTGTATTAATTTATTCGCATGTTGCACAGAAGAAAAAGTACTTTTATTTCTGATCATTTGGAATCTCTTCAGAGTTTTTCAAATTTGATAAACGTTTTTCGGGTATAGACTTTCTACATTTAGTTATAACCACTGATGTTTATGTAGAAGTTTGTCTACAAGAGTTTACATCTGTTTATGGCTTATCTACTGAGTTTTGTTTTATTTTTGGTTTATAATTAGTTAACAATCTTTATTTTTTTTACTAATTTCCACACCTTATGATAGTCTGGTTATATGATAGATAACCAGAGTCTGTGGAGCGAACCTCATCCTAATGATGGTGTTTAAATAGCATCAAATAACAGCTCAATAGAATGTTAACAATACCCACACAGCAGACGTTCTATGGTTGTCAAAAAATGTCAAATTTTAAAACATTTTTCTTCTCCTTTAGCTGAGTTGTACCAGGCTCTGAAGATGCTAGTCCTGAAGGTGCAGGACCTAATGGTCCTCACTGCTCTGCTGCTCTCCATCACGGGTCCCACAGAAACCAGAGTGGTGACTTCACTACAAGCCTGCCACAACTTCTTCTGTCAGCAAACTCCACCAAACATCCC
Organism: Nothobranchius kuhntae; assembly: GCA_006942095.1. Taxonomy (NCBI): domain Eukaryota; kingdom Metazoa; phylum Chordata; class Actinopteri; order Cyprinodontiformes; family Nothobranchiidae; genus Nothobranchius; species Nothobranchius kuhntae. The sequence continues at coordinate 304,968 of SSNQ01034437.1, forward strand.
AGGAATCTTGGCCCACGGAAACATCATAAACCAAAACAGATACAAACCCATTTGCCAAACTTTTGAAAACACGGTATCATTTGTGACACTTTATGATACCACCAACAAGATTCCAGTGTTTTCTGCCTATAAGTACACACAATATGCTACTGGAAGGCCACGTGACATTTGGATGATTGAACCACAGGTTTGTGTTTTTACACAGAACTATAGTTTAGTTGGTAGATGGATTTTTGTACATAAGTTCTAAAAATATGTTTTCATGGAAACTCGCTCTGATGATAATCATTGAATCAACTACATCAGATCAGCCGTATCTCACTGGTTGTTTCTGTTTTAATCATTTGTGAGGAACTAAAGATCTGAGGAACTCAGTATGGTTGTGTTATCTATTGTTAACCGTCTCTGATTCAGTCTTCGTTCTGTTACAGCTTGAGAACCTTCACAGTGGTAACAACATGGAGATACCTGAAAGAAACAAGAGTTACCAATTCCAGGCTACGCCAGACGACTACGATAACAGTCAGAATTATCAGAAAGGACATTTATTACCAAACTCCTTTGGATCCAATATGAATGTAAAACAATCTACATTCACACTGACCAACGCTGTTCCACAAGTGGATAAATTTAACACAGTGGCCTGGAGAATTATTGAAAGAGATTTGAAAAGCTATATGGGGAATTATTGTGTCAACAATAATGATCAGATAGAAGCTTATGTGGTGATCGGAGCACAGCCTGGCACGGACAACACATTTCTTAATGGCAAGATTAAGATTCCTTCAATATTGTGGTCAGCTTTCTGCTGCTACAGCAAGAGAACGGGTACATGGCTGACAAGTGCTCAGTGGGGGAAGAATACAGACCACCCAGAACTTCAGAGTAAGACATTGAATGAATTGTATCACGTATTGGGTCATGAATTTGATTTGTTTCCCAACACACAGTGCCCTCGGGACTGTGAATGTACTTTGTCTGGCTGCAAACGACCCAGATCCTCCTAATATATCTTTATGTTATCTTGATCATTTCTAACGACCTTTGTAAGTCCTTCATCCTTTGTGCTGGTACAAGAAATAATGTATTTTCCAGTTATTTGCCCTGGCCAATAGGGTGACCACACCTCACCCCCATCCCAACCTTAACCCAGTTTCTTGTTCTAAATTTCCCATTTACCGTGTTTGAGAGGAACAATACAACAAGAAACAAAGTGTTTCATGTGCAAATGAGTTAAGGTTAGGATGGGGGTGAGGGGAAAGTTAAATTGCAGAGAGTAAAGGTCACAGTTCGCTAAAATCTCCGTTTTACCACGGGCGTCTGAAAGCGATGCTTTGGCACAGTGCGTCGCCTCCCGAACAAATGCTGGTCACCCTTCGTCATTTTTCGACGCTTTGGGTGTGAGAATGTGTTGGCTTTACCAGTTCAAGCATGTTAGGGACTAAAAGGGACTTTGTGATTAGGTTAAGGTTGTTTTCCAACTAAGGGTTCTGGCTATTCATTACTGTGAAAATAATAATAAATGATTAAAAAATAACAATAAAAGGTCTCACCTTACCCAAGTTGTCATATAGAATATGTTTAATGTCATGTAATTTTCAACAAGGTGCTTCTCTTCACATACATAATAAACTAACGCTGACATTTGAAACAACAGTGAATCACATTTAGCTGTTGAAAGTGGATCTTTTCTTGGCCCATGTGTTTATAATAACAATCTGTTTTACTTTATTGAAGCCATACTTTCCAACTTTTTCATGTTTTTAAATCATTTTTCAGAGGTGTGGACTTGAGGCACATGACTTGGACTCGAGTCAATATTTTAATGACTTCTGACTTGACTTGATAAAATCTATAAAGACTTACGACTTGACTCGGGCTTGAACGCCAATGACTTGCGACTTGAATCGACTTGCGTCTGTTGACTTGATGAGTGGCACGACATGGACAAAAACTATAAATCGTTCTTCGTTCTGGGTTTAATCTTGTTCTGCTAAATGCAGCAGCACTTTGTTTATAATCAGTTTCAGTTGAACTTTCTGCTTGTTTGAGCAAATAAATGAAGCTTTAAGAAGCTTTATTTCTGGAATTTATTTATTATCATTGTCATTAAATTGAAGTTGGACAGATGACTTGATTATGACTTGAAAATTCAAAGTTAAGGACTCGGACTTGACTCAAAACTTGGCTGGAAAGACTTGTGACTCACTTGGGACTTGCAAAACAGTGACTTGGTCCTACCTCTCTCATTTTCCTGAGCCAGTATGTGCTAATGAACCTTTACAGGGTAGAAAAAAACCTAAATCATGGATTAGCTAACATAATCTAAAAGGGCATTTTTCATCTGCAGTCCCTGAACAGTATTATTTAATAATCTGGGTTTTTCTGGTATCCCTGCTTCTGTGGTGAAGAAAAGGTAAATATTCAGGAAATGTGGGAAGTCGGTCCAGTGGCCATGAAGTCTTCTCGGCAAGGCTTCTGAATATTAAAGGCCATAGCTTCCTCTGAATCTGCACGGCTAGTCAAACGTTACCATCTGGGTGTCTGCTGGCAGCTCTGATGCAGGTGAACTAGTGGTAGCACATTCAGTGTCAAAGAAAGTAAAGTCTTAAAGTGGTCAGGAATTTATTTATCACCTACCAAAGCCAATTCAAGCACTGTAATAACTTTTTCTGACATTTCCTGCTGATGTCAAGATTATGTATGAATGTAAATCACTGACATTAAAGTTTAACTGTAATTAGTTGTAGTTTAGCTGTAATTCTTAATCTGAGCCTGATGAATCTGCTGCTTATTTTACTTTACACATCATGACATGAAGACTGCCCGCTTTCTAAAAGACTTGCTTCTCTCTCTAGAATTCCCACCAAGTTTGGGAGGTCCATAAGAAGCAGCAGACACCCTGGTTCCAACTGAAAGTGTTGCAGTCTTCTTTGGTGGGTTTTGACAATGCCATCTCTCCCTACAAGCAGGCCACACACAGTGTGTAGAGCCCCATGATTCATGTGGCATTCATGAAGCGCTAGCTGAGCACCTACAGATACAGCCAGCTCATGCACTAGAGAGGAAAAAATCAAGTCATCTGACACAGTTGCAATGATTCGTTAGTTACATCTTACGTAAGTAACCATCAAAGGTGAGATTCCATAGAAAATATGAAATCAGTTTGATGTATCTTTGAATATTACTTTAAACAGAAGATCGGAACATTTTATTGCAGGGATTAGGTAACACTTCGTATTAACCCAGAGTCAAAAGAGAGAGAGAGAGAGACAAGTTTTAAAGTTTAAGAAGATTTATTTCTAAATAATTTAAAACAAGGCCAACTGGCTCTTAGCACTCTGTGTTATGAATGGATCTAGGTGTGAATGAGGCAAGAAGGATGGTGTAATGTGTTATCAGAACTCTCGTTTCCAAAGAAGCATTAGTTCTGTGTGGGAGCAAATGTTTTTGCTCTAAACTACAGTCAAACTACAGTTTCAAAAACCACATTCAGATGCTATCTTGCCGCTCTAAATACCCTTGGTGGAGACCTCCGATGTTGATCCAGAATGCCAGGTCCTCGGACCCCCCTTTGGTACCGGAGCCGATGAAACATCGTACGGTACGACAGACTAGTCTCGGGATTGCCTCCAGGTAAGCGACAGGTGTTTGACAGCGTCGGCGGGACCCTGAAGTGTCAGTGAGTTCAGCTTTACTCTGAACTACGTTGCATTCAGATGTAGCTTGCAACGGGTTTTATTATCCAGCTTGTCAAGGTTCTTTGTGGTTAAAAAGTTACGAGTGGCCGGCTCGAAACTCTAGAACGTTTGAACTGAGTTAAGGGTGACGTGGGAATTAGTTTTATAATTCAGATGTTTTGATATATGGTCGAATCAGAATTTGACAACAAAATAAACACCGCACAGACCACCCCATGCGTCAGAAAGGAAAGCTCTGATTGGAGAGACAAAAGGAATGTGTCATGTGATTTTAACATTACTTGTGATAGGAGTGTCTAGTGCTTCTGTACCAAGTAAATCCTTACACAAAACTACTGATTAAAGTATTATGATTTTATCTCTAGATAGCTATTATAATATCAAGTAATTAAAATTCTCATTTCACAGATTGATTGAACATTAGGCTTCACACGATTATTTGACTAACAGACGTTTTTTAATTATTATTTAATAGAGTTCTTCTGATTTCTAAGAGAGTTCTTCTTGGTCTTCTCTTGAGCTGTAGGGGGAGGCAAATAGCTAGTCAGAACAGTTTAGATGCAGAGGCATCAAAGGCCTTGAGCAATATCTCAAGGAGATTAATTCTTCATGAGGAGAGAGGGGAAATGACCTTTAGGTGGAAAACAGTCCCTTCATGACTCTACATACCCCCCTTTTCAAGGGCACGGTGGTCCAAGCAGAGACCACCTGACGTTGAACAACAAGAGTCCTGAAGAACTCTGTCGAGAGATCAATGACAGCCACACAGGAGTTCTAATAATAATCACTACAACTCATTTACGCTTTTATCACTTTCATTTTATAGCTTTATCATCCCAACAAAAACACTTTTCATCTTAAAAATATTAGGACAAAACCTTTAGGTTAGATACACTCAGTTTTTCTAAAGTTTTTATGCTAACAGTGGGTTTGTGAAAGAGGAACAAAAGAGTTCCTGGAATGTTGCTCATTGGGGAGAAAAACACTGCTTCAGGTTTTTAGTTTCACTGTGATGCAGAATGGACACATTTAACTTTTTACACTGATGATTCATCACTTTACCTCCATCGATGTTCATTTCATAACTTTATAGCAACATAGAGCAGGTTGAGTCTTTTGAAAGTGTATTTATTCCATTTCTGTATCATGCATTCTTGCAGGACTTTACTATAGTGGGTAATATTGATACTATGGAAGATAACTATCGGTTATATGCGTAGGTTGTTGGAGTCTAAGAACAGCATAATCCTGTCTTTGACAAACTTCAGACAGAGATCTGTTATGCTTTATTCCAATATGTGGGATTATTGGCATTTTAACTTTTATGTGGGCCTGTAACGGCTTGCATTTATTTTTAATTATTGTACTAATTAATGTTTTTATTATCTGCCATGGACCATTTTGTGTCTTTAATAAAGTGATTGAATTGAATTGATAGTCTGGCCATGAAGGCTGTTAGCACAGTTACACTGATTAAGTATTATTACTGTATTGGTGGTGGTTGGAGGGACCGGTGGCGCCTGTGCTCGGCAGCCTCGCCTCTGTCAGTGTGTCCCAGGGCAGCTGTGGCAACATTGTAGCTCATCATCATCAGTGTGTAAATGTGTGGGTGAATGGATGAATGATACACTGTAGTGTAAAGCGCTTTGGAGTCCTTACTCTGAGAGGCGCTATACAAGTGCGGGTCTTTTATCATTACCATTTATCATACTGGCAGAATTCTAAAACTATATTGTTTGATACAAGCTAGTAACTCAGAGACATTGATATAGAGGCATTTAATGAGTTGTTAGATACGTCTATGTCAGAGAAGCTGTTACGGTCCCTGTCCGTGGCACACAGTGACCCACAGGACCTTTTTAGGACAGCTGTTCATGTCAATGCTTCAGCACACTGAACAGTTCCCACCAGCAGCACTACCTTCCTCCTGGACAGCCAGTTCAGCACCATGGAGAGAGGCATTCAGGTTGTGTAGAAACCAAGCTGAAACCAGTTGAACAATCTAGAGCCAGACATAAAAGATTATGTGTTGTCACCTGTGTTGGGTATTTTTTATAATTGTACCTTTTTGAGGCCTAAAAGATGCCCAATTTGTGTTATTAACACTTCATGAGTCTCTGTGTTTGCCAACTGTGGCTGTTCATGAAAGGTTGAGCAGAGAAGCTCGTTTGCAGTCAAGGATGTTGATTCCAACCAAACCTCTGTAAGGATTGTGGGCTTTTTTCTGTTATTCTTAAAGAAAAGAGTCGGAGAGAGTTTTCCCAGTCGGGACAGCGTGGTCTTTTATTTGTCTTCTCACATCTCAGGACAGCCGAAAGACCCAGACAATCACGAGTCCTTCCTTCTTATAGCTCACAGCCTTTTTAACATTCAGCAGTAAACAGGCGAGAACCAGACCATATTTGGTAGCACATCTCTTCTGTGGAAACTGTGGGTAGAGACTTCTGTCTGGGACACAGCAACACTTTTGGAATCACATCAAGTATTTAGCAAGTCAGATAAGCTTTAAGCAATTTTACTGGAAGCAAGCAGAGACCAAAACAGGAAATTCCTTTGGAGCTGATGTTGGAACAGCACACGAACTCTAGCCAGAAAACACTTTCAACCTAAGAACTCAGCTTTAACTCAATACATTTTGTAGATGACCTCTTGACCTTTTTGGCGCCTACAGTCCTCCCTTTGGTGGACTTGTCCACCACACATTACTATCATGAACAAATTAGCAAGGTAGGGTATACCAATAAATGAATGCTTAACTAAGTAACAGAACAAATGAGCAACAAATAATGATAATGTAACAATATGACCGAGGATAGAGACAAAAGGGCATAACATATGACCTTGAATCAAAAAATGCATAAAGGAGAACCCATGCCAAAACACGAGATGATGTTCCAGACTAGCACAGCAACGTTAACACGTATATGTAATGAACAATGATTAAGACACTGAAAAACAACCGATGGGTTCACAGCTGAGACAATGAAAAACTATGAAACAATACATGAAACATGACTTTAGCATTAACTGAACCCATTACTTCACGAATGTATTGCATGCGCACTCCGTATGGAGGCGAAAAACCCTGCCCGCTGTACTTTAACAGGGAAAATTCCTCCATGTCCTCCCCGACCCCAAGGACGAACACCTGAAGCACAGAGCGTGCATGCGAGAACACTGGTGACACATATCCTCGTCAGTGATCAAAAGAAAAAAAACACACACAAATCAACAAAAGCACATGAAGATAAACAGGTGACAAATATGATGAATAATGAACAATTAGCTTTAGCGAAGACATAATGAAACAGTAATAAGTCCGGTTGAAAACTTCATTCAACAGAATAAAACGGAAAATACAAGTTCAGCATCCATGTCGGCGTTGGAGGCCTTCTGCTGTAGGAGGGCTTTATGTGGACAAGTGTCCTTTATTTGTCAGGAAAGCAAAGGCATAAGTCCTTGGCTCAGTCCTCCCTTTGTCCATCTTCGTGCAGCGTGGTGGTGCCGACTTCATCCTCCCCACAGCGAGCAAAACACAACATGTCAACAAGAAAAACTTGAATTAGCACGCCAATTGCCTATAAACCTATTACCACAAAAACTTCCTAAATATTAGACCCAAAGACAAAGCATCCATCCCCACATTCACACCCCCTTCTATACTACTCACTATCCTAAATTAAAGAGCTAGTTTGCCAGCACGGCATGCAATGATTCACTCAAACATTGACCTTTTTGGCGCCAACAGGATGTTGATTCCAACCAAACCTCTGTACCTCTGTAACCTGAGAAGGCCCCGCCTTCTCCATCCTTTCCTAAATAAAACCCCTGGCTAACTGATAATACATGGGAGTGACGTGAGGACAGCCTCGGAGGGGGTTTTCCTCTGCGTTAACTCTCCATTATTTTGGGGACTCAGGGTAAAATGTCTTCCTTCCTTATTGTCATGTGTGTTTATTTCAGGTTCATCAAAAGTCCGGGGGGCTACAAATTGTCCCATCGGCCGGCTAAATAGCTCTGCAGACAGACTTTCATCAACAGGCTCTCGCGCTCGGATCTCAGGATGAATTTACCACGCAGAGGAGTGTAAGTACTTCATTAATTTGCACCTTTTGTTCTTAACTGCTGGCAGTGTGATTTAAGATTGATTGTGGTGACTGACATTCACGCACGAAAAGACGTTTTTGTGTCCAGTTAGGGGTTGCACATGTGAACCAAAGGGGTTGCACTGAATACGTGAACCGTGGCTGTAGACTGGGCCTTGAAAAGAGGAGGTTGTAATTAGTCTGGGTTTGCACTACAGACGTCCCGCAGAGCTGTGGGTAGTGAGTACAGGTGAATGTTCAGATGCACCTAAACCCGTTGTTAAACCAGTGCTGCATTAAAGCAGCTGCGGATGGTAAATACACGCAGCACAGAGTCATGTGCTGGTGTCGAGTGGAGAGGTTTGTTGCTAAAATCACACTGCCGCAGGGAATTGTTTAAATATTTTATGGTGCGTACACTAAAATTAATTACCGCTACATTGGCAAAGAATCCTACGTTGGTCTAAATTCGGCCTTGCTGTGTGTTATTTGTGATTGTGATTTGTTGTGCTGCTGGCATCGTGGGATGCGTTCCATTTCTGAGTGGTCAGGATTGCCACTTCTGGTTGTGCAGAACTTTGTGGTTCAGTGATTGTTGCTGAAATATTGTCAGCAGTCGTTTTTGTGAGTATATGTGTTGTGTTGAGGTTTTGAAAATTGTGCCGAAGCGCTAAAAAACACGGCTGGGTTTCTGGTAAGGAAGACGATGGATCAGCTCTGGTAGAAACAGCTCCGGAGAGCAGCGTTCCGCTGGGAGATTGCTTCAAAGTCTGGCCAGCTGAACAGCACGCCGAGTGAGTACCTAAATTAAATAGCACCTTTTCCCAATATTGTTTTTCGTTGCTACAAAAAGGTACTTAATCACCGTTATTTGGCTTAAAGATCTCAAATTGGTCTAAATTCCCGGTCTGTGTTATGTGTGATTGTCATGGGGCTGCGTTCCATTACGTCTTGAGTATTGTTTAAAGTTGCCGCTGGGGACTGGCATGTTACTTTCTGACAGAGTTTTGCTCCGTCTGTGTGTGAGTGGAAGCCTGCAGGTTCGTTTCTGTTGTGTGTGTCAAAGATCTGAATGTGTGTCTCGGCCGAGATCTCTGAGTGGGTGGAAGGTCCGAATGCATAATGTGTGTGACTGAGCGTAGTCTGTTGTGTGTGAAACCTGCAGATTTTAGGTTCTGTGTCGGTCCTGGTCTGTTCCGTTCTTTTCTGGTCTGTCTGTCTGTCTGTCTGTCTGTCTGTCTGTCTGTCTGTCTGTCTGTCTGTCTGTGTGTCTGTGTGTGTGTGTGTGTGTGTGTGTGTGTGTGTGTGTGTGTGTGTGTGTGTGTGTGTGTGGGATTAGAAGAACAAAGGGTAAGAAGTGAAGAGACAGCAAAGTGTTAATTGATGGGGGATGGTTTGGTAAGGGAGAAATGAGAGGTTAGCAGAGATGGTTGAGGAAAAGCAGACAGGTGGAGAAAAGAGAGAATTAAAGAAATGGCTGAGGAAAAAGAGAAGGCAATAGAAAGTTGAAAGAAATGTTTGAGAAAGAAGATAGGAAGTAGGGAAAGAAATGTTTTGTTCTGAAATTTTTATTTTGATCTTAATGGTCAAAATTCTAATTAGGAAAGAGCAAAAAGTTCGTGTGTCAGTGAGTGAGTGTGTGGAAGACAGAAAGGAGGTGTGATTAGCTAAATACTATCTGGAAAAGTCATTGCCCTTATCTGCATGATAACTCTTACTAAACTAGTAAACAAAATGACTTAGATAGAATGTTAAGGAAATACAGTTAAGCAGGGATAAATACATCCGTCCTAAGTAACTCCTTCGGCTTCACCGGCTGAATGGATGCCCAAATATGATAGAGGTGATTCACGCGATTGCCCCTCAAAGTAAACTAGATCCCTGTGAAAATAATTAAATACCTTTTTTATAGAGCATGCCGTAGTCCCCCTAATCAATTAAGTAGATGTGGTTTAACTTTAACATTGTAATTCTATGAGACCTATTGTTTAAATTTTCTAGTCTGATGTCTGTATTATTGTTTCGTTTATTTTAGTGGGTTATTTTCTTAGGTGATAGAATTCTGCACAATGCAGTAACAGTTTTCGTATCTCAGGTTTTTATCATATGACTAAATGATGTTAAACTTGGTGTTCCTGCCATAAGCAGATCTTACTCAGTTGACTGTTTTTACAGGAGGGTGTTCAGATCTTTTATAAACCTTAAAAAACTTCCCGTTAAATGTGTCTTGTCGACCATTGATGGATTAAATTACTGGTGTCACTGGGTTAATTTAATAACATGAAATGGTGATTGAATTAACACCGTGTTAGATTTTTCTGTCTGTTTGAAATGCAAATATCAACTCAGCCCCTGCAGACCATAAATGCTAATCAAGGCCCAAGAGATTGTTTTCCTTTAACTTCCTCAGATTGACTAGTGTTTATCTTTTCTTTAATTAACATTTGAGCTATTATTCAATCATTTATTTTCTGTTTGGGTTATAAGGTTTAATTGACAAATTGGTTACTTAGAACCTGTAAATGTGTGCGAAGCCTACCTCCAGATTGATAAAGTGGTGTTTTAACCCTTTGATTACCCTACAATTGTGTTGTAACACTCCTGTGAAGACGCTGGAGACGGGCTGGTTCTGGAAAGTTGTCTCCAAAGCAAATGATTGAAAGCACCTTTAATTACATGTAAATGCCTTTTGTTTGCTGAGTGGCCAGACTGGTGTCCCTGCAGACTGGCAGTCTGTCTTTTTGTGGCACCCTCTTGTGAATAACCTCTTTGAAGCCTGTGTGATAGAATCTCTGATTAAACTCCTTTTGAGACAAGCTAGTTTTAAAGAATTTGTATGTGTTTTATTTTGTTTGTGATGAAATTATGGCAGACCTTACCGATTTAACCAGACATCAATTTTGCTTAAGAATAAGATGTTGTTCATTGGGAAAAATTGTTGGGGGTCATCCTTCAGTGGCTGCCCCCTGCCGTAAGATTGTTGGATTCCTCTTTCACTTTGTGAAGTACTGATGAAACTTGATTAACAGGAAGAAGACCTGAGCGCACCCTGAAAACAAGGAACTATGAGCCCATTGACCTCCACTCACCTCGCGCAACCAGGAACCAGTTAACACAAGTGTTATGAGTACACCTTCATGTGCTGTGTGCAGCTCTCTGTATGCAGAGCCTGAATGCAAATCGATCTGTGGATATGTAGGTGTGGATATCTCTGACTTGGTGTTGGGCATTTTTCAGAATATAAAGGTTGTTGTGTCTTCGCAATGAACTGACAGAACTTGATTGACAAGTGATAAAGAACAGTGGCTGCCTGCAGAGGTTTCTGCGAACATCAAAGGACACAGACCAGACACAAGAAACTGCACCCCCATCAACCTCACCTCCCAACAAACAGGCACCCAATTACCATAACCAGCAGGGGGAGTCTGAGTTCCAGAAGGACAGAACTGAGATGTGGGGACTTGCAGACCAAGATGGAGGGGATCAGTGACTGAGCTGGAGACCTGCAATCCAAGATGGAGTAAACTGCTGAATTACAGTCCAAAACGGAAGTGACACAATCCACCGTCACCGGCTGAGCTGATGTTAAACCACGAACCAAAGTGGATCAGTTGGCTCACACCGGTACCAACCTTTGAGCTGATGTAACACCACATTGCTGTGGATCAGTCAGCTCGCTACACAAACCGGTACATCCTTGGTCAACACGCCAGCAGGATGACGCAGAGCTGGAGATGGGGTGGTCAAACATAACGTTGGAAAAAAAACAACAACCCAGAACTGCAGGTCAGCCAGCCACAGAAAATACAGAACCTGTGACACCTGTTCAGACCTACAAGTGACCGATTACAGCACAGGAGGAAACGACAGATGTGGAGAAGGTTCAGATGATCCGCCAGCTTCTCACCTTGAAATTTAATCATAATCTGTGTTGTATGACATGCATTTTTCATGCATTAAGTGTGTTTAAGAGTCATTAATTTTATTTGGTTTTTAATGACTGCTGATGTGGGTTACCTTAATAAAGCTAGGAACTCAAGAAACTATGTAGGTTTTGGTGTCTGGTTTAGTAATTGATTGGTCATTTCAAATTCCAGGTTGGTGGGGTGCGTCCTAATTTCATGATAATGTGTTTTATTGGTTTCATCTTTTCTTGCTCAATAAGTCACATCACGAGGGAATGTTGGGTATTTTTATAACTGTACCTTTTTGAGGCCTAAAAGATGCCCAATTTGTGTTATTTACACTTCATGAGTCTCTGTGTTTGCCAACTGTGGCTGTTCATGAAAGGTTGAGCAGAGAAGCTCGTTTGCAGTCAAGGATGTTGATTCCAACCAAACCTCTGTACCTCTGTAACCTGAGAAGGCCCCGCCTTCTCCATCCTTTGCTAAATAAAACCCCTGGCTAACTGAGAATAGAGCTCCGGGAGTTGACGTCACGTTTTCCGGCATGCAACAGTTCAAATCGAAACGGCGCCATATTGGCATGCAGAAGCCGGCAGCTGGACTATTTGTTATTGTCAGAAAACTCAATCAAACGGGAAATATGGTAGATTCCTGTTGTGCCCCAGGATGCAGAACAGACGCGGACGACATAAGGAATGCCATCTACAGGATTCCCCAAGATCCGGAGCGCCGCAAACGTTGGATCATTGTAATAAAACGCGCTAGTGACCGGGCGAAAATGAAGCTGTGGGATCCCGAGAGTAAAGGTTTTCACTTATGCAGCGACCGCTTCATATCAGGTACTTAAACCAACGTTTCCTCAACTGTGTATGGTATTTATTTTAAATGCTTTTATTATGATTCTTAGTGGGCTTCCTAAACTTATTTTGGCGTGGCTTTTTCTGTCTTATTACTCATAGCAACAAGTAAACG
>SSNQ01034437.1:329908-358758 GCA_006942095.1 Nothobranchius kuhntae
CTTGATCAAGTCATACCTGAGGTCACCTATGTTTCAGGGGCGGCTCACTAACCTGGCTCTGATTAGTATCAATCACTCAGTAGGGGAGCAGATTTCATATGATGACATTATTGATGACTTTGCATCAAGGTTAGGTTTTAATTTTAGTTTGTGTTTTCTGTTCTAAGTGCAATGCTGTAGTGATTATCTTTAGTTTGTTATGTGTGAAACATTTATGCTATTTAGAATATTTATTATATATTATGTGCATATATTCTTAATATTTAGTTAGTTTAGTTGTTTTTGTATATTTGATTCTATATATTTTGATACAGTATATAATGTATAGTGCTTTACATTCTGACAACTTCATAGTAATTAATGTAAATATGTGCAACTTAGAAAAATGAATGTTCAATAGTCGTTCTAATAAAACATGCCTGTTTGTAGAAAACGTGTGTGTTCGTGCAGGTGGGGTGGTGTGGTGGTGGTGGTGGTGGGGGCGGTTGTGGGGGGGGGGGGGCGCTCAAAGGGGGCCTCGCCCAGGGAGTAATTCCATGTAGAACCGCCACTGGATAGTGCAAAGCAAAAGTTTAAGAAGACAAAAACAAGCACTAACAGACACTCAAGGCACTTCGGTGCAGATTCAATGGGATGTGAAAGGATAAGAAAAAGAAAAGAAGAGGGTAAAAAAAACTTACAACATTTCTTTTGAGCTTTCCAGGTGTTCCATCAAAAGACTTCAATAATTTTAATCTTGGCATTTACATTTTAAATTGATCCTTTTATGATTTTATCATATCAGGTTTATATTTCAGCTTTGCATATTACTTAAAGGTTTTACTTATACTTAAAGGGGTTTGCATTTATTTTATCGTCAAAAAAAGTTTAAAATAACCCAAAAATACATGAATTTATTATTCTTTTGATAATTTTTTCTCTTTACAACTTTTATCTTTGCTATTCAAAAGCAAAGTTACAGGGTATTACACTTTTATCATCCTTATCTGACTTTTACTCATCTTTTATCTACTTGGACTGATTTTACTATATTTTAAACTTTTATTCATTAAAAAGGGTTTTCTATATTTGAACCCAAAAAGAGAAACATCGTCTCTGGTGCTTTATTTCTGACCTAGGTCAGAACAACAGGCTTACTGATAAGCTAAGATCCCTTTCTCATAAAGGGGGTTTTATTCCAGAATAACCTCCCATTTAGACAGCCCTGACCCCGGGCAAGTTACGAGTGAAAGCAGCATCGCTTTGAGCTGGTTGGGACCCCTCTCCAGAGGGCTTACATCAGTATCCCAAGTTACCCTCTGGCCACTGACAAGTGGGGTTGAGGACCAGGATAGTGTGGAGAAGATTGTCCTTGGCCAGCACTTTCACCTGGACTCAGTCCTGAGCGGTAAGTCCCAAGGACAGTGCCCACTTTTATTTTATAAAGTCTGGCATTGTTCCTCTTGTAGTTGAAGAGGACGTGCGAGCTGAGGCTTCGCTTGATTCATTTATTAGTCGATTGAGCTTGAGGCGGCTGCAGGGGAGCACCATTTAATTTGTATTGATGAGGATGGATTCAACCTCGCAAAAAGATGAAGGTGGGGAAGGAATGTCATTGGTCAACGTGCCATTGTTAAAGTTCCTGGCCAGCGTGGAAATATCACAATGTGTGCAGCAATTTCTCAACATGGTGTCTGTCATCATGTCCCTGGACGTCCCACACAACACACTCCTTCCACCAGTTCAGATGGATGGCCCAGAGCAGCTCAGGCTTGTTGTCATATGGGACGGCAGTTTTCAATGGCTGCTCTGGTTAGTGACTGGTTCACTGACTACCCACAAATTTTAGTTGTTTCTATTCCTCCATATTATCCATGCCTCTATCCCATTGAGCAATGTTTTTCTGCATCGAAACAGAAAGTGTATGACTGAAATCCACTCACACACGTACCCCTTCTCCAAGCTATGGAAGAAGCACATGCAGATATAGCTGGATGTGCCATGCTAAGAGATATTTACCCCACTGCTTGGCCAGGAAGCACATTGCATGTGATGTGGATGAGGTGCTGGTGGCCAAATAGAAAACGAGGAGAGGATGCAGCATAGTTGTTTATTTTTTGTTTGTTTGTTTTGGCTAAACTGTATTCAGTACATTCTTCTGTTTGAATATGTAGACCACTGCATTTGCAACTTTGTGTTGGTTTGAATGAACACTGTGTGCATCGTTTTTGTGTGAAAATACAGTAAGACATATTTTGTAACATGTAACTGTGGTCATAATGTTTTACATAAAAACGTCAGTGTCCAACTGGTTCTTATGAATGTGAAAAATTATACATTTTGTGAAGAAATTGCATAGTTTTTAATGCAGAATGATTTAGCAGGAAAATTGAAGGGGTTTGCCCACTGTGTGTATCTTATAAATTTGTGTGTAGAGTTCTGACAATATGGGGCATGCTTTCAGAAAACGTGTGTAAACAATTGAGAAAAACTGTATTTCTGAGATTTTCCTTTGTTACCACTAGGTGGCGGTAGTAACGCCCCAATTTCAGCAATAAATGAGAACTGACGTAATTTCCGCCTGTTAGTTTCGGTAAAATCAAAACAGTGCTGAAACGGAGCTCCAAAGCTACTCCGTCACTAAACTGTACAATGTGTAACATTCATGATAGGCGGTTAGGACGCCCCTAGCAGCGAGGAGAGTAACATTAAGTTACTTAAACAAGCAGCGTGTTCTTCACCATGAATTTAAGAGGACTCTTTCAGGACTTCAACCCCAGGTAACGACTAGCTACAGAACTGTTAGCAAAATCTGTCCTTCGTTCGTTGGAAACCGTATTAAACATGTGTGACATATTTATGAAAATACTGATATTTATCCTGTTTAATGGTTGTTCTACCTAACTACGTAAACGTCTTTGAATATAAGTTGCTAAAGCAGATAAAAGACGAAGTTACGCTGCTAAAGGCCCGGCTAATATGCTAACATAAACAATGCTAACACTTCTGTTAGTTTCCTAACTGTAACAGTTACTTTTGATATGAAAGTTATTGTCTTTTACGTTTTTTTGTGGCATTTTTCCAACTTAAGTGAACTGTCCAATAAAACAGGTCCGCTAACAGCGGGTTTTACAACAGATGCTGTAAATCAGGTTTCGAATTAGGAAAAATGTCAAGTTTCCTGTTCCGCTAGGTTGGGGAATGTGTGGCAGGCCGATGTAATACATAGTCAAGCTAAAGTCAGGTTATAATACGTTTTTTTATTTTATTAGTAGTTTTCTAGTCAAATCGTAGATTTAATACAACTTTATTGAAATTATAACTTGTCCACCAGTGCACACGTTTATTTTAGGATCTTCACAACTTCAAATATAAAGACTGATCGTAAAATTATTAGTTTTAAAATATTGCATAACATTACCATGTTTAGTCATATTATAGGCGCTAAAAATGATCCACAGAGTAGAAAAGTTAAATATTCATCATTTGCTGTAGATGTGGAATGTTGAGCTGTATAAATGATCATTTGTGTTTCTCTCTCTCCTGTCTCACAGTAAGTTCCTGATTTATTCCTGTCTGCTGCTGTTCTCCGTGTTGCTCTCCTTGAGGCTGGATGGGGTCATCCAGTGGAGCTACTGGGCAGTTTTTACCCCAATATGGTTGTGGAAGCTGTTGGTGATCATCGGGGCTTCTGTGGGAACTGGAGTGTGGGCCCACAACCCTCAGTACAGGTAGGCTCACATTTCTGACATAAAACACAGCTGCTGCAGCTCTTAGCTCTGTTGGTTTGACTTTAATGATGTTTGTGTATCTGCTGTTAGGGCTGAAGGAGAGACATGTGTGGAGTTCAAGGCCATGCTGATAGCCGTTGGGCTCCACGTCCTGCTGTTGATGTTTGAAGTGTTGGTGTGCGACCGTGTGGCGAGAGGAAACTACTTCTGGCTTCTCGTCTTCATGCCTCTCTTCTTTGTGTCGCCAGTCTCTGTAGCAGCGTGTATCTGGGGCTTTAGACACGATCGCTCCCTCGAGGTAAGAAAGCACACATTCCGCCGCTGTTTCTCACCAGTATCAGCTGATGGGGGGGCTGTAGTTTCGTTGCGCCGTTCGTGTCAGCGGACACAGTAGGGTCGGGGAGGGGGGTGGGGCATGACGCTTAGCCTGGCAGGTGGCCAAGCAAAGCCTGGTGGGCCGCCAGGCTTATAAAGCGCTGGGGGAAACCCTGCTGAGAGAAAATATTAATAGCTTCAACTGTTTTTATTGTATTAGTAAATATTAATGTGAATGATTGGTTGTACTAGATTAGAATCTAGGTCAGCTGTTCACTTAATATACAGGATGGCTTGACAGGCTAGTGTTGGACCTTTGTTTGCAGAAAATCATGAACTGAACTGAAATCGCAATTTCTGCTAGAAATATCGCAATTTAATTTTCTCCTAAGATCGTTCAGCCCTACTGCGACACCTGTTACACGAGTACTGTGTCCTGTTTTTGAAATGATTCTGTTTTCCTCCTCAGCTGGAGGTGTTGTGTTCTGTAAATATTCTGCAGTTCATTTTCATCGCTCTGAGGCTGGACAGAATCATCAACTGGCCTTGGCTGGTGAGGATCAATAAATCATATAATAAAGCTATTAGATGTTTCATGATTTCATGGATCGGGATGCATTCTACATCCTGTCTTTATCACACACACACACACACACACACACACACACACACACACACACACACACACACACACACACACACACATACGTGTGTTAAATGTAAGTCCCACTATAGCTATTGCGAAAGATTTTCTGGATTTGTCTCCTGCAGGTGGTTTGTGTCCCTCTGTGGATCCTCATGTCCTTCTTGTGCCTTGTTGTCCTTTACTACATCATCTGGTCGGTCCTCTTCCTCCGCTCCATAGACATCATTGCCGAGCAACGGCGGACTCACATCACCATGGCAATCAGCTGGATGACCATCGTTGTACCTCTTCTTACCTTCGAGGTCTGACTTCAAACCTTTTCTTTGTTTTGTTCTGTGTTTCAGAACTGAAATTAGTCGATAAACCACAGACTTGATCCATTTAATCTGAATCTCAACTTTTTAAATTGTTATTATAAAACAGATTGTTCACCATTTAAAAAGTGACATCAAGGATTTTATGGCTTAGAACGACATCAAAAAAAGACAGCAAGAAAAGTTGAAACCCCTTTTAACTCCATACATTCGATTAAACCACCCTGTTATCGTCTACGGGGATGTTTGGGGTTTTTTATTCAAATGATTTGTTTTTTCCTCTCAGATCCTTCTGGTGCACAAGCTGGACGGCCACAACAGTCTCAGCTACATGTGTGTGTTTGTCCCTCTGTGGCTCTCTCTGCTCACACTCATGGCCACCACCTTTGGCCAGAAGGGGGGGAACCACTGTGAGTCTTTGTTTCTGCGGAGCCATCCTTTTTCTTTTTAACAGGAACAGATTTCTTGTTGTGATACTTCAGATGACTTGATGTACCGTGTGTCTGATTGAATTGCACCTAACGAGTTCTGATCTCCATCAGGGTGGTTTGGCATCCGTAAGGACTTCTGCCACTTCCTGCTGGAGCTGCTCCCCTTCCTGAGAGAATACGGGAACGTGTCCTACGACCTCCAACGCAGCGACGACCCCGAGTCACTGGAGGATTTCCACGTCCCTGAGGCCCCACCAAAGATCGCCCCCATGGTCCACAAGAAGACAGGCGTGGTGATCACACAGAGCCCTGGGAAGTACTTTGTCCCGCCACCTAAACTTTGCATTGACATGCCTGACTAACGGCGTGTCCCAGCTGGAGTGGCTGCAGAGGACACTGAGGACACAGCAGCACATCCTGGAAGAGGAACTCCTCCACATGGTGATGGATTCAGGATTCTCCAGCTGTTTTAGGACTAAAAACTGAAACTAGTAAACAGACTGTTTTTCCCACCTGCTGGTGAAGTTACACTGTGTTGTTTTACTCCCTGTTGTATCCATGCAGAAGAACATTATGGAGGAACGTCTCAGATCCTCTCTGGTCTGCTCATGTAGGTCTGTGAGACGCTGAGACTCATCAGTGATGGGGACCATAAGACAGGCTTCTTGTTTCTGTTCTCACTCCTCAACCACATGTGTAAAGACAAGGGGGCGGAGCTTAAGGAAGGCTTCTTTTTTCAGGTTTATCGTAAAACAAAACTTCATTTAATTAAGGGCAGGAAAGAGTAAAGACAAAAATAACTTCAGAAAACAAACAAGTTTATTTCATTAAATTTGTTTGATCAAATTATTTCAAAAATTGAAAAGTCAAAACTGCCCAGTGACAAGTTTTGTCTTTTCAGTAAACCTGACAAAAGAGAATAATTAAAAAGCACTTTGTTAACATGTAAGCAAAGTACTGTAGGACTTTTGTATTCCTTTTCCTTTTTGTAAATACCACAGCTTGTTTGGGGACCAGAGGGTTTAAATGAAACCAGTCCTACACTCCTGCTTTATTCAAGCCTACGTAGCATCTGTGCTGATGGAATAACTTTTACAATAAATCTGTTGCACAAACTTGTAGCGTTCAGATTTTTCTCAGTGCATTGATTTTGGGGTAGAACAAAATCACCGAGTTAGTTTTAAACCGAGCTGAAACTGGGGAGTCTGATGGATTACATAAAGCTAGTTCTGTTGGATGAGGTTGTAGTCTTTCTTTTGCAATGCATTTGATCAGCTGTTCCAGGTATAAAAATCCAGTGTGGCAGTTTAAACACGGCTCATTTCACTGAACGTCCCACAATATTCAGAAATGTGAGCAAGCTGTTAAAATGTAGCTCTTTACTACCATCAAGTGGTAGATTTGAGAAGCTGCAACACCTGTTCTATATGAATTCAATTCAAAAATACTTTATTAATCCCAGAGGGAAATTAGAGTACTCATGATGACCAGGGGTCGCCCCCACTAGTGGCTCTTGGGACCATTCACACTGGATTTTAATAGTTTTGGCTAGAAACATACAAATCCGACTTGCGTTTTTTAATACAGATGTAATAAAAATGCAGGTTTAAGCAGTTTTTCTGTTTTCTTTAATGGAATAACTGCATAAAATACCCACAGCAGAACGACACCTAAAGCATCAGTAATGTAATTTTAACATCATTTTCCATGAGAAACTTCCAATAGAAAAAATGAGATGTATTTGCTGTTTTGTTTTCAAAAATCCCAGTTCTTAAAAGAAATAGTTTCATGACACTGATCTCAGAAAAATAAAAAATCCTGAATTTTACTTCAATCTGATTTTTTTTCTCTCTCAGACAAAAGTATTGTCAGATATTTGAGAAAAATATTTTCTTAATCCTCTTCTGTAGAAATTGATCAAAAACTACAAAGTGTGTGTTTGCAAAAGACCCTGTAATAGTTGTGGCTCTAAAGTTTTAAATGAACTGATGGGAAAATGGCTCTTTGGACTGTAAAGGTTGCAGAATCCTGCTCATAAATAATGTCTGATGCTGCAGCATATTCAGGTTTTCACTCAGTCTGTAAATATTTAAACGTGTTTGATGTAGGGCTGGGCAATAAATCGAACATTTATCGTTATCGAAATGTCTGACTTTTATCGAGAAAAATTTTCTCATGTCAATTAATTTGATAATAAAAAATTGAAAATATGTGTGTAGGTTGGCAACATTCATGTCCCTTTAAGAAATTGAAACACCTTGATTCAGGTAAAAATGTGACTCAGAACACATGTGACAGCTCCATCTAGTGGGCAACTTTTGTGTCTGCGCATACCTGTAGTTGTCGTCTGTTTATCGTTATCAAGTTGAAATCCTCAATATATCCTGATATTGATTATAGGCCACATCGCCCAGCCCTATTTTGATGTAAAAACTGATCCAGGTTTGTGAGAACTTCTCTTCTGAATATTTACACTTACAGAAACCTCTGCGACTTTGACACTTCCACTTTTAAAACTTCTCTACCCTGCAAGTTCCACACTGGCCAGTTAAAGGGAGACTGGGCAACTTTATCACAGTTTTAAATCATTTTCTTGAGCCAGCATGTGCTAAAATGACCCTTTACATGGCTAATGAAATGTCACTCAAGCCCCCACCTCCCCCTGTGGCCAGAATACCACACTTGCAACTTCAGAGTTGCTGGTCTGGTCTCTGCCAGTGGAGGGAGCTTTGGAGTAGAGTGGGGCCAACATGGTGACGCTGCAGTCTGCTTCCAGCACAATTCCTGCATGTTGTAGATCATGAACACAGCTGATCACTCCTCTAGACACTAACAAAGGCTGGGGAGACCTTTCAGCAGGTAGATGAAGGTGTTTAAAAGGTGAATGCACAGCGAGGAGATAAGTTATTTTCAGTACAACCACAGCAAATTAATAAGGGATACTGGGGGCTGCTAAAAGCGAGCAAAACTGTTTAGTATCCTGTAGTGTCTGCTATAAACAACTTATCTGTATGTAAAATATCATAAAATGTTGTAATAACTGCAGCTTAAAAATAATGTCATCCACATTCATTTGGAGCCCCAAAGAAGAATCTTATCTTAGAGGCTGTGGAGAGAAAACTGGAACTGTTGTCAGGAAGTCATAAACAATAAGGCGACTCCGTGGAGACTCCATTCTCTTACAAGCTATTATAAGCAGGCTTAGGAATGTGCCGTTACCAAATGAGGACTTTTTAGAGATGCTGTGGGTTATAAGCAGTGGACAGCTGCCAGAAAGACAGAAGCACTTTTGGGCTGCATGGTTCTCCACCGCTGCACCGATGCTTGTATCAAGGACTGGATGGTAATAAACCTGTTATCTTTTTTAACTTAAACTTTGTCATCACTCCAAGATGCAGGACCAGCTCAGCATGAAAATCAACCACATTCTCTTAAAAAAGTAAAAGCTTTGTTAGCACACAAATCATAAAAAAGACCCATTTGTTAAAGTTAAAGTCCCATTAATTGACACACACACTGATGTGTGTGCGAAATTTGTTCTCCGCATTTGACCCATCCCCTGGGGGAGCGGTGAGCTGCAGGCACAGCCGCGCTCGGGAACTATTTGGTGGTTTAACCCCCCAATCCAACCTTTAATGCTGAGTGCCAAGCAGGGAGATATTGGGCCCCATTTTTTCAAAGTCTTTGGTCTGACCCGATCAATAATCAAACCCTGATCTCCCAGTCTCAGGGCGGACACTAGGCTACTGAGCTGGTTTGTATTGATGCATTTTGGCCTGTGGCCTCCCTGGTCATCATAAAGCATGTAACAGTCAGAGATTAAATAAAAGCAGATGAAAGGCAGAGCATCAAACCATCCAATCATCAACCTCCACATTTGTGGGTTTCAGTAAATGGATAGAGAACTTCAACAGCTGTCCTAATGTCTTGTTTTCTTTTGTTGTTTTTAACTAAAAGCTGATCAGCCTTGACCATCTTCCTGATCATAGATCCGATGACAGTAACCAGTCCTCCCATCAAGGGTCCCAGCAGATTCAACCCAGATTTAGGTCATCCTAAAATTTGCGAAAAGATTTGCCTTCAAAACAAAAGTACAACAAAACAGTGATAAACACATTAATAAAAAAGTAAATAAAAAAATTTAATAAAAATAAGGCAACATAATAAATAATTACAATTTTAAATGTGATAATACAAATATATTACAGTAAAACTTAACTACCCTGGTCTGAATTTACTTTTAAAATGAACATCAAACCACGTTTTTAGCTGTAGACTCAATCACTTCAGTCCCTATAAAAAGTAAATGTTTGTGAACAACTTCAAATAATAAAGTTATGCCTGATTGGTTCTATGTTTTTTTTTTAATAAACAAACAGTAATCTGGGAATCGATGAAATTAACGTATGAGTAAGGGCTTTAAGTGGTCAGAAAAACTGGATAGACGCTGAATAAATTCTGTCCATTTATCTGCAGGTAGTGCAAGTTCAGAGAAGGCACAGGAAATAAAAAATAATGACCAATTTATCATCTTTTTATACTCTTGCTGTTCCAAACAAACCCGAAATATTCAGTTTGAATGCACTTCAGTGTTAAATTTATTTAATTAAAACCTCAGATAATTTAGCGTTTACAATTTCTAAGTCTTGTTTAGTTGTATGTTTTATCTGCTCTGGCTCCAGCATTTATACCTGGTGTGTGTATAACTTTCTGAAGGCTTAAACACAAGACTGTGTTGTTATCTATGAAGCTATCAACAATCCCACGAGCCATACTTCAAAAAGTACTTATGTTGAAATCCCAGAATGTTTAAAACGGTTGATCTGCCAACAGACCAGTCAGACACAGTCACAGGAGTGATGACTCTGACTTTGTGATTGGTCCGTTTCTGCAAGTCAGAGATCAGCTGTAACAGACGAGGACTCGGTTTGTTGATAATCCAGCTTGGGTCATATGGGTCGGGTTTCAGTTTGGCCCGTTCGGTTCGGTCCACTTGCGTACCGTTTCCACTTATTTTTTCTGTTACATGATGAATTTTTATTTGCATGAAAGTGCAGCAGATAATTAGCCTGGCAAGCCAGACTAAATAAATGTATTATTTATAATAGTTCCTAGGTGAGTTTCCGTATGGACGCTGTATTGAGTGACACATGGTGGCTGCATGCGCCTGATCTCTGTTTAAAAAATGTGATCTGCAAATTCTGATGCTGTCGCTGCTACTGGAGCCTGTGGAGAAGCTGAACGGAGCGCCGCTTTGCCCCTCCCTCCCTTCTCTCACACCTTGCACACTGTGACTATACATGTTGATGGCAGGCAGCGGCTGAAATGTAAACAAACACGTCTGCTGAACTTTACCCCTGGGACAACTGATGTAAAGTTTTCATCCTACAATGAAAATGAAGCTGGTTATTTTATACGAGTTTTAAAGAAGAAACTCTGGGCGATGTAAGGTGAGATTTTAAGGCTCGCTGCAGAAATAAAAACAAGGAGCATCAACAGTCAAACTCAACACTTGTTTGTAGGAGCGTGACACTCACAGCTGCACAAATAACCTGTGAAATAATTAATGACATCATGCTAGATCAGCAGCCTGATGACACCTGGTTCTGCTTGGAGCCACTTCTGATATTAAATAAATAAATATAATAATAATAATAATATACCAAAAATGAATTGACGCAAGCCATTCTAAACACTTAACTGAACCGAATACAATTTTAGCGTACCATTACACCCCTAGTAAACATAAAACTGAAGGTGCTACAAAGATGCATTTTCTAGATTTAATTGCTTGAGCCCAACATGCTTCAAATTGTTCACTAACAAGCAACTTGATCAAGATGTAGACATCACATGTTGATAACCTTCTACCATGCTTTACCCAGGACCATGACTAGGGCTGCACGATATTAGGAACACCTGCGATACGCAATGACAGTGATTAATATTGCGATGATGATATGACTTAGGAACAATAAAATGTAAAAAAAAAAAAAAAATAAAGCAATCAGTGGACCCCAAGAAAAGCTGAACCAGCAGAAAGAGCAGAACAAAGCTAACTCAGGTTTTTGCTAGCCATCCAAATCAAGTACCATCCGCCTCCAGGGCGGGCATCTAAGCTATGAGAACCCACCTGACTGGCCAAAATAGTGAAGGGCTCTACTTGATTAGTCAAAAACGTCATGCTTCCATTTGATTGACAGAATGCATTATGTGTAGCAAACATTTGAGCTAACCATTCATTGAGATTTTTTTCTGTCCTTTGCAATATGCGTATTGCGCATGCTGATATTGCAGTGACGATACATTTGCGATATAATGTGCAGCCCTAAGCATGACCTACTGCCACTCCACCCAATTAAAGATTTTTCATACAAAAATTAATCCAGACCTCAATATACAGCTATTCACAACCAAACATAGTGACAACATGCTTTTGCTAACACCCATCTATGATGTGACTATGCTCCACCCAGAACCCCAATACGCTGAAACCATTGCCCCACCTGAGACTCCGTAACTAGTGTTGTAGTCAAGACCACACTACCCGAGATCAAGACTTTACCAAGATCAGAGACACCTGAGACCGAGACAAGACCATATATTTGAAAGAAAAATTATAATAAAACAAAAAATAAACTATTTTTTATTTGTAATTTTTTTTGTTAACAAATTGGTCTTTTCTGCATGGAATTACACCATTAATCAAATCATGGAATTACACCATTAATCAAGTCAGCAATAACTGAACTAAAAAGTATGTCATGCCATGCCTGAACATCATGTGATAAAACTTGTTGCTGAAGACCTGAAAGTCCAGTTTCTTTCCATGAAAGCCAAGATTTAAGGAGAGCTTGGTTACATTTTATAAATATGAGGACTTCCAGCATTCTGTGACCTACACGTGCACGGTGGGGTCTCATGATGATGCCTCCTCTACTAAAAACCCTCTCAACTGGTGCAGAGGTTGCAGGAACTGACAGAACCTTCAGTGCCAAGTTGTGGAGTTGTGGGAATCCGACTTGGTTTTTGCACCAGAAGACCAGTGTATTATCAGTGTCAGTGTCCTGTATGGCATCAAAGTATTTGCTTATCTGTGTTCTGATGCTTGAACCCTGGCTTGAGCTGCGCTTTTTGAGAGCTAAGTAGTGAGAAAGAAGACGTGAGTACTTCACTGGAGGTAAGTCACTTGATGGATCACTAGCTGCAGTTGCGGCTGCAAACTCTTCACCTTCGCTGTCGATCAAGTCTTCAACCTCAGAGATCAAAGTGTCTGAAAAATACAACAAAATGGAAGAAAATGACTCAGTTAGATAGAAAGACAGATAAGGTTTTTCTTTACCTTGCTGACGTTTCGTTTGCGACTGCAAACATCTTCAAAGCTGACGCTGATGGTGGCATCACTTCCTACTCCATTTATCCATGGGCAGCAGAGGACGTTGTCGCCCTCTGCTGCCCGCTCTCCCCTCTCTGATGATGCAATCATGCCATGCGCGATCCATTGAGTTAACTCCATCGTCTCTGTTCATGGTCCCACATCTACGTCTCCTTATCTCTATAACTTCCTTTATTCATCATGTACAAACACTGGATCCCTACAGCAAACATAATCCAAGAATATACAGAACTCCAAAAATACACAAATAAAACACCCCACTTAGACCAATAGTAGACAGCATAGGTACACCAACATACAACATGGCAAAAGAAATCAGCAACATCATCAGCCCGTTGTTAGGTAACACAGATCAACACTGCAAAAATAGCATAGAACTGGCAAAAGAACTAAAAAAGACTACAATAGAAGACAACGACATACTCATCTCACATGACGTCACATCCCTGTTACCAAAAACACCAACCACATTGCGCGTGTGAACGGGACTCGCGAGTGAAAATATACATGGCGAGAGGTCATTTGTGCACTGAGAGGGAGCAAACTGTGTCTGTGAGCGCACAAGGACGTGCACAAGTGACAAACCTGCGTTGCCAACGAGTACACGGCAGAGGAAAACGTGCGCGCGCGGCAGCCTCTCTGCGCGCTCGGTTTCTGACTCCGCTCGCTCGGCTGTTAAGGGGTTTTGGCACTCTGGAGGCGTGGCCTGTGGCAGATCTTCTCTGTCCTCTGATTGGTTAGTTTTGCCCGCACTTTACCCTCTACCTCATTGGCCCATTGGCTTCCTGTCTGACCAAAATGATGGGAGCTATATAAAAAAATCTGATATCCAGTAGTTGTTGTCATAGCTCAGCTGGTGGAGTGGGTGACTCTCCCCCCAAAGGATCCAGGTTTGAGTCCAGGCAAGGCAAATAGAGTGGGTGTTATGCTATTTTTTCCTAATTCCTGTGATATTATTTTACAGTTGTGACCGTTCAACTGTCATTAAACGTCCGAATGTTTGCTGGGCAGTGTTTTAAAAAGTGCACATAAGCTAGATGGTTTCAACCATATAAAATTATATTTTTTGTGATATTGGAAAATTACATACTGAAATAAAACTACTGATTGAAAACTTTATGACTGTGGTTGTACAATATATGAGTCACTAATACACTGCAAAGGCCCTTAGAGTGGGGCTTCCAGAGAGAGAGAGCGAGAGAGAGCGAGAGAGAGAGAGAGAGAGAGAGAGAGAACGGGAGAGAGAGAGAGAAGAGAGAGAGAATTTGTATTCTGTCAAAGTTGTAATATTACTTCAGCCACTCTTGAGAGGAGACTCCAGGTAAAAATAGACTTGTGGGTGTAGGTATGTTCAAGTTTAAAAAGTTCTTGCCTCATTAATGAATTGTTTATTTTTTTCAGCTTTTAATTGACAAAATATCCTTTCAAATAATTAATTGATGAGTTACATAATTGTCCATTTAGAATTGTTGAATGGACTGAGTCAAGTTTGGTGCACTTTATATATTTCAAAACATGTTTTTTATTTTATTTTAATTATGCATATAAATAATTTAAATGTTAATTTAATGAAATATTTCTACTTTTTCATTACCTCACCCTTGTTTTGACAAAAACGGGACCTTGCTGGATAATATCACGGAGAAACTATTTGTTCACAGTACATGGCTCAGTGAGGATCTGTATACCAAAGGAGGAGATACTCAGAAATCTGTCTGCAGATTGTTACAACCCAGACTGGAAGTGGTGGGCTGTAATAAGAAAGGAGACCAAACAGAGGAATGGGGGTTCAACAACTGATTTATTTAACCAAAGTAAGGATTTACTAAAGCCAAAACCAAGTACATTGTACACAAATAGTGAGTAAATACATGATATGTCAGATGCCTGACAGCTCTCTATTTAAAATCCTTGTTTTACTGATTTCATGTATTGTTATAAATGATAAATGACACTTGTATCGCTCCTCTCAGAGCAAGGACTCCAAAGCGCTTTACACAACAGTGTATCATTCATCCATTGACACACACATTCACACACTGATGGTGATGAGCTACAATGTAGCCACAGCTGCCCTGGGACGCAGGCGCGCAGATAGGGTGGGGGACGGGGGGGATCTCCCCCCCCCCCCCCCCCCCCCCCCCCCCCCCCCCCCCCCCCCCCCCCCCCCNNNNATCGACCCCGATCCATCCCCCCCAACTAAGGCCAGAAAGAAAACAAAATCGGAGGTTGAGCGCTTGAAGCTCCTTTTTCCAATTACAAAGAATGCAGCATGATGCAGACAAACACCGACTCCAGACGTGCCAAAGTGGTTGCTGCTAGGAGGGAAGATGAAATGAAAAAGGCAAGCAGTGATTACTGCGTATTTAAAAAAGACCAACAGTGTAAGTAGGCGGGACCGATCTGTCTGTTTATGCATGTTGGTTCTAGTTTCAGTACGTTGTTGTCGGTGTTGGGACTTACCCGTTAAAGCCAAAGCCTCATTGCTGACTTTAACAAGTCTCATCTACAAATATGATCCCTTATGAAGTTACTACTTTACACCAGAAGATAGTGGAGATGTGGAACCTTCTGGCTGAGCAAAGTTTGGGAGTTTTTAGAGCTTGAAAAACGTCTCCCGCCGTGACCCCTGCTTTCCACAGGAGCCGTCAGCAGCATGTCATAGCTGCTGATAGGAACCGCTGTGGTCAACAGAACCTTTTCCACTGGAGCCGTCAGCAGCACGTTACTGCAGCAGCACGTCATAGCTGCTGATAGGAACCGCTGTGGTCAACAGAACCTTTTCCACTGGAGCCGTCAGCAGCACGAGTCGGCCATGTCTCAGGAGCAGCATGTCGCGGCCTTTACGCGCCAGTTCTATTTTCTACGCGCGACGCCTCTGAAACGGGTCAAGTTCGACATTTTTGGGGAAGGAAAGACAGGAAATCGGACGCAGAAATGGAGAGAAGCTCCCGAGATTTTCAGAATAAAGAAACGTACTGCCTTCCGGTTGCTTTACTTTAAAAAAAAGTTACTAACTGTGCGGCCCCGTGAGAAGTTATCACCTAGCTAGCGGTCTCCTTTGTTTTTCAGGTCCGTATTGGCGATTATAAAATGGACAGAATATAAAACACAAACCTTTTGGAGCCATGTTGTAGTTTTCTCCTGCTTGTTGTTGTGTTTACTGACGAAGTCACTCGTGTGACTTCGTGCTCGGTCGGTGACAGCTGCTCCCCTGCTGCTTCGCGTCTCGTGGGAAGGGCCAAGCAGCAGTTTACGCGAGCAAAACGTGCTGCTGCAGTAACGTGCTGCTGACGGCTCCTGTGGAAAGCAGGGGTGAGGCTCCCAGTCGGGGAGAGGAGGAGATGCGTGAAGCATTAAGAGCGCATATATTAGATAAAACGTTTAATTGCCAGCAGGTCTGGTCTTCGTTGACTTTGTCTGGTAATGACTGACTCTGATTATGAAGCAGAATATTGACTCTGATGAAGAAATTCACTCTTCCAGCCGGGAAGATTGACGCTGCTGCAGCATCAGACAGCTGGTGCTGCACGAGTGGAGTTTACAAGCTCCAAACGTTTGGTTTGATGTTGGATTAACCTTCTCTGGGACGTGATGGATGTAGAAACTATGGAAAAACACCGCTAACGTGACAGACGTAGCGACAATGTAACAATAAATAAATAAAATAAATAAAAAGCCGTAATAAAGAGGCAGATGCCGATGCAATGTATGGAAGTCAAGTGTGTCACATAATCATAAAAAAAAGTAAAATATAAAATTTTAAAAGCGATTTATATATTTATATATAAATTAAAATTTTCCAAATGTCATGAAAATTTATAAATAACATAAAAATACGAAGGAACGTTTGGGAACCACTGCTCTAAGTGATAAGTGAATTTCGTTTTTAAAATATATTTTATGTGCAGTTTTTTAGGGCTTTTATGTTTTCTGTAAAGATTGGTATGCTGAAAATCATTTAATGTTTTGCATAAAGCACAAGGTTTTGGTTAGTAATTGATTGGGAGAATAACAATCGACTGAATTAAATAGTGGGGTGCCTCTGTCAGTGCACCCCAGGGCAGCTGTGGCTACATCGTAGCTCATCACCATCAGTGTGTGAATGTGTGTGAATGGATGAATGATACACTGTAGTGTAAAGTGCTTTGGAGTCCTTACTCTGAGAGGCGCATACAAGTGCGGGTCATTTATCATTTATAGTGTTGGTCAGGCAGAGCTTTGTTGCCAGCGTTCCACAGCACAATGGCTTCAAACACGTATATAAAAGTTAGTTTTTACGTAAACCATTGGATGAAATTACACAAACTGACTGAGCTCTAGTTAAGGCGCTTGCAATAGTTTGTGTGTGTGTGTGTTTGTTTGTTTAGGGGAGGGTACATTAGAACTTTGTCCCCCCAGTTTGAGAATCCCATCTGCGCCCCTGCTGGGACGTGCTGACAGAGGCGGGACGCCACCGGTCCCTTCGACCACCACCAGCAAGCAAGGTGGGTTAAGTGTCCTGCCCAAGGACACAACAGCAGAATTGTCTGTCAGGAGCTGGGATCGAACCTGCAACCTTCCGATTACTGGACAACCCGCTCAACCTGTAACCCCTATAATTATCTGATATACTGAATGTCCAGACGCTATTTCCAGTCCAGAGGTCGACGCTCTTTCCGGTCCAGAGGTCGACGCTCCCTCCTGTCCAGAGGTCGACGTCCCCTCTAGTCTGACGTCTCTGCCGTCTCCAGTCCTGTGGTCGACGCCGTCTCCAGTTCCAGCGGTGGTTTCTGAGGTCGCACCGTATCCGGTCCAGCCCGTCCAAGGGGCTTTATCTCTGGTCCAGCCCGCCCAAGGGGCTTTGTCTCCGGTCCAGCCTGCAGAGCTCCTCTGCCGTAGACGCAGGCCCCCAAGAGCCCATCGTCGCCTCTTCCTCTGCCACAGACGCAGGCCCCCAAAAGCCCGTCGTTGCCTCCTCTGCCCCGGGCGCGGGCCCCCGGATTCTGCTAGTCCCTGCCTCCTCTTCATCGGGCCCTCGGTCCCTCTCGGCCCTCCATCCGGGTCCCCCTCCTCCGGCCCTGTTCTGTGTTCCTGTGGGCATCTGGAAGCCGCCCTTTGAGGGGGGTGGGTGGGTGGGTTGCTGTCACACCCTGTCCTGTCTCCCCTTTTGGTTCAGCCTGTGTCCTTGTTGATTGCTCCCACCTGCCTCTCATTTCCCAATCACCCAAGCACCCAGCCCTCCTGGATTTAAACCCCTCCAGTTCTTTGTCTCTTGTTGCCTCATTGTTTGCATGTCCCGTGTGTCTATGAATAAAATCCCTCTAAAACGTTTCTGTCTGCCTACCTGCCTGCCTTCTCCCCTGCATTTGGATCCTCACCTCCGTTCCACTCACCGGCACATCCTGACAGGAGTGCGTTGTTGCTGAATGTCAGCACTGGTGTGATTCGGTCGTAGGCACAAGGCCGCAGGCCGACTGCCATAGATAATCACACCAGTGCTGATATTCAGCAACAATGCACTCCCTCTTGTGTGATATTGCTTTTATACAACAGTTCTACCTGCTCATTTTATTTTTAAAAACAACAATAAGCAACAACAGATTATGATTTGTTCATTTATTTAATCATTTATCAGGCTCTGCTAACACAAATAGTCCCAACACGAAATGGAGACTCAGACAAGGCTGTTGCTAGGCAACACAAACATTTTCTACAATAACGGTTAGAACGCCCGTGCACAGCAGAGCTGTTTGTAAACAGTCCCAGTGCTGTTATGGTCCAATATCAGCACTCTTGGAAAGTCTCTTGACCAATCAAATCACTCGGTCGGAACTAGCTGTTGTATAATATGAGTTTTATCTCCTGTAACAGCAGAATAATCCATCCCAGCATGCAGCTACATGGCAGCATCGCTATCCAGAGCTGCTCCTGGACTCATCTCAGAATGAACTGCTGCCTCTGATGCTGCAGGACTCCTCTCTCCTGTCAGAGAGGATTTATGTCAGTCATTTTATGTTTTGTCATCATTTAACATTATCATATCAGAAATGTGGTTTCCTGCAGGATTATATCAAGTTTTATTATATTTTATCCAGTAAACTGGTAATTTACACATGCAGAATGCAAAATAAAGAAAGTACACCCTAGAAATAAATAAACAAATAACATTTTGAGTGAATGTAGAGGTGATTTATACATTTCTTCTTGTTTTTTCTCTGATGTAGATCTCAGCCTGTGTTGGCATGAAGTCTGAAACAGAAACCAGATCTCAGGACTCATTTGTTCATCAAGTTCAAAGCTGCATCAATGTCATTTATAAATAAAAGTTATAAAATTTGAACCAAATAAATGTTATCAAGTTATCTTTCAAAGTCTAAACTACCGCAGACCAGTTGGATCTGGCCACTTCTGCTATCTAGTATAGATTAAAACCACAGTAGATGAATCCAGTATCAGAACAGGGACTGGCTGTACCTGCACTTCCTTTTTGGACATTAACATAAACAGCCCCCTCCTCTGGTTCAGGACACCTCACTGTTGAGAAAATCACACAAGAGAAAAATATTTTATTGCATATTGCAGATTTAGCATTACCATATTCATATTTTCTAAGCTTTTTTATTTTTGTTAAACAAGATAAATAATACCACATATTACCATTTTCAGAGGCCTTGCGTGGTTGGATTGAGTCATAGAGAGAAGAGTTACCTGAAAATAATAAGAATAATATTGAAAGATTGTATCTACCAAGACAGATTGGAGGCAGAGGACTTACCCAACTTGAGATGGCTTACAAAACAACAACAATGGCATTTGAAAACCTACCTTGAAGCAGCAGACGATGCCCTACTGATCCTCGTTTGTCAACACGAAGCTCGCAAGAAGCTGTACTCTGTTACAAAAGAAGCTATAAGACATGCACAGGAACTAAACATCCCAGATGTGGCAAGAAAAGAGAAAGAAACAGTAACAATCTTTGCCAAGAGAACCACAAGGGAGGAAAAGAAATGGGCCCAAAAGAGGATGAGAGAAACATGGGAGGAAAAACCAATGCATGGACAATACCCCTTCGAGAGTAAAAAAAGCCGACGGAGAACAAGATCATACACATCAGTGGCTACACAGTGCAGGACTGAAGGCAGAAACTGAAGGATTGTTGACAGCAGCACAAGACCAGAGCCTGTCAACGAGATCATACCACCACAAGATCATGAAAGATGGAACAGACCCCATGTGTAGAATGTGCAGCCAATATGAAGAAACCATTGACCACATTCTCTCAGGCTGCCCCACTCTAGCCAGAGCTGATTACATCCACAGACATGACAGGGCAGCAAGCTATATCCACTGGAAGATCTGCAAGCATTTCGATCTACCAGCTGCAGATAAGTGGTATGAAAACCAACCACCAACAGTGACTGAAAGCAACAACATCACAGTGTTGTGGGACATGCCAATCAACACAGACAGAGTAATCATGGCCAACAGACCAGACATTATCATCAAAGACAAAGAAGAGAAGACCTGCCTCATGACTGACATGACCGTCCCATCTGAAAAAAAAAGTCACCACCAAGAATGTGGGGGATGAAGACAACAACAATACCCGTCGTAGTGGGCGCACTTGGCCTCATCAAGAAGGGACTGGAAAAGAGAACAAAACAGATTCCTGGAAACCCAACAGTCCAAGAAATCCAGGAGATTGTTCTTCTCGGAAGTGCCCACATCATCAGAAGGACGCTTTCCATAAACTAACCCTGAAACTGCCTTAGAAGCATGGATTGATTCTGGCACTTCAGTGAAAGCTTACAAATATACAAATAAATAAATAAATAAATACATATATAAATTAATAAATATAAACAAAATAATAATAATAATAATAATAATAATAATAATAATAATAATGTTTGTTTTTATAAAAGTAATAAACAAGTAGCCAATAACTGATAATCAAAAGTGTTTCATAGTTAAGGTTTTTCTTTAAATCTGCATTGACATGTTTTTTTTCTGGCGGCCGCAGCAACAAAGTTTTAGCTCAGTCCGACTAGCACACTTTTACCAAACGTGTAGAATTTTCAAAGATGTAGATGGTTTGAAAATAATCCATTTCTCTATCGAGAATAATCATTTTCATTCTGAGTGTTTTTTTTAACTTATATTCATAGATTTTTTTAAACATTCCAGAAAAAGAAACATCAAGCAGTAAAAAAAAGAGATAAAGAAAATCTGAATAAATTAGAGATCAGACCGTGTAGCGGAGAGCTGTAGGTGTGACTTTCAGTCTGGTCGGCTCCGTGGTTTGTGTCGGAGCTCTGACTGCTGCTCTCTGTCTGAATCAATCTAAAATATAACAAATAAAATATATTATTATATGTAAATATAATAAAAAGTATTGATAACATTCAGATGCTAAATATGTTGGAGATTAAATAAATCAGAATTTTTTTACCAACCTGCAGCACAAATCTGTAAGAAAGACATTTATGGTTATTTTATTTTATTGTTGAAATCCTCCTGCTGCTGTTTGTTTTATAACATCAAAATGTTTCTGTGTGTTTGATTAATGAAAGAGTTTTAGATGAACAATCTGATCCAGGATCAGCAGAAGCTCTCACCTTTAGAGTGTCTGCAGCGCCACAACAAGAGCAGGAGAATAATGAGGATGAGTCCAACAACTGGTCCAACCACCAACAGAACAGCAGGTGGAGAACTGACAGGACAGGACTCAGATACTGTAAATAATAAATATTATAAATAATAAAATAATCAGTAATATGCAGGTTTTATGACATCATCTCTGTTTCCAGATCATCATACGAGCTCAGCAAACCCTCCAGCACATAAACACACTCAGTGTTTTCTTTGTTCCTCTAAAACAACAAAATCACTTCCTGAATAAAAGCATCAAGTGTTTTAATCCTGCTGACCTCTGACTGACATCCAGCTCTCTGGTGACTCCTCTCCTGAATGTTCACACTTGTAGAAACCTTCGTCTGACTTTGACACAGCAGAGATCTTCAGCTCCCCTCTGCTGTCTTGTTGGAGACGTTTGTTGTTGTGATAGAAAAACACATCAGAACGCAGTTTTTGTTCTCTCAGTCTGCAGCTCAGAGTAACAGGATCTCCCTCAGACACAGGATGGAGCGGACTCTCAAGGATCAAACCATCAGGATCAGCTGGAAAACAGTCAGAGAAGATGAAGCTTTACATCGGAGATCAGCTGGCCTTGCACTTTAGACAAACCATAGCAAGCTGGTGGCATGAAAGGTCAAGGTCAAGTTTATTTCTATAGCACATTTTTAACAGCTCACTGCCCCAAAGTGCTGTGCAACAAAACACAAATGAGAGCAGTCATAAAAATAAATCAAGAGACAGAAAATTAGTAAGAACAAATAAACTAAAACTTGTCTAAAACTCAAATGCCCGAGCCAACTCACATTAAAAGACATATTAAAATCTGTGTCTAGAAATTTAAAATGTTCAAGGGTATGTGCGGTCTTTCTGTGCAAGGGCAGGTTATTCCATTATATAGGTCTGGCCACAGAGAAGGCATGGTCACCAGCCCACTCAGAGAAGCTCGTGGAACATTTAAGAGGGCCTGGGAGCTAGAGCGGACTTGGGTTAGGTATTCCTGTCCTCTTGTGCCACTCAGCAGGTGTGCTGATGCATTTTGAAATAATTGACAACGTCAAGGGAGTAATGGTCCAGACCCAGATAGAGGGAATTACAATAATCCAACTATGAGGAGACTAACAGCTGGATGACATGTTCAAAGACATCAGCAGGAAGGTTAGAATAGAATAGAATAGAATAGAATAGAATAGAATAGAATAGAATAGAATAGAATATTTGTTGTCTTCAGGCCCCTTTTATCCTGCTTAAAGAACGTGGTTGGCCTCCTCACATGTCAGGCAAGTTAAAAACTGAGGTGATTACCTTTTCTGCTGTTCTAATGACCCTCTGGACACTCTTTTAGTCTGCTGCCAAGCAGCCAGCACACCACACAGGAACGAAGCATCCAAGAACACTTTGATGATCAAGAGCCTCAAGAAGTGAGGTGCTGGTGGGCTTTTTGACCAGAGCAGATATGTTTGACATCGTTTGGACTGTCGCACATGCTTTGAGTCGGTTAAACAGACTCCGACTAGCCTGGCAAGTCATCCCGTATATGTGAATATATAATCTGGCCACGGCCCACGACGGAGAAAGAGCTCAATCGTGGGGTGGACTCTACGGTTGTCTTTCAAACTATATTCACACGCTGTTGGATAATGAACAATGTGACATACACACTGCTACGGATGTCGGTCAATGGGGCAGTCTGCCATACAGCATCAAAGAAGATGCAAAAACGTCCTTTTTCTAAATAAATGAGTTAAGTACCTCTATTTGTGCTTGACTCAAAGATAGGCCCAAGTCTAAATAGTGCAAAGTTGATGCTAAAGCCGCTTCAAACGAGTCGTCGCCATCTTGCTCTGCACCGCCGCATCATCCCGCCCACCAAGCCAATAAAGTGCTGTGATTAACAAAACACAATACTGCTCGGCCCAATGGAGCATGGCTAGACTAACGTGTGGAGCAAAATCTATTTTGCTTTGGGAAATGTCCGTCTAGATTTCTAGGCCAGACTATGACATCACCACTCTCAAAACCTAAAACACAAATAAATTGGTTTAGCAACATTGTGTAAAAGCAAAGATTTAAAAATGTGTTCTCTAAGTATGACATATGCACAAAAAATGAAATGAAGTTAACAGAAAAAGTTTTTTTAAAGGAAAACATACGCTGTCCAGTGATGTTGACAGCATCGCTGAAATCTCCAGATCCAGTCTCACACCAGTGCTTTCTGCTATGAAGCCAGGTAATGTTACTGGTACACGGTGAGCTCTTCGTTTTTTTCCAGCCACAGAGTTCAACCAGGACTCCTCCTTCAGTAGCCATCATCACTCTCCACTCAGCAGACGTTCCTTCACAGCTCAGCGCGACAGACCCAGAAACGAAGTGTTGAGCCCTGTCAGGACTCACCGAGAGAGACACGGCTGGAACGTGTCCTATTAAAACAGAAAGTCACTCATTTAGGCTCTGTACCGTAACAATAAAATGACTTTTCTGTAATGAGTACCTGGGTGAACAGTTTTATGATCCTAAATGGTCTGTATTTGATATAGCGCCTTCTAGAGTCCCAGAACCCCCCAAGGCGCTTTACAACACAATCAGGCACATTAAAACACAAGCAGTGGCTGGCTGTAGTTTGGTACCTGGGCTTTCAGTGCAGGTTTACCAACTAAATCCACCACTGACGTTACAATTATAAGCCACCAGTGTAATACAAATAGTAATATGGTATTACAGAGGTCTTGTTCAACGCACATAGGTCTGGATTTGGTCTATGTATCCTTTCATAGCAGCAGGATGTTCGTAGAGTGCACAGAGGGTGGGAGGGGCCAGAAAAACTTTAGTGACGGATGTCTATCAACAAGCTGTTTAATGATATTCGGCTTTTCTAGAAAAGTTTGCCTTGAAAATGGAATTAAATATTTTCTGAAACCAAATCCATTCCTCCTCTGTCAGCCAGTGTTTGCATAAAATAAAAATAAAATTATAAAGTATGATTGTGTGCAGATCACCGAGGATTTAATGTGCTGGTAAAACAAGGTGGCATGACGTAGCTTGGACCATCCAATTGTGTCACGGTCTGTGGTGAGCCTCCTGCATGTAACCCTGTTTTCCTCTGAGCATTGTTTCAGGTGGGCGTGTCTGAGAGTCTCCAGCTGCAGCTAATCCTGTCATCAAGGTCCAGGGGATTTAAGGAGCAGTGTGACACTTCACTACGCCGGATGATTGCTCTGTTTGGGTAGCGCTAGCCTTTTACCTGTCTCGATCCCGTGTTTTTCTAGTTCCTGTGCGCTTGTTTGATCTTATAAATTTTTGCTGGGTTTCCTGTCGCCAGTAAACCCTGAATACTCTTCCCTGCTCTGCTCCAGGCGTCGCTCCACACTCCCATCTCCATAACCAGCTTGGACTCCTGCAAACCAGATCACGCTGTCTCCTCCCCTGGCCGCCCGCTCTCAGCCGCTCACCTGCTCACACCAAACCTCTGCTCCTACCTCTCCTCTGGTTCAACGGTTGCTTCACCTTCTGGAGCCTTCCTGCTCACCCGGACCTGACCTAGCCCTTCCTCAGCCTCTCACCACTACCTACTCTCCGTAAGCTCCCTTCTTAAGATTATCCTCCGTCATTCCCACCAAATACTCACTCTGTCTCCCTCCTCAGAATCTCCTCCTGGAATCTTGCTGCCAGCCTGCACGTCGTCTGTTCCCGTTTTTCCCGTTACTCGTCATCTACTAATAAAGACGTTTTTTACGTACTCACCAGTTCTCAGTGTTGTGATTCTGCGTGTCATGGGTCAAGAAACTGCCACCCACCATGACAAATTGGAGGACAGAAAATGAAGAAACGAGTCTCACGTGTGAGCTGCTCAGTAGTTGACTGCCAAACTCAACACATAAATGTTTTTGTTCTATCAAAAGGCCCAACTACGAGGGACCAGTGGTTAAACTTTACTTTTTAACAGCGCTGTTCCCAAAACCCTCCCCACTATTTTCTAGTGATGGTGATGTGAAGCTTTTTGAACCAACAAAGCTTCACAATCCAATTGTATTGAAAAAAGGTTCAAGGGTTGATGCTTCAAAACTCTATGATATCTGCTGGTAAATGTTTGTATTTCATTGTATTGTCAGCCAATTCTACTGAAAATGAATGGTGTATTGAACTTTATGGACAAATAAAGCATTAAAAAGCTTCCTCAGGATCATATAATGTCTTGAATTTGAACATTACATTAAATATACAAAAATTGCTTTTCTTGGTGTGAATACTTGAAATGAAACAATGTTTATTTTTATGGGATACGTGATGAAATATATCTAATTTACACATATTAACATTCTCTACATATTCAAATATTTTACTTTTCACATTTATTGGATTATTAGGCAGGAATAATTAGCTCAATTTATGTATCTTTTTTAGAAATAGAGTAACAAAATGAAGATTAGAAAATTCACATAAGGATGGGACATACTAAATTCCATTACACGTACAACCAAACTGAAAAGCTCATCAACTATTATATTAATTACCAATAAAAGAAGAAAAATCATACCAAACTAGATTTTACTTTAATTAAAGGAAAATGACAGAAGGTCTAAAAGATATAGCCCTACAATATGCACCAAGTATTACTACGATAAAGGTAATTTACCAGACTAGACCAAATACATTTTCAAACCTTATTTGGAGAGATTAAATTGAAACATTCCCACATCTCAGAACGCCCTCATTTTGCTACAGGGTCCATTTTTGCGACTCGGTGTTTAATCACTGAATACTGAATCCTGAACCGTCAATCTCAGGTTATACAAACCAGTATGGCAAGCCAAATAAGCATTTATTCTTATATCAGGATATCAGCCAGAATTGTCATGAACATGTAAGCCATTTCTGTCCACTAGTTAACTAGTTAGCCATGTTTGTGTCAACTAGTTAAATAGTGACAGCCTACATGTCAACTAGTTAACTAGTAAGGCCTAAATTATCTCTAGTTAACTAGTTAAAATGTTTCATATCTTACTAGTTAACTAGTATTGCTCAGTGTGTTCACTAGTTAACTAGTGCGCATTTATGTCTACCACAAGTTAACTAGTGTGCACATTTTGACCCTCACTAGTTAACTAGTGAGACAAATACCTTCAAGTAGCTGATATGCATTTCTGTTTTTACTAGTTAACTAGTGCGCAGTTTTTGTGTCAACTAGTTAACTACTGAAGCCTAAATGTGTTCACTAGTTAACTAGTGCGCATTTCTGCTGTCACTAGTTAACTAGTGGGCACATTTTCACCCTCGATATTTAACTAGTTGACACAAACATGGCTAACTAGTTAACTAGTGGACAGAAATGGCTTACATGTTCATGACAATTCTGGCTGACATCCTGATATCAGAATAAATGTTCATTTGGCTTGCCATAAACCTGCGCCTCTCGGTTTGCGTTGCTTTAAATGTTTGAAACAACGTGTGAAGCGGTCACGTGGGTGGAAGGGTGAATGAAGCATCGTTGCTCATTGGTCACGTGACTTTCAGTAAACAAATCAAGCTCCGACACAGTGCTTTGCTGTGCGGTGGTTCGTTTTGGTGATACAAGCTTCGAATCCTGCGTGTCACAGGTAACATCACTACTATTTTCTGTCTGTGCTAACCATTTTACAATTCAGATCATCTTCAACTCAATCAGGGCCGTATCAAGGCATTTTGGGGGCCAAGGCAGAGTAGGCCCCTGCCAGGTGTTTTGAGTTGAGGTGCTTTTTGTTGACCTGGTCGCTAGGAATTACTGGTGGTCCCTCATTCCAGAGGCAAATCTAGGGGAGATCGTGCATTTGCGGTCCTTGCTCCAACTTTGTGCAACGGTCTACCTTTGACTGTTAGGCTGGTGCCTTCCTTCCAGATGTTTAAGTCACGTCTGAAGGCTCATTACTATGTTCATTCACCACTGGGGACTGCAATTTTGTCTAGATTTAA
The DNA here is from genome assembly GCA_006942095.1 of Nothobranchius kuhntae. Taxonomy (NCBI): domain Eukaryota; kingdom Metazoa; phylum Chordata; class Actinopteri; order Cyprinodontiformes; family Nothobranchiidae; genus Nothobranchius; species Nothobranchius kuhntae. The sequence goes on from SSNQ01034437.1 coordinate 357,283, forward strand.
ATTGTTTAACAATTGTTCTCATGTGTTTATGCTGTTTTATATTCTGTTTCTATTGGTTTTATTGATTGCTTATTGTGTTCAGCACCTTGGGCTTCTGCTAAAGATTGTGGAAGGTGTTCTGTAAATGAATAAATAAAATGTTATGCTTTCTTATATTAGCTGTTGCACTAAATTCCAAAGTTAAGAATTTGTGTTATTGATTGTTCAAGCTACATCACAGAAGTGCTCTTGTTAACAGCGTTGTTAAATGTTCAAATAAAGTTAATTCAATAAAAAATAAAGAAAATCCTGGATTTGTTTCCTGGCTTGCTTTTTACTTATCGGATCGGGACTCAGTATTGATAGATGCTCAAAATCAAATTACTCAAACTCTGAGGCAAAAAATATATAAACTGATTGGGCATCCCTAGAATCAAACGTCTATATGTCATTATTTTAAAAATGGATAATGTGACCTCTGGCTGCGAGCAAATGCTCCCTCCTCAGAGTACATCTGAATGCAGCAGCGATTCATTCCATTTCCTACTTAAACTTCTGCTCTTTTCTGACATCCACCGTCTTGTTGAACCTAACATCTTCAGTCAAGTAAACATAATTAGAGCTCATTAGTTAAAAAAGGTTTAGAACATAAATAAAATTCATGATGTTATCATGTCAGACAAACAACTAACTTTTTAGACTAAAAATGGCAACAAATCTAAGCAAACCATAACTTCTACTCACTGAGAGAACAGACAGAAACAAACTGACCTGCAGACCAAAACACATTTGTTTCACTGTAACCGGAGTAAATCTCTGGTTCTCCTCTTGCTGCTCTGCACACGTATCCTGCTGTTTGTTTCTGTCCACGAATGATGAAGTAGTTCTCTCTAGTCCCCTTGGTGCTACCAGGCAGCAGATTATAGCTGTAGGACCTGCGTGATGGATCAGGAACAGCTTCATACCAGAAGAATGTCCATCCTGCAGATGGAGCCTCACAGCTCAGAGTCACTGAGGCTCCAGGACTCAGCCATGATGGAAACACAGAGAGGACAGGCTGAGTTGTAGCTGTTGGAGAGAGATGATCTCACAATCAAACATCAGGTCTCATCCACTTTGAATAACTGATTCATTTTTATCCTCAGATGTTTTCATCACTGATCTGAACAAGAAGAGGAAGATTGTTTTAAACTTCTCTTGAAATCAATTTTAGAGAAAAAAAGTTGTTTAATTAAAATACATCTAATATTTGTAAAGCACGTACATTTGATGAACTAATGCATATATCAGATAGCAGTAGCGATTTTAGGCACGGGCAGACAGGGAAGTTGCCCAGGGCGGCATTTTTTCATGACACAAAAGGGGCGCACAAGCGCTGAGTAAAAAATAAAAAAGAAAGAAATCTGCGCCGCACCGAGGTTTTCTATTATCTGTCATATGACAGTGTCTGGATTGGAAACAGCAAGTTGGCGCCCCCTGCAGCTGCAGGCGCTCCTG
>SSNQ01034437.1:360903-371201 GCA_006942095.1 Nothobranchius kuhntae
TTTTAAATACAATTATATTGATATTTTGATGTGTATAAATACATATATCACATTTATTAAATTATCATTCATTTTTACCTAATTGAACCTGCTCTAGAATAGACTTCATTAATCACACAAGGTGTAAATTCACTTGTTAAAGCAGCACTAATTAACCCCGAATTAGAACCTTACTGTTGTAAGAGCTCATTTGAAAAGTGTGTGGCTATATGTGTGTATATATAAATAATGTCAAAGTGTAAAGAAGTGCATTTACCGTTTTGTGATTTATGCAGCTTTTTATGGACAGGAATCAATACAGGAAATATATATTATAACATTTATTTAATCCAAAAAATATATATTAGTTCAGAGGAGGGAGGAATCCTTTGTATGCACCGTCTTCTGGGAACTCCTGCCTTATTCTGGAGACAGCGCATGACGGGATCACAACACGAACGTGTTGTCCCAGGTAACCCCAACACCACCTGACCACATTCCGGTACGCCAGATGTCTGTAACAGCTGAGAAAGAGGTGGTATGAGTTATAAAGTATTCATAAAAAAAGTAATTTGACAGTTGTCTTACCTGTTGAGCGTAGTCTCCTGCATCTCCCCATAGAGTTGCAGAAAGGTGCCATTAAACTGCCTGCAACACGTAGGGATTCAGAGCAACAGGCTCAAAACCAGGATGCTCTGTTATGCAGGAGGTTACACCCACCTGCTGACACCTGAGCATTACCTATGACAAAGAACAACTGATATCAGGGCTATAAGAGTTCAATATTAGTATGATGTTAGTGATTGTGTAACAAATGTGTACATTACAGAATGCTTTTCTCATGGTGGGGTACTTTTATTTTTATACCTTGGGCGTTTCTCTGCAGCACACATTTTCTCTGGCAGACAATGATGTGCAGTGGCCGCAGGTGCACCTGTTGAGGCAGTCATACAATATTACTTTTAGCTAAGCTAAATATAGCTAGCTGTGGCTAAAAGCTACTTACCACTCAGAGACTGGACCCATTCGATGCCTTGATACTCCTGCTGGCTCGACTCCAGGGGCCTCTGACAACTCACGAGCTAGTGGCTCAAAAAGATACGGTTCAGGACCGCTTGCTTCCCCCAATAAGCCCTCCTCCCTATCCTCTGGGGAAGAAGGTGGGGAAAAGTCCTCCACCTCGAATGACTGCTCTGAGCTAGTGTCGCTCTCCGTCGCCATCTGTATTCAAATTTCAGTATGTCAATCACGGCCGTAGCTCCGCCTTCTCGGTCTTACAGGAAACGCCTCTTTGGGCCGCATTTTTCAAATATGAAATGTGGGTGGAGTAAGACTCTGAGGAGGCTGTTACCACTACTTTAACAACACAATCAGGCATTCGCTGCCCTAGCCACAGCTGCCCTGGGGCGCACTGACAAAGGTGAGGCTGCTGATCACAGGTGCCACCGGTCCCTCTGACCACCACCAGCAGGCAAGGGGGTTAGGTGTGTTGCCCAAGAACACAACAGCAGCATTCTCAGGTCAGAGTCGGGATTAAACCTGCAACCTTCCGATTACTGGCCAACCCATTCTACCTCCAGATAGACATGGGTATTCGGCAATAGAAAAACCAATATCGGCCGACCTCTAGGGCTCTCATACACTGTGGGTCAAGCCCAGACAACAAGTGTACCCATCCCTGCTCGGCGCATCTCACTTGGAATGCCTTTAGTTTTATAACTGACCCAAAACACAGTGTTAGGGATTGTATCAATATGTTTATCAATAACCCATTTCCTGTAGTCGAAGAGAGAAGGAGACAATGAGACAACAAGTCAACCAGTTATAACTGTGGCATATGCACGAGGCAAAATGCCCCGAACATCTGGTCACGGACTTTATTTAAACAGAAAGATAAGAATGGGAGTGAGGTCATTGTGTGAGAGTCAGTGTGTATGAGTGAGACAAGAATGTGTGTGTGTGTGTGTGTGTGTGTGTGTGTGTGTGTGTGTGTGTGTGTGTGTGTGTGTGTGTGTGTGTGTGTGTGTGTGTGTGTGTGTGTGTGTGTGTGTGGGAAGGACAGTGTGTGGGTGTGTTTGAGTGTGAGAATGCTTCAGGACATTTGTTAACAGGATTAAAGCAATGAAATGTAAAATTTCCATAACACATAGAAAAAAATACTCCTGTAAAATTGACAATGTGATGGTTTCACTCCACTTCGTAGAAGAATACAAGTCATCTCTGCGTCTACACAGACACCTGTAGTCTCCACTGCTGAGCTCAGAGACAGTGAAGCTCCACTGTTTCCCGTTGGTCTGGTGTAGAACTGATTTATGTCTTTTCCATTCACACGTCCACTTGATGGTTTTTCCTCCATAAACCACACATGTCAGAGTGATCTTCTCACCACTGAAAAGCTGAGGCCACGCTGGCTCTCGTGACACAACAGGTTTGTTGGAAACTGATTCCATTAGAAAAGGAACAGAAACATTATGTCACAGAAATCATAACAAGGAATGTTTGTTTTAAAGATGATAGAACTCACAGGTTACATGGATCCTGATCTCATAACTAAAATCAGTGTAGAATACTGGATTTCCTCTTTGTCCTCTACACCGATAAATTCCTCCTCGTGTTACATTGATAACTCGGTTTTCTTCATTATTATTTGGTGTAACATCAGCTTCATTAGAGTCTGAGATCTGTCTGAACCACTGGTATCTCCAGTCAGCAGAACTCTCCACAGAGCAGCTCAGAGTCACATGACCTCCTACTGGTATGGTGGTTGAACCTGATGTCACTCTGGCTGCAAGTCTTTGTGCTTTTTATTACAAATGGAAAACTTACATTAATTCAACAGATTTTGCAAGATGACAAGTAATGAAAAAAATAGAGAATGTTCAGTAAAATCAGACTTTGAGGTTTGTTTTCATCTGTAGCTCCAGTATGAGTCATGTGATGTTTTACTTTTAACATTTAATTTCTCATATTTATATCAATATTAGATCATTTATACAAACTTATGTTCCAATCTAATTGGCTCAAAAGATACAGTTTTACAATAATGTGAGTATATGTAGTAATGCTAATAAAACACTGAGGACTCACCTGATACAGTTATAAAGACAGTGTTACTGCATTTATATAAAAGCTGCTGTCGACCACAGCATCGATAATTACCACTGTCATATGTATGTAGAACATCTATACTGTAGCTTTGGTGTGAATTATAGGGAATATGTTGTTGACCATTCTTGTCAATTCTGTACTTCCAGGCAGAGTTTTTTCCTTCATTCATGTCACATATGAAGGTCACAGATTCTCCATCAAAAAAAGTCAAAACGTTGGGCTCTAAGGTCAGTACAGCCTCTAGAACACAACATAAAGTTTACAATATGGAGCACCTGTGCAAGTTGTGGTTTAAATACTTAAAACAGTCAAATTCAATTATAGATTTACAATAAACATTTGTTTTAAAAATGATGCAATAAATGTATTTAAAAGCAAACCTTGAGGGATTCCATTGTGGAAGACTGAAACTGCAATGAAAGTGGAAATATTAAAACTTAAAAAAAAAATTATGTGTAGATAACAATTACATAATTTATTCTTTAGCACAAGCCCAGACTAAGACAATTTTATTCTAGTTACATTTTTAACTTCCTGTGAGAATCACAACAGAGTATTAACCATGAAACACTGCCACCTTATTCAAAAAGAGTACAAGGCGAGGCAAGGTAGCTTTGTTTGAAAAACACAGGAGTGGAGAACTCTGGTCCTCGAGGGTTGGTTTCCTGCACGTATTTGCTCAAACACTTCTGATTCAGTGGTTGATTCACCTGTTTTGCAGCTCCTCAAGCTCTGTAGAAGCCTGTTAATCACCTGCTGATTGAAATCAGGTGTGTTGAAGCAGGGTTGAAAATAAAATGTGCTGGATAGCGGCCCTCGATAGACCAGGGTTCCCACCCCTGGAATAACACACTTCATACACAAAGGCAATTCAGTGTGCTTTCAAGGAGCAAGACCAGCAACAACATAAAACACTTGAACACCAGATTTTAATATCAATTTTAAAATACTCAAACTGAATTAGATCAAACTAAAACAACACAAAAATCCAACAAGGATCCCTCGATCATTTGCTTTTAAAGGCACACTTGGTAGTTTTCACTTGCATTTAGCATTCCTTAGAGTCAGTTAATAATCCACTGTCATAAAACTGAAAGTGAAAGTCATCTCCTCACTGTGCCTTAATCTAATTACTTTAATGTCTCCTCAGTCTTCGTTAGTTTCTACAGGAATGGATAATCACTAAATCAAACAGATCAGCTGTGTTCACTATCTAAAATATGCAGGAATCATGTGCAGGAAGCAGACTGCAGTGCGAGAATCTCAGCTCCACTTTACTACTGACAAACTCGGATCGGCCCAGATACTGTCAAGTTGCAATTGCAGTATTCTGGCCATAGTGGTGTCTGAGTGATTTTTCATTAACCATGTAATGGGTCATTTTAGCAAGGCCTGAAAGCTCAACGTCTCACTATCACTTAATATTCATCGACTCACTCATCTTGACTCACAACAGGGAAGGCTGTTGTGGGTTTTGCGTCCAGGAAACAGCAGAGAACATCTCAGCTGGTAGAAGCTAACCTTTAGCATTAGCAATTCCCCTACATGGCAGAATATTCCAGTCTTGTGTTATTTGTGTAGAAAAAACATCAGCATTGCAAACGAGTGGTTGGGTCGCATTGCTGTTATGCAATCTGAGGGGAGATGTCCAAATATCAGGAATAAGACTCCATCTGAAGCTCAGCTGTGATGTGGCTCACTTCTATTTCCTGGAAATGGTTCACCAGTATATTCGGTAGCACTGCACTCATTGGGGGAGCTGACGGAGGATACAAAATCAAGGACTGATGCTGACATGGCTTTGTTGCTACTGCACTTGTGTTTATGTGTTCATGTATTTAGCAGACACTTTTGTGTGTGCAGCGCTTCCTTGGCCCAGGATGTGCCGTTTCCCTGTTCAGCAGAGCAGCACCTTGGACAGCTGCCCTTGGGAAACAACCAGCTTTCATCCAGGACCATGGACAGCACCAGGGCAGCAGTCACGCCAGCTGGTTCATTTTACCTCATCGGCTGGCCCTTCAAAAGCAGCCAGCTGGAGCTCATCAAGGAAGAGAAGTTGTTTGTAGGTTGCAGCAGCAACTGGTGTTCTCTTCCCTTGCAGTTCTTGGCCCAGTCTAAACCTTTTGCAGTTTTGTGCTTACTGCTAGAGAGAGAGAGTAGGTAGGATTTTTGAAGTTTGGACAATTTCATTTAATTTGGTAATCTTAGTTTGGTTTGTCCTTTAGACAAACCTTGGTTAATTACCTGATGGGGTTTTTGCCCTTTGTGGATTTCCAGTCCCCTTTTAATAAAGGAGAGTAATTTTAGGATTTTCGGTGCCTGGACGTTCTCAGTTAATGTGGTAATCTTAAATTGGTTTAATTTCTAGGTGATGGTGTTGCAGCCCCCCCTCCCCCCCTCCCCTTTGGATTTCCAGCCCCTTTTAATAAACACTTGAAGACAAGGACAATTTGAGTTTGGTTTTGCTTTGTCATGCCTTTTTTCCCCCTTTTAGGGTGAACTTAAGTTAGACTCGTCCATTTTATATTGCCCCCTCCTCACCTTCCTTGCTGAGCCCACTGTAGGGGTGTAACAAAGTGATAATCGGCATGTTGCCCTTGAGTCTAACAACAACAATAACAACAACAATTTGTCATCAGTCATGGAGAGGAGGGAACAAGGAGTGAACAGTAGAGAGGGGGACGGGTGCAGGCAAGGTGCTAGTTAAGAAGATGCTCTCTGAAGAGCAGGGACTTCAGGAGTTTCTTGAAAATTGAAAAGGAAGCCCCTGTTCTGGTAGTGCTTGGTAGGTCATTCCACATTTGTGGAACGATGCATGAGAAGAGTCTGGATTGTCCTGAGCATGGTGTAGGCACTGCTAGCCGACGACCCTGTGATGACCGCAGCAGCCGGGCCGAGACGTAAGCCTTTGCAAGAGGATTCAGGTAGATGGGAGCCGTACCGTCTCGTACTTTGTATGCTAGTGTTCGCAGTTTGAATTTGATGCGTGCTGCTAGCGGTAGCCAGTGGAGCTCAATGAACAGAGGGGTGACAGGTGCTCTTTTTGGCTGATGGAAGACCAGACGTGCCGCTGCATTCTGGACCATTTGAAGAGGTCTCAGTACAGCCTGGAAGACCAGTTAGAAGGTCATTGCAGTAATCGAGGCGGGAGATGACAGTAGATTGCACCAGGAGCTGGGTGGCATGTTGTGTTAGGTATGGTCTGATCTGAGCACTTGTAAGTCATAATATTTTTTGTCCAAAAGTCAGGATATTTTTTTCATGGCTTATTTAGTGTCAGTTGGTTTGTGTTAACATTAGCTCATTGTTAGTGCTAGCTACAGCAGGCTGTGGCTGGGTTGATTACCACAGTTGTAATTCCATTGTCAACCAGAAGGAAGGAGATGCGGGAAACAGTGTTGCCTTATCACTGTTCATTCACGAGCACTGAAAAACACCTAGATCATGCGCCTAAATAAAGATAAAGGTAATAAAATCCTGGACAAGCCCCCATATGTTACCCCAGGTACCCTAGCCACCTAGACACAGTATTGTAAAATTAATGCAAAGATAAGGTACATTTACACTCGGGTAAGTTTGGTCTGGGCCGGCTGGGGTCTTTGCGATTACATTACTTTGCTGTTTTCTGTGCATTGTTCGTGTGGAGACGACCATTTTTTTCTGCCCTGCTTCCCTGCTGTTTGTTGTGGTCTCTGATTGGTATGAGTAGAATCAGCCAGTGGCGGCTTCCTACATGTAAGATTCATTAGCATTCTAGAAGCAGTGAGGTAAATGTTTTCTTTGACTGTTCTTCGGACCGAGCTGCAGCGTGAGGATTGATGATGTGCGATGAGTGTTCGTGGATCAAGGACTGATTATGACCTGGCTTTGTTGCTACTCAGTGAGAAGAGTAGGAAGGTGTGTGTTTCATGTGTACTAATTTGTGGTGCTTAGGGAAGGACATCATGGACTTCTCCCTGCCACTAGCAGGGCCCAATGTCCACACCTATGGGCACATTCCTGAGAAGGCTGCATAAAATAATTCTGGCTGCATGGTGGTGTCTCCACACCACCCAGGCCAAGCTGACCAAAGTGTTAATGGGCCTTAACATAATAAAGTAAATAAATTAGGGATGAGGATAAAATATCTTATCAAACAGCTGGTGAAAGGACAAAAATTTATAAATAAAAATCTGAGATCTAATTGTGGATTTTTTAAGACAGTGATCATTTTCATACACTTCACGGCCAGAAATATACTATTCAAATTCTTATCAAAAACTTGTCATTTCCAGAACATTTTTCTTGATCTTCTAAATTCATTTCAACATACTTACAGAACAACAGCAGCTCAAGAAGCAAAGCATGTCCCATCTTCATGCAGATATCAACTACTGGAAAGGTCCTGTTTTCAGGTGGAGGGAAACAAGTGTGTTAAAGAAAAAGCAGAAGTGGGGAAATCAAAATGTTGACACATCTAATGCAATTTATAGGTGCAAATATTTTCTCAACATCCTCTGCCTTTGCGAACTTCCTTTTAGTGTGTACACAACGAAATGGGGGTTGACTTCAGCACATTTTGACAAGAAGTTATCATGTTTTAACACAAATGTTGTCTATGGATAATAAATGATGATAAATGACCTGCACTTGTGTAGCGCTTTTCAGTGTCAGAGGACTCCAAAGCGCTTTACACTGCAGTATCATTCATCCATTCACACACTGATGGTGATGTGCTACTATGTAGCCACAGCTGCCCTGGTCAACCCGCTCTATGGGGAGAAAACAATCTCAAAAGTTCTGTATGTGCATATCTAGATTTGTGCATGTGTATCTAAATTTGTGTGTGTGTAACTCTTGATTTGTAACTTGTGTTTACATTTTTGTGTGTAACTTCAGCTCCTACACATATGAATCATTGAATAGACACACACAAATCACCTGGTAAACATGCACAACACTACATTACACACAGATCAGTTTACAAGTACAAAAATCTCTTTGAGACTCTTTTCACACCTGACTAATTTGTGTGTACATGGTGCGTTTGAATGCTGGGTAGAAGCTGGGAAATCCAAATTTCCTTTGGATTTAGTCTAAACTTGTGTTGACAGGCCAAATATGTTTTTCTGTGGAACACTATAGTACCTCAGGATCCTATATTTATAAAAGATAGACCAACATTTAATTTTTTATAATCTCAAATTTTTTATTTAGACATATGTGTTTGTGAGCCATGAAAGCATAGTGAAAGGGTTATAACAAATGACTAATAAATGGTTAATTAATCTTGATACATACGCACAAATCTAGATACATACACACAGATCTTTTGAGACTTTTTTCTCCCCATAAGCTACTATTTTGGTCATGAATGCTGTTATTAACTCTCTGTAAAGTGAAAAGTGCTTTTACTTGCTATTGTTTGACCTTGTATTTTTTTTCCATTGGATAAAATATTTGCAAAGAACATGTTTAGAGATTCAACATTACTGAATGGCTGTTATATATTAAAGTCAGTATCTTTATCAAGTTAACTTTACAGACACTAATGAAAGTGATTATAATCCCACAAAGAGAGAAAAACATGGTTTTTACTCACTTTTTTAGTCTGCATTGCACTTTTTTCCATCCACAAACCATCATCCAACAGGCACTTGATCATAACAAATGTACTTTAAAGCTGACCTTCAATAATAGAAATGACTCCAACACTCCACAGTTGAACCTTTCTATGTCTACACATAGTGGCTGAAACTCTGGTTTTAGGTCTGGTGGAAACCTCNTCGATCATTTGCTTTTAAAGGCACACTTTGTAGTTTTCACTTGCATTTAGCACCCCTTAGAGTCGGTTAATAATCCACTGTCATAAAACTGAAAGTGAAAGTCTTCTCCTCACTGTGCCTTAATCTAATTACTTTAATGTCTCCTCGGTCTTCGTTAGTTTCTACAGGAATGGATAATCACTAAATCAAACAGAGCAGCTGTGTTCACTATCTAAAATATGCAAGAATCATGTGCAGGAAGCAGACTGCAGTGCAAGAATCTCAGCTCCACTTTACTACTGACAAACTCGGATCGGCCCAGATACTGTCAAGTTGCAAGTGCAGTATTCTGGCCATAGTGGTGTCTGAGTGATTTTTCATTAACCATGTAATGGGTCATTTTAGCCAGGCCTGAAAGCTCAACGTCTCACTATCACTTAATATTCATCGACTCACTCATCTTGACTCACAACAGGGAAGGCTGTTGTGGGTTTTGCGTCCAGGAAAAAGCAGAGAACATCTCAGCTGGTAGAAGCTAACCTTTAGCATTAGCAATTCCCCTACATGGCAGAATGTTCCAGTCTTGTGTTATTTGTGTAGAAAAAACATCAACATTGCAAACGAGTGGTTGGGTCGCATTGCTGTTATGCAATCTGAGGTGAGATGTCCAAATATCAGGAATAAGACTCCATCTGAAGCTCAGCTGTGATGTGGCTCACTTCTATTTCCTGGAAATGGTTCACCAGTATATTCGGTAGCACTGCACTCATTGGGGGAGCTGACGGAGGATACAAAATCAAGGACTGATGCTGACATGGCTTTGTTGCTACTGCACTTGTGTTTATCTGTTCATGTATTTAGCAGACGCTTTTGTCCAAAGCGACTTACAGGTGTGTTACGGCCGCCGCCGTTTTGGAGCCCCAGTGTGTGTGCAGCGCTTCCTTGGCCCAGGGTGTGCCGTTTCCCTGTTCAGCAGTGCAGCACCTTGGACAGCTGCCCTTGGGAAACAACCAGCTTTCATCCAGGACCATCGACAGCACCAGGGCAGCAGTCACGCCAGCTGGTTCATTTTACCTCATCAGCTGGCCCTTCAAAAGCAGCCAGCTGGAGCTCATCAAGGAAAAGAAATTGTTTGTAGGTTGCAGCAGCAACTGGTGTTCTCTTCCCTTGCAGTTCTTGGCCCAGTCTAAACCTTTTGCAGTTTTGTGCTTACTGCTAGAGAGAGAGAGTAGGTAGGATTTTTGAAGTTTGGACAATTTCATTTAATTTGGTAATCTTAGTTTGGTTTGTCCTTTAGACAAACCTTGGTTAATTACCTGGTGGGGTTTTTGCCCTTTGTGGATTTCCAGTCCCCTTTTAATAAAGGAGAGTAATTTTAGGATTTTCGGTGCCTGGACGTTCTCAGTTAATGTGGTAATCTTAAATTGGTTTAATTTCTAGGTGATGGTGTTGCAGCCCCCCCCCCCC
>SSNQ01034437.1:379895-405272 GCA_006942095.1 Nothobranchius kuhntae
TCTCCGCCAGCGAGGTGACGTTCCATGTCCCAAAAACTAGTTTCCTTGTCCGGGGATTGGACCGCCAAGGCTCCCGCCTTGGTCTGCCACCCGATTCACATTGCACCGGACCCTTCATGTTCCTCCTGCGGGTGGTGGGTCCACAGTTGGACGAGCCCATGTATCCGGTTCGGGCTGGGCCCGGCCGGGCCCCATGGGCGAAAGCCCGGCCACCAGGCGCTCGCTCACGGGCCCCAACCCCAGGCCTGGCTCCAGGGTGGGACCCCGGTAACCCTCCGGGCCGGGTACTCCGACTCTTCGTTTTAACCGCCATGTGGATCTCATGCATATACATAAGCCAGCTTGTTGCAGCGCTCCACCACTAACGATGGTTCCTAAAGTAAGACACTCTTGGTCAGCTTGCTTCCTACACCAAACCTTCTGTCAGGAATCTTGGTGTGACCTTTGACCCAGCTCTCACCCTGGATTCTCATGTCAGTTCTCTTGTTCGCTCTTCCTTCTTCCATCTCAGGAACATTGCTAAGCTGAGTCCCATTCTGAACTTGAGACTGTTCTCCACACCTTCATCTCCTCACGCTTAGACTACTGTAACTCTCTTTTCACGTGTCTGAGCAGAACCTCCCTGAACCGTCTACAGGTGGTTCAGAACGCCTGTGCTCGGCTTCTGACCAAGTCCTCCAAACACACCCACATCACCCCGCTTCTCCTCCAGCTTCACTTCTCCTCTGTCCTGACCGCATTTATAACCTCTACAACTTTCTTTTGCACTTCGGCAGCCTGTCTTTCAACTCGCCGTCAATATAGTTTATTTTTATTTTTTTCAGAGAAAAAAAACAGAGAATCTCCTCACGTGCTGAGGACATAGTGTGACCAAATATGGTTAATTGAGGGTGTTTCTGTATGTAAATGAGGGTGAACGGATACGAGCACCTGGGTACGCACAGGTGGGATTTATCATCAGGCGACTGCAGAGGAATGTGCATATGAGAGACCACCGCACGTTTCATAAATCAGGAGTACACACATCCAAAATTTCTTTTGTAGCAAGGAATATAGGAGCGGTCGTACAAACGTTTTGATGAATGAGGCCCCTGGTCTTTTCAGAATTGGCTGTACAACAGTGTGATTGAAACCATTAATTATGTCCTGTACATTTTGGCTAATCAAAGGAACTATATCACATGGGGGCCAGAAGATTTCATAGAAGCCAGTTTTTTTCGAGACAGGGTATAGAAAAGCCTATGGGCAAGAGTGACCAGAACAGGGGTGCAGGAGGCAATATAAGGCGTGTTGATTGTCAGAATTAGCTGAAACAATACAAGTAAAACTCTATTTCTAGCACCTCTGGCAGGTTTCTGATATTGGAACCATGCATCTCTCACACTTTCAAGTCTCCAGTCTCCTGCACTTCTGTCTGATGGAGCGAGTATGTTCGTGGTTTGACTTGGTTTTAGGTTGTGTCTTTCAGTGGAGCGACAGTATCCATAGCAGCCACGTTGCCAGCCGATTATGATGGGGCTTCAGCCCCGGATGTTTTTGGTCTTTATTTCACTAATCAGCCACAGGCTCGCTCGCTCGCCACTCTCTCTCTCCGTCACAGCAAGCCGGGCTTGCTACTGTGACTCACACGTCTCTAACGCTTTAATTCACCACTTCCCCGGTGTGATTTTCCCGTTTAGGTGCAGAGACGAGCCAAGCCCCTCCTCCCCATAACCAGGTTGCAGGTACAGAAGCCAGGAGGGGCCAAAGTTCCTCAAACGTATTTTATCCTACTGGCTGATGTGAATTAAAACTGAGATTCCAGCCATGATTGCTTTGATAACTTTAAAGACTTTGTGCTGATGATCCAAATGATTTGGGTAGTGGATGAAATGACATCATTAAATTAGCTTAACATGATAAGTAAAAAATTACTAATAATATTGTCAATGACATGATATTGCCCACCCCTAGATGGAATTAGGATAATTTTACATGAACTAAAGACGGACGGATGGATAAAAAAGGCAATGAACCACGTAAAACACAATAGCCTGCAGTCTTTTTGTGATTTCTGTAATCCAGATTTAGATCTGATCAGACTCCTCTAGTTGTCATTCCTTTAGTTGGCTAATTGGGTTTAGTTCTGCCTGGTCTTTGTTTCCCGAGCTGCAGGTGTAATGGCACCAGGTGGGCTTGTGGTTTAGCTTTCTGGTTTTGGAAGGGTGCCGGTGAAGCTCCACGTTTTTCGTACCAAGACTGAGGACCACTGTAAAGGTCACCATTCATTTTACATATATTTATTCTGCTGCAGGTGTAGATATGTATTTTTCTTGCCACAAACCACTGAACAGGCATTAAAAGTTAGTTACACAGCTAGCTCTAACACGGTTAGTACGAGGAACAGAAGCCAAATCACCATTAAACAAAACAGGTGAGTGATCTGAGAAGCTAGCAATTCCACATCTGTTAACACATAAATCACACACATTCTACAAGTTACTGATAAAAGGCATGATTACAATCTATAAAGATTTTGAACCCCAGAAATATCTGTTGTTTGTTTTTAAGGAATTTTGCTTAGAAAAATTCACTCTACTACTGATTTGCAACTTTGGTGTTTTACCTCCACAAATAACACAAGCATGGAAGAGTTCTGCTGTGTGGTGGAGTTGCTAAAAGTTAGCTTCTACTAGCAGAGATGTTATCTGTTGTTTCCTGGACCCTAAACACACAATGGCCTTCCCGTCGTGAGCCACGACAGGCGAGTCCATGAAGGTAAGTGACAGTGTGACAAAAACAGTTCCTTTCTTTATCGTTTTCATGAAGTCACAGAATGGGCACTGACAACGAAGACAATTAGAAAGCAGTTTAGAGGACGGCTTTTTCGTTTTAATTGTGAGTCACACTTAGCAGCTGTAAAGGGAACATGAAAATGCATTTCTGCTAATGCATTTTCATTTTCACATTTGACATTTCAAATTGAATTTTGTTACACATTTGCTGGAGTGTTATTTCAAAATTAAATCTCAAATGACTTTTTCTTTATTATTTTCATGAGGTCACAGAATGAAAAATCAGTTTGGAAGATTGCTTATTCGTTTTATTTATGAGTCAAATTCTAATATCAAAATGAAAAATAATTTCTGCTACTGCATAATAATTAGATTTCTGTTACACATACGCTTCCACAGTTGTGAGCCAAGATGGGTGAGTCCATGAATGTTAGTGACAGTGTGACGTAGATCTGTCAGGATTTTATAATCCTAGAGTTTCACCGTCTGTTTTCTATCAGAAACTACTGCAGGAGATAGGTGTAGGAGACTATTTTCTATCAGAAGCTAAAGCAGGAGATAGGTGTAGGAGACTATTTTTATCAGAAGCTAAAGCAGGAGATAGGTGTAGGAGACTATTTTCTATCAGAAGCTAAAGCAGGAGATAGGAGTAGGAGACTATTTTCTATCTGAAGCTAAAGCAGGAGATAGGAGTAGGAGACTATTTTCTATCAGAAGCTAAAGCAGGAGATAGGAGTAGGAGACTATTTTCTATCTGAAGCTAAAGCAGGAGATAGGAGTAGGAGACTATTTTCTATCTGAAGCTAAAGCAGGAGATAGGTGTAGGAGACTATTTTCTATCTGAAGCTAAAGCAGGAGATAGGAGTAGGAGACTATTTTCTATCTGAAGCTAAAGCAGGAGATAGGTGTAGGAGACTATTTTCTATCTGAAGCTAAAGCAGGAGATAGGAGTAGGAGACCATTTTCTATCAGAAGCTAAAGCAGGAGATAGGTGTAGGAGACCATTTTCTATCAGAAGCTAAAGAAGGAGATAGGAGTAGGAGACTATTTTCTATCAGAAGCTAAAGCAGGAGATAGGAGTAGGAGACTATTTTCTATCTGAAGCTAAAGCAGGAGAAAGGCGTAGGAGACTATTTTCTATCAGAAGCTAAAGCAGGAGATAGGCGTAGGAGACTATTTTCTATCAGAAGCTAAAGCAGGAGATAGGTGTAGGAGACTATTTTCTATCTGAAGCTAAAGCAGGAGATAGGCGTAGGAGACTATATATATATCAGACGTCAAGCTAAACAGTCACTCGACAGACAGGGTTAAAAAATGATCGACCTGCTAAAATGCTCAGATGGGAATCATTTCTTGATTTATTTTGTTACATCTACAATGTTCTGTGTGTGAGGTTTACAATGTCAGAACACCTGCATGAGACAGGTGTTAATTACAATCTGCCAGAATGACTCACCACCTTCAGATTCCTCCAACACCGTTAAAAATGATCAAATACGGAACATATCGGCGTGCGCAGGCCAGAGTGCTGAAGCTCGGCGCATTGTTATTATGAAGCTAGGGCACATGCGGAGGACACACACACACAGACACACACACACATGCGCGCAAAAATATACTTGTTTTCAATTACATTTATTGTGCCCACTTACTTTTTCTTAGGCCCACCCACAAATGAGTTTCTGGCTACGCTAATGGTGACATATGACAGACTTCTCTGAGCTCCGCAGCCATTACACTTTTCACCCCGCGCACCCCCTAGCGGCAGCTCGCGCACCCCCGGGGGTGCGCGCACCACACTTAGGGAATCCCTGTACATAGTCAAATAAATCCTTTCATTCCACTTCTGAGTGTATGTCTCCCTAACGCTGTGAAGCACATTGAGCTGCATTTGTGTAAGAAATGTTCTACGTAAACAAAGCGTCTTGTCTTGTCTAATTCTGTGGTTGGCAAGTATGTTCACCATGAGGCAGGGACGTAGTTGAGGCAGCAGGTTGCGGGGTGGATTAGGTAACATCGGCAGTTTTACCAGCTTTTCGTGACATTTTTAATGTTCAAAGTAGAGTCAAACCTGTCTCAGCAGCGCAACAAACTATTCAAAATGAAGACAGGAGAAAAGGAAAAATCACAAATGTACGCCTAAAAGCCTCGAATAAAACTAACCGGAGGAGCGACACACAACGCGACTTACGCCAAACTGGGTGTCCCTTGACCCAATTTTAGTTGTTTCTACAATCCCCTCAGATGTTTCTCTGCTTGATGCATGCTAATTATGACACTTCTCGAGCTGACTAACATCTTTTCCACGACCATTAGACGCGCCTTTCCACATGGTTGTTTAAGAGATGGAAAGCTGCCATTGCACCAGTTGGGGTTAGATAAGTTGTCCGCTGAAAGATAATTGCCCATACAGCAGTTTATCCAATAGGAGAGTCAGAATACAGAAGATGTGTTGTTCCACTGAACTGTTTGCTGGAATTTCCTCATCTGTATTTGGGATCTGATCATTTTTTCCAAGCTATTTATTAAAAATGGAACAAAAGGAAACAGTTTTTGGAGCAGTTATGTTTGCATTAATATAACATAAAGCTCACTCAAGCCTCCTGTTATTGTGAGCAAACAGGAGTAGAAGAATTAAAGCGTGACTTACCGTAATTAGCTCATAGATGTTGGCTGGGTCACATGTGGTCAGGCTGCTGAGGATTATGAGGATCTCTCTGCTGGTGTGTCCAGGCATGTGCCTTAATGAACCACAAAGACTACATGTGAGTTTATTTATTTCAGTCAGGGGTTAAAGGGCTGGCCCTGCTGAACCCACTTGAGGTTATTTAAGGCCAGGCTAAGAGCGTTGTACAGGGACGGCTCTCCGACACACGGAGTGTCCACAGCCTTCTTCAGTGCATCAATGTGCTTTTTAGGATTTCCTGGAGATGAAACAGGACAAAACAAAACACCCCCGAGGATAAAAGCAGCATGAGACACGTTTAGATGAATAACATTCACATCTAGGGTAGAAGTCTAACATATTGCTGTTTGTTCAGTTCCTGGAGATCGGAGAGGGTCTCTGTGATGCTCACCTGACAGGTCAGTCAGCTTCTCAGCTCGTTTGTTCTTGGTTATTATGATGCCCACCTGTGGACAAACACTATTGGTAAACTGGTGCCTGTACTGGTCCAGACAGGGGACTGGTGCCTATAGTGGTCCCAAAAGGGGAATGGTCCATAAAGGGGACTGGTGTATATACTGGTCCAATCACTAGCATGGAGCCAAGAGGACCACATAATCTCTGAAAAGCCAAGACCCCCACCCCACCCCACCCCCACACCCCCACACACACACACACACCACAGCTGTGTCTAGAAATGATCTCCAACAAAAGTTCAGAGAAGAACCGTTGGTAAAGATTAGCCTGGGGTGAGGCGGCACACACCAGACTCCCACTTCCTGCAGGCGGAGGATCAGCAGCAGGGTGATCCGTGTGGAAGCAGTTCAAGCTTCAATAAAACAATAAAGTTTGATGCGATGTTGATGCATACCTGACTGATGGGATTTTGGTCAAAATATTCATCAACAAATGTCTCCATCAGCTGGACAGAAGAGAGGAAGCACATTAGGTTTGCTAGATGTTACTGGCTTTCAGGTATTAGTGCCGAGTGTGTTATGTTACCTTTAGAGTAGAAGTGAGGCGGTTTGGTTTCAGGTCCTGGTCATCCATACTGCGTGAACAGTCAATCACAAAATAGAGGTGGCGCATCTAGAGCAGAAGTGTAGCTCAGTCTAGATCAGAAAGGCTCAGGTTTGACCTTTGACCTCCCTGATCCACATGCATCCCACTGAACACACTTGGTCCTCTCACAGCTCAGTAAGGCAACAATTCATGTCTCCTGAAAAGTGGCTCAATCCAAACCAGCTGTTGAGTGACTGAAAACGACTCAAAAACCAAACCCAGTTTGTGTGAAATGTGAAACAACAAAGTTGCTGATTAATGCTTACCAGCTAACGGTTGTTTGTTTTATCTGATTAACATGTGACTGTCTTTAACACAGAATGTGCTACTACTAGTTCATCTGGTTAGGGTTGGGCTTTATTACAGAGTCATTCAGATAAAGACAATAACGTCTGTCTGTCACCAGATAGAATATCTACTGACAAATCACAACGTATGCAGCCACAGAAACACTACTCGTGTGTGTGTGTGTGTGCGTGTGTGTGTGTGTGTGTGTGTCTGCTCTGTATTCTCCATCCCCAGTGAGTCATGGAGGATGGCTGCTTATACTGAGCCAGGATTCTCTGGAGGTTTCTTCCTGTTAAAAGGGAGTTTTCCTCTCCACTGTCGCTACATGCTTGCTTGGTATGAGGATTGCTGTCTTCTGGGTAAACTAACTGGCTTAATGAACTGAACTCAATTATTATGTTTGCTTTGTGAAGTGCCTTGGGACGACTCGAAGCTATATGAATAAACTGAATTGAATTCTATTCTGTGGAACCAACTCATTTGTCAACTTCTGTAATTGTTTGACTATCAAATTTAAATAATTTCTACCCAAATTAATTTTATAAAAAAGTCATCACCCTAAATCTGAGTTAGATGAACAGAACTAGTCGTAATCCAAACGGCCAGCAGGTGGCGCAGGCAGACAAACAGCTGTTAACTTCTGTTTAGAGACGATACAAAGAGCATGAATCACTCACCATCCCAAGCCTCACTTGTTCATGGCTCTTTATCACCCTGTGAGGTGAGAAACACACAAGGTTCAAGTAGTACAACAACAAGAGGCCCCGCCCACCTGCGACAGGTGTCAGCTGACCTTCTCCTTTTGGACTGATACAGGATTTCTTCCACTGTAGCTTTAAGGGATCCAGACTCATCCTCCTTGAGGACCTCCCTGTGGAAATTTGCACATTGTCCCATCAGAAGTGAAAAAAAGAAATACAATAAAATTACTATAAAGTTTATTACCATGTTCTCTCATAGCCGCCTTCCCAGCGCTTAGCTCGTTCTGGCTCTTCATCCATCGTACCTGCCAGCAAACAGGACCAAACACCAACACCTCAAGTCCAGAATCGTTCTAAAGCATCACACTGTGGAACTGTCACCTATGTTGTTTAGACCATCCAAAAAACTTGCGCTTCATCCACGGTCAGTTGACACAATCAGATCAGAGGCCTAAAGCCAGGCGTACACTGTGTGACTTTTTCACTTTATTGAGCTGATTTTTCCCCTCGTGCGAGAATCTAAAAGGTCAGGGCGAGTTTTGCACTGAGTGTCGTTTAGTATACAGGGGGTTACGAGAGGCGATTAACACCATGTGACCAGCTACCAATCAGCAATCGTGAGCTTGCACACATTTCTGGAGTGTTTGATAATTTGTTTGTCCCTCATGAGGTTATTGCACTGTTGAAGTGGCGCTGTGACCCAAAACGTACCAGAACCACTCACGATGCATGCACAAACACGGCTCACCAGCTATTTCCCTATTACCACACGTCGTTCTACACTTCTTTTCCCCACACACAATGACAAGAATTGCCAAGAAAGCGTGTTTGCCGTGTTTATGTCCAATTAAACTGATCACAAAACATTGATTTACTTTCTTTCCTTCCTGATCCTACCATCATAAATCCCTGCGTGTCCTCCTTCTGCACTCTCGACGGACAACAGCCTAGAGCCCTGCACGGGCCTAAAATCTGAGCCCGTGTCCGGCCCGGCCCGAGGGGGTGGAGCCCCAGCCCGACCCGGTCCAAAAAGGTTTTCAGGATTCTCTGGCCCGACCCGAGCCCGAATTTTTTTTAACCAACTAAATGAAAACAAAGTGCGTCAATCCTGACCAATGTGTTAAAAGACGTGTAGGATCCGATGAATTTGTTTTTCCCTTGTTTACCGTCACGGAGATAACGGCGCAGTAAAAATGCCAGGGCTCATTCGACAGGACCAGGGCATTGCAGGAGAATGTATGAAGAAGACATTTATTATTTCTATACATGTCTTGGCTGTCAAACTTCCATAATGTCCCTTTAAGCTGTATGTGCACACATTATCTACCCCACAAAATGGTAAAGCTGGTAAAACATTGAAGATATGCTCTGACTATAATATATCTGACCTGGACAACATTACATGTGTATTGTTATTCTTTTTCTTTTAGTATCCCAACTTCAGTTATTAAATATTGTGTTCTGAATGCCAACAAGCCCCTGGCCTTTTGTAAGGTTACATTCACTGTAGCTGTCAGTAGTTTGTTTATTTCAAACACTTGGAAGAATTTCCAGCCGGGGGCACTGTTGTCTAATCAGTAGCTGACTGATCCTGTGTGAAACCAGTAGTTGCTCATTAGTTCGTATGAAATGTGTGTTGGCAAAGAAAAACTTTCTGCAAGGAAACACGCTCTGGCTGAGCTAGGAGACTGAACTTTGCTTCAAACAAACCATCAGAATGGAAGTGCATGTTTAACAAATGTTTGGACATTAATAGTTTATTTTGACCGTGCACTGATGTATGTTGGCTGGTTTATGTGCCCGGCCCGGAGATTCTGTATTGTGTGACACAACATACCAATAGGATCTGATATTTGCAGCCCCTGGGAAAGCGGAGCGAGGTACATGATTTACTGCTCCTGTGATTAAGATGTGTGTATGTGTTTTGTGTTTGGGTTGCTGTAACCATTGTTCATTTAACAGTTTGTACAGTTTTCACGGTCTGATGGTTGACCTCATCAGAAGTCATTTCAGGTTAACAGAAATAAAATCTGCACCAGTCGAGGCTCTCTCATCGCTTTTCCCTTCCTTCAATCCTGGGACTGCTATTCATTGTTTCCACGTGCCGTTTGCTCGTTTATCCTCCTTGTGATGTTGCAAGTTGGAAATAAAGCTTGAAAAAAAATCTGGGGTCACATTACGTAACCAACGTTCTTCCAGGGACAACGGCAAAGGTGGCCCAAATACGGTACAAATATGTATTCACTCCTGTTTTGTCATCTAACCGTAGCAGCGTTGTTGCCATGACGCAACGGGGAACGGTTCCGTTCCACATTCGTCCTCGCGCTTCCATATCCGGTACAACGTACTAGCATCATTAGGCACTGAGAAACGGTCCCTGCGCACTGGAGCTGACTCGCGATACGTACCGTTTCACTTGAGCTTCGTCTCAAACGAACCGTCCAAAGGTACCGGGAAAAAAAGCGGAGCTGGCGGTGCAACTGGAATCGTCTTCCGTGGGGAAACGAGCACTGCAGAGGAAGTTGACCAATCCGTTACATCCGGCGTACAGCAGGTGTTATGCCGAAAAGGGCATCCCCGTCGAAACCGAAACGACCGCAAATTGCGGAAATAAATGATTCAATTCAATTCAAGTTAATTTAAAAAGCGAGGAATCAGGACCAGAGTCGTCTCAAGGACCTTCAGTAAACATCCCAATACAGGTCAGCTCATTAAGCCAATCAGTAACAAGTTTCCTAAGGAACCCAGCAGGTTGCATCGAGTCACTGACTAGTGTCAAGAGTCTTTACAGCAATCCCCATACTAAGCAAGCATGCAGTGACTGCGGAGAGGAAAACTCCCTTTTAACAGGAAGAAACCTCCAGAGGATCCTGGCTCAGTACTGACCCTTTGCACCAACGTCACCAAATCACGTGAGTCCACCATGGTGGACGGGATGTAAACAGTAAGCGGCACGATTACTAAACAAAGGGGGAAGTATAGAGCCTGAAATTGTTTTTGCGATCAAAACAAAAACAAAACTCCAGCATTCCTTCAACTAGTTCATGCCCAGTTCAGTTATCAGAAGTAGCGCATCTAGCGGGGCTCATAGAGAGCGGTATGTGAAGCTTACCAACGTTAGCTTACGTTCTCTCTGCAGCTGTTCACCGATGTAAACATGTTGCTGACTTTGCCTAAATTCACCCCTCTGGATTTATAACATTGTTATAAACAGTGTTTCACTTCACACCAAAGCTGATTGTTAAAGTCCGGATTCCTTGTTGCTGGTGGTGTTACCGGGTTCAGCTGCTGCTCTCACACCGGAATGAGAAGATCTCTGAACGCTGACGCTCATATAAATAAATAACGTAATTTTAACACGTAATTATACATCGGAGCTTTAATATTGTTAATAATCGTCTTGCTTTACACTACAGTGGACGGAGCGCAGCCTCCGTGGTGAAATACCCGTCCATCAGGATTATCAATAACTAATATAAACACATCACATTTATCCCTGTCCCTGTCTTCCTCGTGGAATAAATTAATCTTACCCGGTAAAAACATGCTCGCTGCAAATCTGAGGCCTGCTAGTCCGCTTGACGCGGCAGTTCATCTCCGTCCTCAGTCTCCATCAAAGTTATTAAAAAAACAAAACTAGTTGAGTTTACATCCTTGTCTCTTAGTGCAGCCGACCACGCAGCAAGCTAAAACCATTTTACTGTCAAATCAACTAAATAAAAGCGATAAAAGGCTACAAACTGGTTTGTTTTGACTACCTTCAATGGAGTTTTTACGGGTGTAAACGGTCTTTTTGCCGTCCATCATGGCGAAGGGGGCGGTCACATGAGTGGCGTAATGTCACGTGCAAAGGGTCAATGAGCAGCCATCCACCATGACTCACTGGGGATGGCGAACACACACACACACACACACACACACGTAGTGTTTCCATGGTTACATTGTGATTGCTTAGTAAATATTCTATTTGGTGAGAGATAAACTTTATTGTATTAATCCTAGTGAATCTATAATTAAACGGGTCAACTAGTAGTAGCACATTCAATGTCAAAGAGAGTAAAATGTTATCAGGAGAGGGAGAATGTTTAAGTGGTTAGCAGCAGTGTGCTAGACGATGGCCCCCACCATGAGGCCACCACAGCTCAGCAAAACACCATTGTAGCTTCCTCTGGCTCCCCAGAAGAAATAATGAACCTGGTGAATTTGTTTCTCTTGAACAAGTTTTGGTTTTCACAAGAAATATGAAATTATTCATTTATTAATCACCTCCGTTTGAGACTAATGTTTTTATTTTCTTGTGACAGCTTAAACTATATTATAAAGATTTTCTTCAAATCAAACATGTTATTAACAGTCATTTCCTTCATCTGCCTGCCCATTATAGGATAACACGGACATAGATGTATGTTGGGCCCAATCCCAATACTCCCAACTTTTTTCAAATAATTGTTTAGATGTTTGTTTGAAAGTTGTTAAAGGTTTTTGAAAAAATTATCACAGCGACCAGCATCCCGGCATGTGTTGCGATCGATGACGCAATGCTCCCCGTCTCAATTCTGCAATTATATACACACTTGTGTACTACGCAATCGAACTCTACTGCGTACTTTCTCCAACTGCACTTTGCTTTAGTTCGCAAGGCGCAGTGCGAGTATTGAGATTGGGCCATACATCTGTCTGTGTGGCATAGATGTATGTCTTTGTGTTATCCTCCATAGATCTGTGTCACGCAGACATATGTACATCTATGTCTGTAGGATAACACACAGTAGGGGTGTGTTCAACATGCCACCTTTGAAATAGGATGGGCCACGCCACTGAGTTCCATTTATGTTGACTTTACATTGTCCAGAAAAGGTTTAGGATTATAAACCCCAAAACAGTAGGTGGCAGCATACACCTTTAACAATGGTTTACAGCCCCAGGACTACAGAACATTTCTGTATTTTTATTATTTATTATTCATGTTGACATAGTGTTTAGTATCCTGGTCCCAGTCACACTCCACTCCATTTCACTAGAATGAAAAAAATAATTATTTTGTGAAGGATGACCATAAGTGCCACCCATTCATAGACAAGTGCCCCACCTGGGCCACCCCATTTTAAAAGGCCTGGACACGGCACTGACACAGACATAGATGTATGTCTGTGTGTTATCCTACATAGATCTATGTCACACAGATATACATCTATGTCACACAGACATAGATGTATGTGAATGGGGTCACACACGTTACAAGCTGCCTCATTGCTCAAATGCATCTTCCGACAACAGGGATGCACATTTCCGTAGGCGTGCTCTTTTCGGCACAACACCTGTAATAAACTTTCTCCACCAGACACCATGTTTATTATTTTATTTGACTCGTCCTATAATTGGACTCAAACCAATATACAATTGTAACTGCACAAAAGTTTTGTTCATGAATAGAGAGAAAAACCCAAATGACCATCTCTAAATTAAGCTAGAGGATTCATTGATTGCATTTAAAATCACATCACAGCAACCGCACCAATAATCAGTTTCACTCAAGCTGCCCCGACACAGACTACAATACAGACTTACAGTCCATCATAAGTTCTAAACAAAATACTGTGTAAGTCCCAATTAACCGTCTCGCAGAGCGACAGTGGAGCTAGATAGACATTACCAGATAGATGAACAGTTTGTTTCCAATGGCTATTTAGCTAAATCAACTAAAAGATAAAAGCTTCTCATAAAAGCAACGAGACACATTATTTTTAAAAGTAAATCACAGAAATAAGTCATTCTATAGATTCTCAATATAAACAAATCTATGATCTTTCAACTAAACCTGATCAGTGACTGCAGTAAATAAAAAAACTCAGTCTCCATTCACTTCCTTCATTGTGTAAAAAATTCTTATGACTGAATTAACAAAAAAAAAAAAATACAACTAAAAGGCAATAAAATATTTAGTGTTGTGAAGAAGGTCCGAGGTTTAAGGGCGGCGGTCATAATCACTGATCATTCTCTTGATGTGAGACAGTTTGGATCGGAGATGTTTACACCGCCTCTTCTTACTCTGGTAGTCTGGGGTCTGTGGAGGAATAAACACCAAACATGTATGCACAGAACCTTGTTCATTTTCAGACTTACTTTTGTGTATACATTTATAAATGCTGGCTGTTTCTCAATGCCAAGGATGTCTTGACCCCGCCCCGGTTGCCTAGGAGATACGCCATCTGGAACCGCCAAGGACTGTTCGTGTTCTACAGAGGCATGTGTTCTCCATTTGTTAGCCATTTAGTTAGCTGAGCAAGGATACACGGGAGGTGTCTTGTAGCCTAGCCTTGGTCAAAAACTACCCAGAATACACCGCAGTATTTTCAAAAGGATGGCGGATCAGAAGCCGGCAGCTACTTCGGGGACAATCTTCAAGTTTTAAAGTAAGACAATTCATTTAAAAAGTTTTTTAGATCCAAAAAAGTTATCTATGGTTGGTTAGTTGCTTAGCAGTTTCAGCTTCGGTGGCTAGCGGGTAGTAACTCACTTATATATTTAATTTAATAAACATAAACACAATTTAATGTACATGACACAAGAATTTCCCTCGGGATAAATAAAGTTGTTCTTATTCTTCTTAAAAAGTAAAAGGCTCGTTATATATTTATACTGAAACTAATACGTATAAAATATAACGTATCTCCCGTATCACGTGAGTTACATGACTGCCGTGGAAGCCACGGTCACGTGATGCAAGTCTGTTCCATTTAACCGTTTTCTTTGACCAATGAAGGACCGTGTCCTCGTAAGGAAGGCGCCTGGCCTCGCAAGACATCGCCTCGCAAGGCCAGGCGACTTGGCATTGAGAAACAGCCATACTACTTTATCATATTCTGATGCGTCTCCACTGCACTCATGATGGGAAACACAGCAACAATCATTGATGTTTTCTTTGCAGAAACCTGAAGACACCCGTTTCATCTGAAGGTTGTGTAACGAGTTCACACTGCACTGAAAGTTGAAACAGTTGTAAAGGCTCTGGTTGTCATCGTTAAAAGATGCAACTGGGTCACACCTCTGGTTTAAACATGGTCTCAGCATTTCAAACCAACATGGCGCCTCTGCTCGTGTCTCTAGAGAGGACTAGGCATTTAGGAGAGGCACTGGAGACCTCCAGCTAGGCTAACCCCGATAGGAAGCAGCTGTTTTCACACCACCAGCATCATGGTGGATACGTCGGTTTCTTACAGAACGTCTACAGCTGTGTGACTTACCTTCTTGAGATTTTTCAGTTCTGTGTATTCATTCAAAGCATCCTGAAGTGAGACAAAACAGATTCAGTTTGGAAGAAGAAAACATTATCCAGGGTTCATCTCCTGCACTGACCCGGGTGGAATGGCCACCCATGCCTTATAGAGAAGAAATGTCCCTCACCAGGAACTGGGGACTGCCCTCAGAGTGCCGGTCCAGTTCTCGGTCTGCTTCAGCCAGGTCCTGGTTGATTGCGTCCAGTTCGGCTTGCAGGTTCTTGTACTCGACGTGTTCCTGGTCAAACTCCCGTTTGTAGGCCAGACGCTCCTGCTCGTCCACGATGGGTGGAAACAAACTGCAGACATGAAATCAACCCTGGATCTTTTCCTGACTCTCTGCTGTGTAATGTGTTTGTGGTGTAAGGTGTTTTTATACAGCGAGTAAAACATCCACTCACACACTGAAATCATTTTCATCCAAATCATCTCCAGACTCCACTCCAGTATCATAGTCCTTAAGCTTGGAGTTCACACCTCCCACGAAGCTGCTTATGTCCGAGTCCCTGAAAGTGAGATGAAAGATGTAGATGTTTATGAACAGGTTTTATCTTTGCATCCAGAACCTTCACCACCTCACGGGACCTTCCACAGTCCACCTGTAGATGGTGAGCCATGTGTCCTGCCCCAGAACTTTAGTTAGGGCTCTACACTGATCGGTCTGGGCTGTAGAGGAGTGTTGGGGTGGGGTCGGGGGGTGACCTGACTTCTAACATGTTGATCTTCACCAGCTTAGTAATTATTCATCCCTTTCCTGTAAAACACTCAGCAGGTTCCACCATGTCATTATTTATTAACAAAAAACAAGCCCAGGGTCAAAGATCACTGAGGGGGTAGATAGAGAACAACCCTGAGCAGATCTGGTCCAACGCTCCAACCCAGAACCACCACCTGCCTCTAAACACTGGTAGAAACGTCATGTCCAACACCCAACAGCAGCCCAAGGCTGACCAGCCTGATCCGGTTCGTATGTTGGAGGTACAAGTTGAAGATCCTTGAAGGTTTATTTGTGTTTGTTTGTTTGTTTGTTTGGGTTCACCAGCTTGGCTCAGAGGTCTTCCTCTGTCTCCAAACCCAAGTCAACACCTGGTGGCCTTGGGGCTTTAGGCTCCAGGAGATGAAAAAGTCCTAGCCTGGCCTGTTTCATTCTGCAGAGAACGAGTCTGGTTCCTCACAGGAAAATAGCCCCGCCCCCTGACAATTCTAACCCTGCCAATCAGCACTGAGCAGCTTGTGTCTGATTGCTCACAGGCAGGGAGGACATGAGAGGCGGGACTAACCAGCTCAAAAATACCCAATCAGATAAAATCCAGAAATGGCGACTGTACCGCTGCAGTCTTTTAGATGTGGTCAAATTGGCGCCCAGCGATGGCGCCAACATCTTTCTTTAGAAGAAAGGCTTTTAGAGCTACTTCTTGTTGTGGTTTTAAAGACGTGTCCAAGAGGAAAGCGCCGCAGCGAACTCCACTTCAAACACCGACTTCATGTTGATGACAAACTGAGCGTTGTGGTGTGTGACGTACGCTGCTCAGCGCTGATTGGCTGGGTTGAGTTCTCAGGGGGCGGGGTTATTTGCATGGGAGAAGTACCAGACTCGTTCTCTGTGCAGAATTAAACAGAGGGGGAGTCTGGCAGACCAGGCTGAGAAAGCTCCTCAACCGTTTAACAGCATGGAACAGACATGACTACACCACTGGCCACTGATGGCTTGTGCCCAAGTCTAGCAACAGAAGACTGCTGGAGATCCGGTTAGGGTGGAAGTCCCTACTAGTCACAGCATCCAGAGACTCTGAGCAGTGCAGCTGTGTCATCTGGTAAGGCCAAATAACACAGCTGCAAAAGACACACACACACACACACACACACACACACACACACACACACACACACACACACACACACACACACACACACACACACACAGAACTAACCCTACTCACGAGTTATGCTTCAGGGCCGTGGAAATGAGTCCACCTATCCCTCTGCATGCCCCCTCCACATCTTACCCTCATCTTTGTTTAAAAGTGCTTTTCAGTCCATCGGTCCCAGCGTGCTCTCTATAATTAATGCTTCTCTGGTTTCTGGTCAGGTCCCTGCTTACTTTAAGAACGCTGTAATCCACCCGCTTGTTAAAAAACCGAGTCTGGACCCCTCTCTCCATAGCAGCTTCAGACCCATCTCTAAACTTCCGTTCATCTCCAAGATCTTGGAAAAGGTTGTGGCTAAACAACTCACAGCTGCTCTTGATGAACATAACATCTATGATAGCTTCCAGTCAGGTTTTCGTAGAGCTCATTCTACTGAAACAGCTCTTCTTAGGGTCTCTAATGACCTTCTGACCCACAGTGATGCAGGGGACTGTTCTGTTCTGGTCCTGCTGGACCTGACTGCAGCCTTTGACACTGCTGACCATCACCTGCTACTGGAGAGGCTGAGAGACTGGGTAGGCCTATCAGGAACTGCTCTGGAGTGGTTCTCCTCTTATCTTTCTGAGCGCTCCTTTTCTGTGGCCGTCTCCAAGTTTGGGTCCTCCACCACCTCTCTTACCCATGGTGTCCCACAAGGTTCTGTGCTGGGGCCTCTGCTCTTCCTCCTCTATCTGCTTCCTCTTCAGCACATCCTGAGCTCCTTCAAAGGAATCTCCTACCATCTTTATGCAGATGACATCCAACTGTACATCTCCTTTAAGCCCCATGAGATGTCTAAGCTGCAGCTGTTACACACCTGCTTAGACTCTATTAAAGCCTGGATGGTGGGAGCTTTCTTCAGCTGAATGAAGATAAGACTGAGATCCTCATCTGTGCCCCAGACAAGCTGGTTCCCAAAGTCAGAGACTCTCTTGGTCAGCTTGCTTCTCACACCAAACCTTCTGTCAGGAATCTTGGCGTGACCTTTGACCTATCTCTCACCCTGGATTCTCATGTCAGTTCTCTTGTCCACTCTTCCTTCTTCCATCTCAGGAACGTTGCTAAGCTGAGTCCCATTCTGTCCCGCTCTGAACTTGAGACAGTTCTCCACACCTTCATCTCCTCACGCTTAGACTACTGTAACTCTCTTTTCACGTGTCTGAGCAGAACCTCCCTGAACCGTCTACAGGTGGTTCAGAACGCCTGTGCTCGGCTTCTGACCAAGTCCTCCAAACACACCCACATCACCCCGCTTCTCCTCCAGCTTCACTGGCTGCCAGTCAACTTCAGGGTTCATTTCAAGATCCTGGTTCTGGTCTATAGGGCCTTACATGGACAAGCACCATCTTACATTGGTGATCTTCTTAGTCCCTACACCCCCAGCAGGTCCCTGAGGTCCAGTGATCAAAGCCTACTGGTTGTGCAATGCACCAGGCTAAAGGTCAAAGGTGACAGATCATTTGCTGCTGTGGCCCCCAGACTCTGGACCTCTCTCCCCCTGAGCCTGAGATCAGTGGACTCAGTGGTCTCCTTTAAAAAGCAGCTGAAGACTCACTTGTTCAAGCTGACTTTTGTATGACCTTCTTCACCTCTCTCTCTTTATTCTGCTCTCCCCACCTATTCCACCTTCCTCAGGATCCACTGATTTCCCTCTTTCCTATTCACTCTCTCTTTCTTAACATTTTTAATCACAATTGTCAATTTTTTGCTAATTTTAAATATATATTTGAACCATTTTCTAAATTCTTTTTGATATTTTTACATTTTTTCTTTTTGTGAAGCGCCTCGTGATTTTTATCCCTAGAGGCGCTACAGAAATGATATTTTCTTCTTCTTCATAACCATCATCAGTTCCTGACCCACCTCCTGCATTTACCCAGATGAATATCGTACCACTCTCATTTTCTTCCTGGTACTCGGTTTGTCTCCAAGACGTCTTCATATGACACACATCGTATTGTTTATAAATCAGACACAAAGTCCTTAAATATGTGAAGTGACGAAAGTTAAAAGTGCTCAATCCCAGATGAACATCTCTCCACCTTCATGAGTAAATCAGCTGAGTCAGGTTAGGTGTGATGAGCAGCTGCCCAGAAGGCCCAGCTTACCCTGGCAGGTACAGAGGCTTGTTGAAGTGTGCCTGGTCCAGAAAGTCTCTTGAACCCCCAACGTTTTCATTACCGTCATTAACCAGCACCTCTGGGTCACCAGACACGTTGTTCACCTGAAGCGAGAAAACACCTGGATTTAACCTGAGGGTCATTCCTGACCTACCTGCATGACCCCGATTCAGAGTTTCTAGAAAGCTCATATTCACACCACTAATGATGCCCTGCTCAGATGAAAACATGGCCTGAATAAAGAAGTGTGTGTGTGTGTGTGCGTGTGTGTGTGTGTGTGTGTGTGTGTGTGTGTGTGTGTGTGTGTGTGTGTGTGTGTGTGTGTGTGTGTGTGTGTGTGTGTGTGTGTGTGTGTGTGTGTGTGAGAGTGAGAGTGAGTGAGTGAGTGAGTGAGAGAGAGAGAGAGAGAGAATGACAGAAGCAGCCATTACTGTCATACCCTGGCTTTTCAACATTTGCTCTAACCGGTTGTAACATAGGTCTGAGTAGTTCCTGTGGGGGTGTGCTCTCCTGAGGTTTCTGCTGAGCTCACCTAAAGCTCCTTCATACCTCTCCTCTCGGAGTTTCTGCTGATATCAGGATAAACACCGAGTGTGCATGAGCCATCCACCAGGACTAACCGGTTCTTCTGCTCTGTCCTGAAGGTCTGGACAACGTCAGCAATGTCCCTCAGCCAGCAGCAGCTCTCTGTGAGCTACAGGGAACGTTTACGCTCTTGGACTCAACACTAAGCTGCTCCTAAAGAAGCTCTAGGGTTGACGGTTGTATTCCCGTGTGTGGCAACACTTGGCCATAGAGGAAGAATGTGACGGAGGCCCCCATCCTAACAGCACATCCTCCTGAAACTGAGTGTGGATAAACAAACCACACCCAGAAACTGCAGACGAAACCATTCCGGCTCATCTCACGGACCACAGGCTCAAAACCAAGATCCTTTCCTTGTGTAGCGAATGAACCACACACTACCGAGCTGATCAGAGCCCGGTGGGTCGGCTCTGGGTCCAGGGACCTGATGGTTCAATACGAGGATGACTGCCAGATTATTTAAGCTGCAGCTTTCATTTCACATTACACTGTAACCCATGCAGTTAGTAGTCAGCTGTTGAAGTCATGTGTATGTTCCTGGGACTGTTGCTCTGATCCAAATCTTTCCTCACACCTCTCAAACATGACCATAAACCTGAAACCCTAACAGGTCTAATCCAAGAGGCTGGATTCTGGTATGGTCTTCCCAGCAAAGGCACACTAATAACAGCATGTACACGTTCACAGAGAAACCGTGAAATATGATCGATCACTCGAGTTTTGCATGCAGGCGAAACATGAAAGCTGACATCTACCCCTATGACCTGCAGTAGCCGCGGGTGGAAAATAACCAGGGAACCAGAGTCTGACAGTTCTGTCACCTACAGTACAGGTCCTTCTCAAAAAATAGCATATTGTGATGAAGTTCATTATTTTCTGTAATGTACTGAAACATTAGACTTTCATATATGAGTCAGGTTAGCTAGCTAGCCGTTTCTGCATTGGCCAGCGCCCCAGAGACAGCTGAGCAGAGAGCAGCTGAGCTGGCTCACTTATCTACCTAAAGTCGTCATTTGCACGTTTTTTAGTGTGTGGGCGTCGGACGAGCCCCCGCACCATGAGAACAAACATCCCAGCTCTAAAGCCGGTCTTCATCCGCATACATCACATGTCACGTGATCAGGAAGTAGAACATCCATGTGTTAGGAGATCGTTTTGGGCCGCTGCTGTAAAAAAAGTGAGGCGCAAGCTGGAAAAGCTTCTGCTGATCACAATTCAACAACTGATTATGAAAGAATGGATAACGCTCGAAACGCGCGGATTCTTCCTGATGTAAGAGGCGAGTCTCTGCATTGTTTTATTTGTTTTGGCGCCGACATCATCCTAGCGCGCAACGTTCTGTGACTCTTAAAAAAACTGTAAAAACAGTGAGAAATGCTGGCAGCGAATGAGTTAACTCATTCACAGAATTCAAAAAACAACTCAAAACTCACCTCTTCATAACCGCATATCAACCTTGAATTTTAGAGTGCCTTGTTTGTTATCTTTATTTGTTCTGCTTATATTGTACTTGTAACTACTTTTGTTTTATTGAAAGATTTGTGTTTTTATTCTGTACAGTGTCCTTGAGTGACCAGAAAGGCGTCGTTTAAATAAAATGTACTATTATTTCCAATGAGACATGCTACAAAAATGCTTGGACTTTTCAGAACATTAAATCAGCCAGAAGTCTGTCTGAGGCAGCAGTCCAGAACCTCTTAGCAAACCCACAGCCACAAGCAGGTGACCAGGTCAGGTTTATACGGAGCAGAAGGAAGGTTAGTGTGTGCGTTTAGACCACAGCAGGTGAAATGTTCCTACTTTAAGTGGGATCATTTATTTACATTGTTTAACTCATTCACATTTTTTACTGTGTGGGCGTCGGACGAGCCCCCGCACCGTGAGAACGAACATCTCAGCTCTAAAGCCGATCTTCATCCGCGTACGTCACACGTCACGTGATCAGGAAGCAGAAAGCCATGTGTTAGATCATTTTGGGCCACTGCTGTAACAAAAGGAGAGGCACCTAGATGCAGCAAAATGGTGGTTTAGAGCCCCCGGGAGCTCCATTCATGCCGGAAGCGGAAGTGTTTTTTCAAAGCAGAAGTTGATCTTATTCTTGGAGCAGCTACAGCGAGATGGGAGACGATTGCAAGAGAGCGAAAGACCGTAGGATTTCTTATAATAGTTCTCCTTGTATCAAACGGTATTTTCTTGTAGTTACCTTCTGTAAAGACAGTATATCTAATGATTACCGTAGAGGCACATTGAGTTTATGTTTTGTTGTTTTTGCACCTCTTGTGTATGAATGACATTGAAGGCCGTGCCACGTTAGCATTTTTGAAAACATGTATTACTTCTCTTCTAAATATGTTTTATTGTCATTGCCGCATCCTACCCAGTTTCCTATGTTTAATTACAGAAAAAGACAAACATCCTTATTGTCCCACAATGGTAAACCTAAACAATAACAGCGTCAAAGTAAAGTTAGATCCACCAACAGAGTCAAAAAGTTGCTTGTGATTTCGTGCCTAAAATATACAAATAAATTACTAGACAAGTAGTCAAAAAAAAAAAAACACATTTTAATTCCACCTATTAATCACAATCTTTTTAAGATGATTTTCTAGTCTTTTCTGGTTTTTAATTATTTCAGTGGAGAGAGTTGGGAAAAACACGTTTCTCCATGAAGGCTCTCCATTAAGCTTAAACAACTGAACCAATAAAAAAAATTCTGCTACATTTTCCAGTTATTCTTAAAAAAAATTTTTAGGCAAAAATTTGTTTAAAAATGACAGTTTAGGCAAGCAGCAATTATCAATGAAAGCTTTATAGCTTCAAGAGAAGTTTGTGAATGTCACTCTTTACGACACGGGCAAAGCTAGCATTCCTTATAAAGGCTGGATGGGTTGATAAAGATAAAGATAAAATATGAAGTTTAATAATTATATGGATACAGGTGAGTGCTGAAGTTCATCCTGCAGAAATAACATAACAGAAATTATTTGTGTACTGTACAGTCGTGATGCCAATCTTTTCTTTTTAAATCTTTTTTCAGTGTTATGATCTGTTGATTTTTTTAGATGCATCTGTCCAATATAAAGGAAGATGGATGCTTGGAGCGAACACAGTTAACATTTGGGTTTGGGTGTCCTCTCTGCCCCAGACTGCCAGTGATGGAGTTATACAGAGGCCCTTTAAACACCACATATACAGTGCATTTCCAGGGTATGTCAATAAAATAAATCTATTTTAGATACTGATACATGTAACTCCAATTTTTAAGTAGTCATTATCCTGTTGGTCGTATGTGGGCTTCAATTTAGGCTTTTTGGAAGGATGCCATTATTGTAATAGCTTTAACATAAATCACTTGTCTTTTTCTGACGATGACATCTGCAGATAACTGGAGGCCACCTCCATTGTCCTTATTGTGAGAACACAATAATTCAAAAGGCCAGTATGATGTCACATTTGACTGAATGCCCAAAAAAGGTGAATGTGGTCAACCCACGTTGACGTCTTGTACACCATCCTCACCAGAAATCCAGCCTATAAACGACAGCATGGTACCATCAGTCAGTCTAGAGCACTCATATTTCCTGCCAGTACCACCTCCTGTGTCCTCACAGACTTGGGACAATTCCTTTGTGCAAACAGCATCATTATCAGCCTATATAATAACTTCTGGGTCAAGTGGACTCTTGCAACATTGAAGCATGTCACCTGCTGTCTCGAGGGAGTAACAGTGAAAAACAAGCTGTGATAATAAGATTTGCCAATAGGAAGCTCAAAATGGCTCTCAAACAAGGAAAAAGCTGAAAGGAACCAATGTCTACATGAATGATCATCTCACAAAACAATGCAGATATTGCAAGAAAGGCTAGATACCTCAAAAAAGAAGGAAAAATTCAACATACATGGACTTCAAACTGTAAGATATATATTATCAAACTGAAGGGAAGTCCTGAACAAGAGAAGGTGTTGCATATCAGGAGTATGGAGGAGTTGGACAAGTATTAAACCAATGGAGGTATGATGACATACAAACTGAGATAAATCTTATGGTGGACTCAAAATCAACTGATTCAACAGTTACTAATTCTGATCATGTTAATCTGGATAGTCAGGATACAGATTTTGAGATTTTTCAGTACACTGAATACAATTTTATGGACATGGAAAGCGACTTGGATCCGGAAAATAATTTTCTTTCAATGATCTCTTGTTGTAGCAAGTATTACTCAGATGATCGGTTTAACCAGCTTATAAAGGCTGAGGACACGTTTTCCATAATTCCCTTTAATAGTAGGAGTATTCATGCAAATTTTAATAGAATTAAAGAATATTTGGATGACATCAATGGCACATTTAGTGTAATAGCAATATCAGAAACATGGCAGAAGGATGATTGTGACCTTAGCTTTGAATTGGATGGCTATGAAGCCAATTATATTAATAGACAAAATAAGAGTGGAGGAGGTGTTGCACTATATGTTGATAAGAATTTAAATTACAAAGTTGTAAAAAAATGTCATTTTCAGTTGATAATTTATTAGAGTGTATATCTATAGAAATATCAAAGTCTAATATGAAAAACAATGTTGTCAGTTGTGTTTACAGGGCACCTGGGTCTGACATGCATGTCTTTTTAAAATGGTGTGAAGGAACCTATTCAACACTTCAGAAGACAATCTTCATTTGTGTTGACTTTAACATTGATCTCCTAAATCCTAACAAACTGAAGCAAATAGATGAATTGATTAATACAGCATATAGTTTAAGCCTTTAGCCGACAATTACTAAACCAACTAGAGTAACTTCACACTGTGCAACATTAATTGATAATATACTAACAAATAACATAGAGAATAATATAATAAGTGGTCTCTTAGTTAATGATATTACTGACCACTTACCAATTTTTATAATTTATGATGATAATTATAGGAATAATAATCCAGGTAATAGTATAAGGTACAGACGTATACGAACAGTTAACACAACTAATGCCTTGAAGAACGAACTGATAAGCCAGACATGGGAGGAAGTGCACCAGCAAACTGATGTTGACAAGGCTTATGAGACCTTTGTAAGAATATTTATTTCATTGTATGATAAGAATTGTCCCTTAACAAAATGTAGTAGCTCAAACAAAAGGGATAATCAACCATGGATGACGAAGGGGATAAAGTGTGCCTGCAAAAAGAAAAATAATTTGTACAGGTTGTTTATAAATAAAAAAAACTCCAGAAGCTGAACATAAATATAAAATATATAAGAATAAGCTTACCAATATAATAAGAATATGTAAAAAGGAGTATTATTATAAAAGTTTGAATAATGCTAAACACGATATTAGAGAAGTGTGGAAAATATTAAATAATGTAGTTCGACCAAATTTAGGTAATGATACATTTCCGAAATATTTTGTTGAAAACAGTGTTGTAAAACATGATTATGGTGATGTGGCTGATAGCTTTAATAAATTCTTTGTAAATATAGGGCCGGCATTGGCAGAAAACATATCTAGCTCTCCAACATCACATACACCATTCTTTAAAAAAATCAAACCTAATCCTCATTCCATGTTTCTTTCAGCTGTAGAGGAACAAGAAATAATACAAATTGTAAAAACATGTAAAGGTAAAACATCAACTGACAATCATGGCATTGACATGATGGTAAAAAAGGTGATAGAAGGAATTTCAAAACCACTTGCATACATTTGTAATTTGTCTTTTCAATCAGGTGTATTCCCAAAATTAATGAAAGTTGCAAAAGTTATACCAATATATAAAACTGGGGATAAGCATCAATTTACGAACTATAGGCCAGTTTCATTGCTTCCACAATTTTCCAAGATTCTTGAAAAATTGTTTAATAACCGACTCGAAATATTTTTGGATAAATACAAGATAATTTCAGACTGTCAGTATGGATTTAGACAGAATAGTTCAACATCACTAGCTCTGGTGCATTCTGTGGAAGAAATTACAACGTCAATTGATCAGAAGAA
>SSNQ01034437.1:405282-410282 GCA_006942095.1 Nothobranchius kuhntae
ATATATATGTATATATATAATACCTTTAAGCCTGCTCCCGGTGGGACGTGCCTGGAAAACCTCACCAGGGAGGCGTACAGGAGACATCCTGATCAGATGCCCGAGCCACCTCAACTGGCTCCTGTGGATGTGGAGGAGCAGTGAATCTACTCCGAGCCCCTCCCAGATGACCAAGCTTGTCACCCTATCTCTAAGGGAGAGCCCAGCCACTCTGCGGAGAAAACTCATTTCAGTGGCTTGTATCCACAATCTCGTTCTTTCGGTCACTACCCAAAGCTCATGACCATAGGTGAGGGTAGGAACGTAGATCAACCGGTAAATCGAGAGCTTCGCCTTCTGACTCAGCTCTCACTTCACCACGACAGACCGGTACAACACCTGCATCACTGCACATGCAGCACCAATCCGCCTATCGATCTCATGCTCAAGTTTTCCCTCACTCGTGAACAAGACCCCGAGATACTTAAACTCCTCCACTTGGGGCAGGACCTCATCCCTGACCCGGAGAAGGCATTCTACCTTTTTCTGAATCAAGACCATGGCCTCAGATTTAGAGGAGCTGATACTCATCCCAGCTGCTTCACACTCGGCTGCGAATCGCTCCAGCGAAAGCTGAAGATCACGTTCTGATGAAGCCAACAGGACCACATCATCTGCAAAAAGCGGAGACCTGATCCTCAGGCCACCAAACAGATGCCCTCAACACCTTAACCTTCCATAAAGGTTATGAACAGAATCGGTGACAAAGGGCAACCTTGGTGGAGTCCAACTCTCTTTGGAAACGAGCCTGACTTACTGGCGACAATGCGGACCAAGCTCTGACACCGGTCATACAGGGACCTAACAGCCTGTATCAGAGGGCCTAGTACCCCATACTCCTGGAGTACCCCCACATCTCTGGTCTGCCGCCTCAACAATGAAGACACGTAACAGTCCATTCGGACTCAATATCCCCCGCCTCTCCCGGAACATTTTGGAAGTTCTGTTGGAGGTAGGAATTGAAGCCCCTTCTGACAGGAGACTCTGCTAGACATTCCCAGCAGACCCTCATGATATGTTTGGGCCTGCCTGGTCTGACCGGCATCCTCCCCCACCATCGGAGCCAACTCACAACCAGGTAGTGGTCAGTTGACAGTTCCGCCCTTCTCTTCATCCGAGTGTCCAAGACATGCGGGCGCAGGTCAGATGACGACAACAACAAAGTCGATCATCAAACTGCGGCCTAAGGTATGCTAGTGCCAAGAGCACATATGGACACCTTTATGTATGTGTATTTATG
Organism: Nothobranchius kuhntae; assembly: GCA_006942095.1. Classification (NCBI taxonomy): domain Eukaryota; kingdom Metazoa; phylum Chordata; class Actinopteri; order Cyprinodontiformes; family Nothobranchiidae; genus Nothobranchius; species Nothobranchius kuhntae. The sequence continues at coordinate 406,562 of SSNQ01034437.1, forward strand.
TTGAGGGGAACATGAACGCCGATGTGGCATGATGACATCATTTATATGCAAATTAGTGCGTGACATCATCTGGCGACAGCTGGGTGACTTTCTGGGTCAACTTCAGCTAATTTCTGTGAGGGAAGTTGGCAACAATGGCCTCAGACCACTTTGCCATGAGCTTCTCCAGCCTCATAGACTCCTTCAGCTTTACTCAGCATGTTGGCAGTGGAGAGGAACAACATCATACATGACATCAAACAGCAATAACAATGTGATTTCCTTATGATTCCAGTGTTAAACCGGGATAAAAGTACCAGTAACATTTGTAAATAGAAAAAATATCCATAATTATTTGTATTTTTTTCTTCTTAATTAAAAAAATGTCATTTTATTTTTAATGACGACAAATCTCTTCTAGTAAATCTTTAGGGGAAAGAAAAAAACTTTAATCTCTGAAAAAAATCAGATCTCATCTATTAACAGAGATCCTTAGAGTTATTTTTCCTCAAAATTTTGAGAAAATGTAATAAAGGCTTCAATTTCATTGTCTCATTATTTTTTATATGCTTCAAAGGGTTTAGCTTGTTTGTATCTGAAACAACAACCTCAGCACCTTGTCTAAACCTGCTTTTGACCAACATTTTCTGCAGCGTTTCATATCGTCTCCGCACCATGACATGATAAAATGACTCTGAGAAACAACAAAGACGATCAGAGTCTCTCAGAACACTTTTAACCCAAGAGTCTTTATTCTGACAGCATTTTCTCCACCACGCTCATCTGTCCTCTGCACTCGCTGACGGTTTATGCAAGATTGAAACTTGGAAGACTGTCAATATTGTGGGACATGAGTCTCAATTTACAGGACAAGACAAAAGTGACGTCTGGTCACTGAAGTCATGGCCAGACTAAGTATTCACGCATACAGGATGGCATGCCAGGATAATAAATGAGTTTCTCAGTGAACTTGCTCTTTAAGATGTTTACTGTCTGTATTATATGTATTCTAACTTTTAAACTGAGTTTATTACTGTGTTTTGTACTTTTCAGGCAAAGAGACAGGCACTGAATATTAGCCTCTAGCTAACATGGGTACATTTACATTAGAATTGTTTAAATGTTAATAAAATAACAGATACTTCATGTATAAAGTGCATAGGAAATTATTACCAAACAAATTATTAATGCTATTTATATAACCTGAAAACCTATATAATTTCAGATACAAACTTAACTTTAGGCATGCATATTTTAGAACAACATTAAAGTCATTTTGTATTTCTGTTACGGGTGTAAGAGTTTGGAATAAGCTAAGTGAGGATCTAAAGCAAAGTCCCTCATTGCATAAGTTTAAAGAGAAGTATAAAAGAATTATACTAATTAATTACATGGAGGAGGAAAAGTTGTAAGGGTGTTGCATTGGTTTGTAATTGTCTATTGTTGGTGAACTGGGAGCTGTGAATATTGGAAANTTTACGAACTATAGGCCAGTTTCATTGCTTCCACAATTTTCCAAGATTCTTGAAAAATTGTTTAATAACCGACTCGAAATATTTTTGGATAAATACAAGATAATTTCAGACTGTCAGTATGGATTTAGACAGAATAGTTCAACATCACTAGCTCTGGTGCATTCTGTGGAAGAAATTACAACGTCAATTGATCAGAAGAAACATGTTCTAGGGATATTTATTGATTTAAAAAAGGCTTTTGATACGGTTAATCATAAAATGTTACTTGAAAAGGTAGAGAGGTATGGGATTAGGGGTGTAGTGTTGAGCTGGTTGACAAGCTATCTACAACAGAGGAGACAGTTTGTGAAATTTGGAGAATGTTCATCTACATGGTTGGACATTGTTTGTGGCGTACCACAGGGGTCTGTGTTGGGTCCAAAATTATTTTTATTATATATTAATGATTTGAGTAATGTAACAAATACACTGACATTTGTTTTGTTTGCCGATGATACCACTATTTTCTGTGCAGGAGACAATATTAGCGAGTTAGAAAGGATGGTCCAAATTGAAATGTGCGTCATTAAAGAGTGGTTTATTGAAAATAAGCTTACATTAAATATAGCAAAAACAAAATGTATGCTGTTTGGTATGGCTAATAAAACTGAGGTTAAGCTGCAAATAGATGGATGTGAAATTGAGCAAGTAACAGAACATAAGTTCCTTGGAATAATATTTGATCATAAATTAAGTTGGAAACCACAAATTAAACATGTATATAATAAGGTTGCGAGAAGCATCTATATTATGAATAAAGCTCGGCAGTACTTGGATTATAAATCACTCCATGTCCTTTATTATTCATTGATTTATCCCTTTCTTATTTACTGTGTAGAGGTATGGAGTAACACTTATAAAACATCTATTGTGCCCTTGTCTTTCATACAGAAAAGAGCCCTGAGAGTCGTTCACAATGTTAGATTTAGAAAACACACTAATCCATTATTTATATATTCTAAAATACTAAAATTTAAAGATTTACTTTAACTGTATACAGCGACGTTCATGTTTAAAGTGCATAGGAAATTATTACCTAACAAATTATTTATGCCATTTATAAAACCAGATAACATATATAATTTCAGATACAAACTTAACTTTAGGCATGCATATTTTAGAACAACATTAAAGTCATTTTGTATTTCTGTTACGGGTGTAAGAGTTTGGAATAAGCTAAGTCAGGATCTAAAGCAAAGTCCCTCTTTGCATAAGTTTAAAGAGAAGTATAAAAAATTATACCAATTAATTACATGGAGGAGGAAAAGTTGTAAGGGTGTTGCATTTGATTGTAATTGTCTATTGTTGGTGAACTGGGAGCATATATATATATGCATATACATATGTATGGGTTTCTTTTTGGATAATTTTTGAATACTTTAAATTGTCTATTGATTTACATGTTCAATAAAGAAAGAAGAAGTTTCTTTAAACTCTTTCAGGTAATATTTGCTAAATTGCAGGAATATTGAAGAGTTTTAAACAAATTCATCAGTTACTTCTCACTAATAAATGACAATTTTGGTGAAAAGGTCACTTCAGAGGGATTGTTTTTAAGATATTTTTGTTTATTTGGCATTACTCAATATACTCTGCAGACTTTGCATTTTTCAGCCTCTTATGTGTTTAGGTATACATCTATCAACAATATTGTCTTTTATCTGCAGGATTGGGAATTCTGTGGAGGAAGGAGGGATTCTTTCTCTGTTTTATCCAGATCAGATAAAAGGTAATTAAACAGAATATATAATAAATTACAGTTTGTCAGAGATTACATATTAAATCGTTATTCTTTCAGGTGCTCTATGACCTGAGAGCTGGAAACATTCGTTCCAACAGGATGTACCCGTGGCAGGACCCTGGAATGTCCTTGGCTCTGAAGCAGCACTTAAAGATGAGGGCGCTGAATGTAAGTGACCAGTGGGTATATGAAAATATTATCAGTCGTGTGTGTGTGTGTGTGTGTGTGTGTTTACACATGAGTCTTTCAGCTACCGAGGGCCATTGAAGAGGCAACAGGGATCAGAGCTCTGATCAGGAAGGCGGAGATTCAGCTGATTCGTTGTGTTTTTGATGTCATGCTCCCAGAGGTAAGATTGTCGGTCTGGTTTGTGATAATGTCAAATTGTGGTCAAAATTTCATTCCTTTGAAAAGTTGAAAACAAAGCAGTGGCACAAGGTATGGTTGGACTGTTTCTGTCTTTCAGACCCTGATAAGTATCCTCCAA
>SSNQ01034437.1:415282-422749 GCA_006942095.1 Nothobranchius kuhntae
TACATGGATCAAAATGTCCGGTTTTTCATCCAGGAGCAGGGATCGAGTTATGGGACTAGATATCTTTCAGGGAAAGATCCAGTTTCTGCTTATATTACAATATTTATGGACTTTCAGCGTAGCAGGATTCTGTTGAACAGAGAGGACGCAGAGCGCTGATCGTTGGTGCGCCCGCTGCGTCCGGCGCATGATACATTCTCAAGGTGGCGCAACAAAACCTTATTATTAACACATGATCGTTCATATCTGTTCATATCCTCTTTTAATCGTTCCTGATGAGCTCCGATCATCATGTGCTGCGGTGATTTCACCTCACTGACGCAGCATCGAAACGCGCACTCCGCTTTACGGTCAGGAGATCCCTTTGATCTGCTCAAAAGTAACTGATGAGGTGAAAAAGTAAGAATCCAGCCAGCAGTTTTTCTGGAGTTTAGAGGAGATGCAGGAAGATGAGAGACAGACAGGACAGGAAAATCATTACATAAAAACAAGAAAACAAAGTAAAATGTAGGTAGATTTATCTCCACTACATGTTTTTACCTGTTTAAAAAAAATAAGTTATACACATGTCATGTTTATACATCTGATACAATTCAGATCACCTTCAACACTCAGTCACACACCCAGGGCTGTTTCAAGGCATTCTGGGGCCCAAGGCAAGACAGAACTCCCCCTAGAAGTGTATAGGTTATAAATTGTAAGTCGCTTTGGATATAAGCGTCCGCCAAATAAATAAACATAAACATAAGTGCATGTGCAGAGAAGGAGGGACGGTCAGAGGACCGATCAGGATCCAGTCATTAAGAACAGAAGGACTGCCGTTTCAGAAGTTATTCCCATAATTCATTTGTTGACAAAACAATTAATTAATTGGTTGCTTGCCACATTGGAAAAAATACAGTAAAAAAATGTGTTTGAGAAAAATCTCTCCTACTGCCCGTTTAACAAATATAATAGGTACGAGAAAGACAAGACGAACCCTAAAGGCCATGATAAGTAGGTTGCATCAGATGCATCACTTTGTTATACTATATGGTTATCGGTGCTAACAAGACATTTATTGTAACAAACTGAGTTCTCTGTAGAACGTCTCACACACTTGCTTTTATCTTTCTGCAGAATGTGCACGAGAACAGCGAGAGGCATGCTGGAGTAAAACGACACTACTGGAATAAATATAGTTCCTGAAACACTTCACCTACTTTGACCATCAGCTGTCGTACGTCTGCAACACCTGCTGCCCTTTTAGAATATAACAAGCACCCTAAAGGAACCTATGTGTGACGCAGAGTCAGTGTGCTTGAATATTAATATTTACAATCCCACACACAACATGGTGGAGTAGGTCCGGTGTCATTATTTATTTGCATTTGTTATGTTTTTAAAAGTGTAAATAAAAGGTGTTGTTAGTGATTAACTTTACTCACCATTCTACGAACAAGCCATGCACTGTGCTAGAGCTACACACCAAAACAACACGTACTACCTCAGAGATCAACAGACAGAACTCAGAAACTCCACTCCATGCAGCTCTGAATGGTGTTAAGCAGCAGCGAGAGTCTGACCAACATCCAGAATCCAGCTCTGTGCGGAAGAGCCTGTCATTTAAAAACCATATTCTGGTAACTCTGAGTTTTTGTCCCAAAGCAGATCAGAGAAACTCAAACGCGTTTCACCTGTGGCTTTAAGACTAACATTCAGCAGATCTAAAAGGTCGCCACAGTCGTTCGTAGATTTAAAAATTACACAAATATCTGTTGCCTGCCAGATTCTGCTTGTCCTTTCCACATCTAACAAACGGTTAGAAAAGGAGCTGGTTACACATGCTGGAACACCTACCTCGCCCTGTGCAGACCCGAGCAGGCAGTCAAACATTCTACAGAAAACCTGGAGAACAGAGAGGTCCACACAACATACAACACACACATCAGTTTAGAAAGAAGTCAAATCCGCTCAGGATTCCTTCCTTTCATACTCAAGTGAAAACTAAAACAGATCAAAAAATGAAAACGTGGTTTTTGTTGTTTGTTTTTGAATTGGACAACAGTTTTCACACTCAGGAACAATAACAGTCACTCTTCCAGTCAGAATTATCTTCTTTTAATCATCAGCACCACATCAGCACAGCGTGTCAACAATGCACCGTTATTCCAAGCAACAGTAGATGATGTGCTGCTATTTATAGCAGCTCCAAAGCAAGACTCCAAACACACAAAGACACAAAGAGAGAAGTAAAAATATCTTGGATCTGACTCGGATCCATGAAAAGAAACTGCTTCTGTCTGTGATGGAGACACGACCCTGCATGTCATTGCAACCAGAAATTCACAAGTCACTAAAACCCCACTGATGGTGAACCATGCAGAGCTAATTAAAAACCATGACTTTCACCAAGGAGTGGCAGAAATGTGTGGAAATGAGGCAAATTCCTGCCCAGTTTGTTCCAACCCAGATGTAAACCTTATGTTGAAATACATGTAAAGCGTTTACCAACAACATTTGGTGAAACTAGTTCTTTTACAGCCCAAAAACATTTATTAAAGTTAAATTTTCTCTGTTAGTTCGTTACGGAAGCTCGGACAGAGGGGTGTGGCCGCTGTGCTTTTCACACTACGGCGTCCCAATACTGAGAGTCTCTAGACTCAGCTGTCTTTTTTTAGACGCTAGGAAGTAAAGTAGGGTAATTAGCATTCCGTCCCTCTATGATGCAGAGCATAAGTCCATCACCTCGTGCACTTTTAGCGTCTATGAAAGGAATGCCATAGATCACACAGCAGAAGGGAGAACTCAATAAACAACAGCTTTCACTTCACTTTAGAGGTCAGCCCAGAAGGGTGATTAACATCGTTACAACACGGATCTCTAAAATGTCACCAGTTTGACTCAAGTTGATGAGATGCAAGAATTCACTGGAACATCGCTGATGTCATCAGATGCGTCAGCCCGTCACTGGGGTAAAGTCGGACGAATCTAAGCAGTAGGCTACAGGAACAACATTCTATTACTGCCACAAAGGTTCAAGCCAGCTGATGCCTTCCTCTTCATGAGGAGTGACCTGCTTTCACAGCCAAGTTGCTTCAGGGAAGTCAGCAATGCGTTTTTAAAGGTCTGGGGCCTCATTTATCAAGCTCGCTTACGCACAAAACGGGGTCGGAAAACTGCGTAAGCTACTTTCCACGCAAACTTTGGGGTTTATGAAAGAAAACTTAGCGTAAAAATGTGCGCAACTTTAAGTTGACTAAGGACCTGGCTTACACACATGTTGGACATGTAGAGCACCTGCAGTGCTGCTGCTGAGAAAGATAAAACTATGAAATCCTGCAGCATTATCACTTGTACTGCTTTGTTTTAATACAGAACAAGACCCTCCACATGCACACACACACACACACACGCGCACACACACAGCCTGAAGCGCAGAGTATCAGCAGGGGGACAGATTGAGACAGAATGTCATGCGTCTGTGACGGTGTGTCCTGTTTAAGACTGCAGGTCTACTGGTGGTTCCCAGAATATCTAAAAATAGGATGGGAGGCAGATCTTTTAGCTATCAGGCTCCTCTCCTGTGGGACCAGCTCCCAGCCTTAGTCAGTGAGGCAGACACCTTGTCTACTTTTAAGACTAGGCTTAAAACGTTTTTATTTGATAGGGTCTATGGTTAAAATCTGATGTTAGCCTAGATCTGGACAAGTGGGGGAGAAGAGGGAGGTGGAGTGTACAGTCGGTAAAGACGGCTCTCCCTTGCCCTGCCTCCAACATGCCTCCACCTAAAAAGGCTAGGTTATCAAGAGTTATATCAATCAATCAATCAAAGCTTTATTTATAAAGCGCCTTCCGCAACCCTGTCAGGAAGCCCAAGGCATAGTAACGCTGCTATAGGCTTAGACTGCTGGAGGACACACTGACCACTTTCCACACTCGACTACTTTCTTCTACAATCTGCTCTTTAACTGTATTATTTCCTGCTATTTCAGCTGTTAACTTTATTTTTTCTCTAAGTGTTTTTCTCCCCAGAAGAAGCTACAATGTTCTGCTGAGCTGTGGTGGCCTCATGGAGGGGGCCATCGTCTAGCACACTGCTGCTAACCACTTAATCATTCTCCCTCTCCTGATAATAACACTTTACTTTCCTTGACATTGAATGTGCTACTACTAGTTTACCCATTTAATTATACATTCACTAGGATAAATACTGTCTTCTTCATCCCCAGTGAGTCGTGGAGGATGGCTGCTTATACTGAGCTAGGATCCTCTGGAGGTTTCTTCCTGTTAAAAGATAGTTTTCCTCTCCACTGTTGCTGCATGCTTGCTTAGAATGAGGATTGCTGTAAATTTGCTGCAATTTGCTGGGTTCCTTCTATAGGAAACTTTTTTTCTGATTGGCTTAATGAACTGACCTGTATTGAAATGTTTTATTATGTGAAGTGCCTTGAGACGACTCTTGTCGTGATTTGGTGCTTTATAAATAAACTTGAATTGAATTGAATCGAAAAAGAACCTTAACATGAAACTGTTTAAGATATTTACTATTTATGTACCAGGACTCATCTTCTAAAGTATTCAATGAGACTTTTTGTGCTCTACGTTTTATTTATTTATTTCTTATTTTATGAACTTACTGGGAACCTGGACTCCTTTAGAGTGGTGTGGGGGATCGGGCAGGTGCCTGTGCTCGGCAGCCTCGCCTCTGTCAGTGCGCCCCAGGGCAGCTGTGGCTACATTGTAGCTCATCACCATCAGTGTGTGAATGTGTGTGTGAATGGATGAATGATACACTGTAGTGTAAAGCGCTTTGGAGTCCTTACTCTGAGAGGCACTATACAAGTGTGGGTCATTTATCATTTATGTTGGTTCACTGCTGACAAGTTCTAGCACCATGTTCAGAGTAAATGAGCAAAACCTCCCTGAACCGTCTACAGGTGAGAAACTATACTATACTTTTATTCTGAACATCTCTGGATAACCCATGGAGTATTTTTTATATAAAATATTCCATTCCATATTCTAACTCTAAAGCTGTTATGGTGAATCTGCAAACAAGCTAGGTGTTGAATGCAGTCACAGAACGCTCGCCCCTCCCCTCGGATATTTTCACTGAGATGCTTCTCCTGGATCCGGGAACCCACATTGCCAGAGGACCAAGAGAGCACTAAACACCAGGTCCAAATGCCTTTTGTTCTCCGTGACTTCAAATAGTATTTTTCTTTTTGGGACTCTGGTAGTTTGTCGTGAAGTTGAAGTGGTAGCAGCCGGCTGTTTCTCCTCTGCTATTATTGAGCGAAGAACCTCTCACACCAGTAGTTGTCACAGTCTGGGGTGAGTGGTTACCACCTAACCTCTACAGCCCTTTTTAAAAGACACACCCTGCCGGAAAATCAGCATAATATTACGGCAACAGCGTGTCTTATGAACGCGCCATGCCAGCATAGCGTTGCACTAATGTTGCGGCATTCGTTCTGCCTTGCTTGGTAGTAATATTGCTGTAATTGTCTGTCTTATAAAAGGTGATTGAGGTGTCAGAGGGAGGTGTCCCGATCACATGGGGAGTTATTGCCCAGCTCCGGCTGGAAAATATATAGAAAATGAAAGTAAATACGAGCCGTGAATTCCCCTTTTGTAAACAGAACCAGCTGAGATGTTAAACTGAAGCAATGCAGCTCTCCAGGAGCTTCTTTCCATTAGAGCTGGAACTAAGATCACCAGAGACTGCACAGGGAGTGGAGATCAGACACCTTTAAGAGCTGCTTGTTAAAAGACTTAACGAGCACGACTTCAATCGCAATAAAAAAAAACAAGTTATGTCCAAGATAAACGGAAGTCCGCGGCAGCGCAGAGATCGCCCCATACCCCCTTTATACCACCATTGCATAATGCTTGTAAAAAGGACACGATTGCACAACTGTACCGCCACAGTTATGGCCACTGACCACTTATAAACAACATAAAGCTCCCTGATGCCACCACGGCGTTGCAGCAAATTAATGGCATTGTTTTGTAAAAACGGCTTGGGAGTGCTTGATTGCAGGTGGGAGAGCGGGCCCAGCTGCCAGTTTGCCAATCACCGGGTCTGGCTATTTGAGGAACTGGCAGGTCACCGGATGATAACTCGCTTTTGGTGCCACCAAGCTGAGAGTCACCTGCCACCTTTTTGAACTGACCTAGATGCTCTAGGGTCTCTGTTTACAACAAGGGCATCCCTCCCCGGTGCATGGATCAAAGCGGGCTCTGTGTCTGTTCGTAGCTAAAGCTCCATGTATGATCCTCCACTGGAGGTCTACCATCCTTTTTTCCACTGGAGACTTATACAAACTCCTCCAGCTGCCCCCAGGGGCACGGTCCGCAGCAAACACCTGAGTCCACCTCGACTCCTTGACTCCTAACAAGGAGCGCCTATTGATAACCTTCACACAAGTATGATAGATCTGTTTCTTCCCACAAGACTGGAAGGAGCCCAACACTGGAGAGTTCAGGTTCAGCAGTGATCCACTCTCCTCCTGCCCTCCCTCACCAGCTGCTTTAACCTCCAGAGATGGAAAAACGTACTCACTGTCATCATCCCATTGGTCAGATAGAGTACAAGTCTCAACGAAGGCTCTCTGCGACACAGACAAGGACCTCCATACTTCCTCCACCACTCTCTCCATCACTCTGGTGGACCTCACATTCACCCGCTCACCAAGGGTTCCAGCCGGGATCTTCAGTAAGTGGCCAAACTTTACAATCCCAGCATCAGTGAACTTCACTTTCAACGAAGACGAAGTTAAAATGCCAGCTTGAGAGAAGAAGTCATTGTCAAACAAGGGTTCTTGTAGCAACCATGTCCCTGGTCCTGTGTCAGACGTTCTGGATACTGTCAGCAGCTTAAAAGTGTCCAGCACTGCTGAGTAGAACGGACTAATCCTTGGCAGATCCAACACCTTCCGATTCAACAGGAACAGGTGTTTGTTCAGGCCAAGCCCACCAACCTTCTGCAGCAGGAGATGAGCCAGGGCAGCCAGCAGAGTCTGTCACCATAAAGAAGCTTCTGAGCTGTCTGTAACCTGAAGGCTGCAGTTCTAGATACCACGTCTATTAGTCCTTGTCCTCCCTCTGACACGGGTAGGCAAAGAGCCGAAGCTCTGATCCAGTGGTGACCAGACCAGAAGAATTTCACCAACAGCTTCTGAACACCTTCCAGCAGACGGGGTGGTGGAACCAGTACAATCAGTCTGTGTCACAAAAACGAGGCGACCAGGTTGTTTGCTATCAGAACCCTGCCCCTGTAGGACAGCTGGGGGAGAAGCCATTTCCATTTAGACAACCGCGCCTCCACCTTCTCCAGCACCTTCTCCCAGTTCTGTTTCTGAAACCTTTCACTACCCAAGTACAGGCCTAGTGTTTTAATACCTCCCGTTCCCCACCTCAACCCTTCTGGCAGAGGCGGGACATCACCAAGGTCGTCCGTCCCCCCCCCCCCCCCCCCCCCCC
>SSNQ01034437.1:426760-452486 GCA_006942095.1 Nothobranchius kuhntae
GGCCTTACATGGACAAGCACCATCTTACATTGGTGATCTTCTTAGTCCCTACACCCCCAGCAGGTCCCTGAGGTCCAGTGACCAAAGCCTATTGGTTGTGCAGCACCAGGCTAAAGACCAAAGGTGACAGATCATCTGCTGCTGTGGCCCCCAGACTCTGGAACTCTCTCCCCCTGAGCCTGAGATCAGTGGACTCCTTTAAAAAGCAGCTGAAGACTCACCTGTCCAGGCTGGTTTTAATGTCACCTTCTGCTGAATATTCACTAGTTTCTCTTCATGCTGGTGTTTCTGTCAGTTCTTTATCATGTTCCTGTGATGACATTTTCTTTTTTATTCACATTTTTCTGAACTGTTTCCCATTTCTTTTATATAACAATATATTTTTAATATTTTATTTTATTTTCTTGTGAAGTGCCTTGTAGTTTTTATTTAGAAAAGCTCGATACAAACTTTCTTCTTCTTCCATCAAAGTTGGCTCCATCTTTGATCTCTGCTGGATTTCATTATTTTGAACGATGGTGTCAACAACGATGCCTCTTGTTGGGAGAAAAGACAAGTCCTTCCAACATCATTTGGTCATCTTTCAACTGTAGAAAAGGGACCAAACACATTGATGGCGGTTACATCACTTACAGTTAGTATGATACATGCTATGCAGCGAGAAAAACTTACCTGTGCTCTTCTCCCTGATGATGCTGCCCACAGACCATCTGCTCAGACTGGGATGACCTCTGTCCTGATGTCCCATGAACAACGACATATTGGACAGTCCTCCTCCCCTTCCTTCTAGGCCATCACCAATCACATGGACTCTTCCTCATCTGCCTCTCTGGACAGATGAGCCACTGGTGAACTCTGAACTTTAACCTACACAGTTGGTCTGACCACATCATTGGAAACACGTGTAACTGTGACCTGATAAAGTACGTCGTTAAAAATGTATCGCTAAAGTTCTTGCCCACAAATCCACCTCCCGAATTTATTAAAGATGGTTTTGTATACAAAGAATGTATAAAGATCCCTTAAGTGAAATATTACCAAAGTCTTTCATTACTTTATTGAACCTGTTGATGGAACACACCAAGTCATGTTTAAAGTGATTAGGTTTCCAGTCTTGATTCGGAAAAGGGTAGAATGCCTTCTCCGGGTCAGGGATGAGGTCCTGCTCCAAGTGGAGGAGTTTGAGTATCTCGGGGTCTTGTTCACGAGTGAGGGAAAGCTGGAGCGTGAGATGGATAGGTGGATTGGTGCTGCATCTGCAGTGATGCGGGCGTTGTACCGGTCTGTCGTGGTGAAGAGAGAAGGCAAAGCTCTCGATTTACTGGTCCATCTACGTTCCTACCCTCACCTGTGGTCCCGAGCTTTGTGTGGCAGTGTCTTGTCACAGTGTCCCGATTGATCATGCGCCCTGGCTACTTGGCCAAGGGGATGTCCCTTTGGCTGACTGGTAAGTGCATGTGACTCTCACCCGGGAGTCTGGGGATCGAATCCCCCCGTGGCCCTCGTTTCTCCACCTTGTCACATTTGGGTAGTGACCGAAGAACGAGATCACGGATACGAGCGGCTGAAACGAGTTTTCTCTGCAGAGTGGCTGTGATCTCCCTTAGAGATAGGGTGAGAAGCTCAGTCATCCGGGAGGGTGGAGAGGAGCCAGCTGCAATGGCTCAGGCATCTGGTCAGGATGCCTCCTGGACGCCTCCCTGGTGAGGTTTTCCAGGAACGTCCAACTGGGAGGAGACCTAAAGGTAGACCCAGGACACGCTGGAGGGACTATGTCTCTCACCTGGCCAGGGAACACCTTGGGATTCCCCGGAGGAGCTGGCCCAAGTGGCTGAGGAAGTCTGGGCCTCTCAACGTAGGCTGCTGCCCCCGCAACTCGACTCCGGATAAGAGGAAGAAAAATGGATGGATGGAGTCTATCAACATGTTTGAATCATTTAATAGAAACAAATAAGCCAGGTTTTTTCTGAATCTGGAACATTCTGAAGGACACAGCACATTTGTGACTCCATCATTATTCTATGAAGTTATTTAAGCATTTATTAAATTAAAACACCAAAAATAGCAAAAAGAGGCACCAGGGAACCAAAATCCACAGCCAGACCCTTTCTCACGCTTCCTGTGTACACAGATGGGAGACGGTTTCAACTGCTGCTCTGCTGGTGATAGGGTTAGGGTTAGGATTTGGTGAGAAAATATCACAAAACACTTTCAAAATAATACGTTCTAAACTCTATCCACACAAGGGAACCGTGTGACTGGCACAAGGGAACCTAGAACCCTGTAAACACTTAGGAAACTCCCTCGTTTAGAAGTTCTCACCAGCAGCTGCTGGGACTTCAGCGTAAGCTTCCCTGCATGATGACAGAATAAAACAACCCAAACATGGACGAGTTTAACTGCACATGTACAACATGGTAACGGGGTGCAACAGTGGGACGAAGGCTGTGACCCTAACCCAGACACAGCAGCTGAATGAAACAGGTCACAAGGAGAGGGAGCTGGGTTATTCCAGTCGCTGGGTGCTAACTCATCTCACCGAACCGCTGAGCTCCGGATCAAAGCCCCAGGTCCAGCTGGAGTTCTGACGAACACCAACCGTACCGCTGCAGCCTCCAGCTGTACGTGAGTTTGTGAGTCCTTCTTTGATCAGCGTCATCGCTTCATGTTGCTCAGCCTCACTGCCTTTTCCCGCTCAAACTGACGATGGTCAACACGCTCCAGGAAGTTCTTCCGCTCCACGTACCTGACCCCCCAAACACACACACACACACACACACAGACTGTTAGTCACAAACAGTAACCAGTAACTAACCTGATAAGATTACACAAGCTGATCTGGGCATGTGGTTCAACAGAAGACCCTGGGGTCGACCCAGGACACACAGGGGAGGGTGGGGGAGCTGTACTGTTTTTGATGCTAACCAGGAGCAGACAGAGAGACAGAACAGTATCTCACCCCTCTTTGCCTCTGTTGTGGATCGCCAGCTCATCTGTGATGCCCTCTTCATATTTAAAAGCATCCCAGTCCATCTTTGACTTTTCCAACGTGCTCATTTTCTGCTTCTTTCCTCCAATACGACCCAGGATGCTCGACATGCCAGCAGAACGTTTAGCGCTGCAGCTGCAAGTGGAGATCAGAAGAACAGAAATGGACCTGACTGGTACTGCCCAGGGTTGTTTAAATCTACTCAACAGTAAAAGTCCCAATAAAGCCACCGAGCTCATCTGTTCACTCTAATTTCACTAACATCCATTTTGGGATTCATCACCACCGAGTCAGACATCTTTTACTTTTCTACACACCCGGGTTTTTACCTGGGACCAGGAAGAGACGGGGGACAGAGGGACGAGTTCTCGCCATTCTTGGTCTCGTCCTGTTGACTGTTCTGGCTCTTCAGAAAACTCCTGGCTTCCTTGGAGTCTGCTGATACCTCTTTATGCACCCTCAAGAAGAGACACCAACACTGTTAAAATCCACGTGTGTGTGTGTGTTCACACAATATAATACACATTCTGGTTGAAATGGGGGTGCATGTGCTGGTCCTGTCTGTGTCTGTGACTCTGCCGGTTCTGACCCTGCTCACTGCAGGTGCAGCTGAACACGGCAAGTGTTCCGGCTACAAACTGTTCAGCCAATAAGAATAAAGCACTCCCCTTTGTGTCTCTCACAGGTTTATACTGAATTGAGATGAAAAAGCACTTAAACATTTAAAAAAAACAACAACATACAAATGGGGTTTGAAAGACTCTAAAGTGTTATCTTGGAGTGAGTGACGGTAAAGCAGACCTGACTTCTTCTCCAGCAAAGTCAAACACTTTAGTGATGGTGATTTTCTCTGGTCCTGCAGCTTTTGTGTCTGTATTCTTAGGAGGAGTCTGCAACACTGAAGAATGCATCTAAAAACACAGATAAAAGAACAGATCAGAGTTTTTATACGCTGGCACATGGCTGGTTGTCTTTAGCAGAGAAGCACCAGCTCTTTTTACTACCCAGACACAAGGAAACACTGTTCTGTCTCGGGTTACCTCCTTGTTGGTTCCAGACTCAGCAGAAGGTGCCGAGTCTTTGGGTCTGGTTCCAACATCAGACAGGAAACTGGCCCAAAGGTCATCAGATTTTTTCTTCTGTGTTTCTTCATCACCACCGGCGTGTGGGGCTAGCCGCGCCTTTTCAGCCCCACCGCCGACCGTCTCCTCTTCGTTTAACCTCTGTGCTCTTTTCCTCCTACTTCTGTGAAGTTATGAGGTTTTTAAAATTATTTCATCACTTCCTGCAAATTCTGTGGATGACGTACACGTGGAGCCCCTTACTTTATGCCCTTTTTCTTGCCTTTCCTGTCAGGATATGGTACGCTTTCATCTTCATGCAGAGCTTCTTCTTTTTCACATTCGTTAATATCATCCTCACTGAGGTTATCATCTAGAAAACGGCGCAGGAGGCAATAATGAAGCAAAGCCACGAGACACAGGCTTACAACACTACGTCTGATGTGACCACGGATACCTGGGTCTCACTAAGGACACTCTGGAAGTCAAATCTGTGAATAAACTGCTTCCTTGTTGTTGTTATTATCCAGACAGTCATAATCCTGTCAGCATGCTAGTCTCCGATTTACCACGCACTTCTTTAGCTTTTATCCCGAGCACAACACGAGCTCTCACCTGAAGGGATGTAGTCCGCATCTTCATTTGACACGTATCCGTCTGAGTCGTAGTCGGAGTAACTCATTGAACCGCAGGAGCGTATCCGTGGAGAACAGAGAAGTAGCTTAGCACCGAGCGCTTAGCTTAACGCGGGAATGTGGCGAAAACAAACAGGAACAAATAAACCAGCACGCAGCTACCAGCTACTGATGAGTAGTTCCGGTTGCTCTGGAGCGAAAAGCAGGATACAAGAGCTAAAATATCCAGGTACAGACCACAGACATGAAATAGGTCGTTTTTAATGTTTGTAGCGCAGACAATGAAATTTGCGGAAGCACGTGACCATTACTCGCCGGAAGCCAGTCCGTTACATTTCAAAGTCCGTGGCAAAGGAGGTCTGATTTTAGACAGTTCCTAATTTCTCTTGTAATTTTTTTCAGAAAAAAATAAAACAGTTCAAAGCTGCCAACTCTCACGCACTGAGCGTGAGACACACGCATTTGACCCTCTTCACACGCTGTCACGCCTCCAATCTCTCACGCTAAACCAGTGCCTGTGCTCCCCAAACGCGCATCACGCACAGTGTGTAGGGAAAAAACATGGTATCAATTATAGAAGGGCTGCCAACTTTTGAACATTTCAAAGAGTGAAACGGGGTCATGGGGTCGGGAGTGGACAATTCGCCGACTGTTTGAGCGCGCGCGCGCGCGGCGGGGGGAGGGGGGGGGGGTATTAATATTGAGACTTTTTGTGCTCTACATTTAATTTATTTATTTCAACTCCGTACGGAAGATGATTGGAGCCACTGACAAGAAAAAGTAAAGAAAAGCAAGAGAATTCTTACTTTTTTTTTTAATCAGAATTCTGACTTTTAATCAGGGAATTCTGGGGAACAAGTCAGAAATCTTTTTCTATTTTTTTTTTCTTTTCAGCGGCCCTAATCCTCTTCCGTACCTCTGACTTTACAGAGGGAACTGACCTTTGTTTAAAAAAATTCTTTTTGTGAGGAAAATTTAACACCCAACTCTCCTGAACTTCACCTATTATGGGGTGCCATTTGTAAAGTCAAACAGTCATAATCTAACAGCAATATTTTTGGTTATTCAGCATATCATAAGAGAAAAAATTGGGAGTTCACTTTTTCAAAGTCATATTTTCACCATGTTATTCATACATTTATAAATGTTAAAGTTTCCAAATAAATATTTAGTTAGCAAGTTAAATATTTAATTTATAGTTAAATATTTATTTTGCAAACTAAATATTTAGGTCTGATCTAAATATTTAGTTTGTAAAATAAATATTTAATTCACTAACTAAATATTTAATTTACTAATTAAATATTTATTTTGGAACAAAATATTTGATTTGTTAATTAAATATTTATTTTCCAAAAAATTATTTAGATCCCAGCTAAATATTTATTTTTGGAGCTAAACATTTAGTTTGCAAAATCAGTATTTGGGAAATAAATATTCTTCTGAACATGTCCAACGTGTTGGCTGAAGAAGAATAGAACCGGAGCTAAAACAAGTTCTGGTTCGGAGCAAGAGTTTAAAGAGGTTAGTGAGATCCAGCTTTTATTTTGGTAACAACTTCCGCTTATTGGCAAGCGAATTTGCATATTAGCTAAATGTTTAAGTACCAGCTAAATATTTATTTCCCACAATGTATTTAGCTCCACACTATGTTTTATATTTTTGGGTCAGACTTAAATATTCATATTCCAAATCACCAAAATGACCTCATATATAGTACTGATTGTTGCATTAGCTCATGTTAAACATGATTTTTATTACTGCTACTTGCATTGGTATTAATAAAATGAAGACACGATCCGTCCCTATTAAATAAACAATAATAAAACACGGACTGATGTGATCAGACTTGTATCAGTTGCATGCATTCACCACTAGGGGGCACCCAGACCCAAGCCAAAAGCCACGGGGGATTTTTTCAAAGTGTGTTTTTTATTTGTTAGGAATGTAAAATGACTTACATCATATTTAAATTTTCTGATTATATGTAAAAGTAAATAAAAAACGAATAAAATACCCAATGGAATGAACCTGTTATTTACATTTCTGATATTTTCAGAAATTCTAGATAAAAGATTGTTTCATTGCACAGGTGTACAACAAAGTTGTCTTTGCGCTCACTAAAGACAGCTCATAAGGATGTAGTAACATATAAGGACAATTTAAAACCAGACTGAGAGCCCTTGAGACAGATTCCCTGGGTTGTAACTGCCTTCTGTAATTTTGTAAATAACATGTCTGTGTAGCTAAAACTAATGTAACTGTCATGTTTTCAGCCTCTTGCCCAGCACTCCCTCGAACACGAGGTTTTTAATCTCAATGGGACCTTCCTGATTAAATAAAGAATAAATAAACAAGGCTAAAATTGATATCACACACACACACACACACACACACACACACACACACACACACACACACACACACACACACACACACACACACACACACACACACACACAGCCTGAAGCGCAGAATACAAAATGAGACAGAATGTCATGCGCCTGTGACAGTGTGAGCATCCTATCACTTTGACCCGATTGATCATGCGCCCTGGCTACTTGGCCGAAGAAGATGTCCCTTTGGCTGACTGGTTAGCATGCATGACCCTCACCTGGGAGTTTGGGGATCGGATCCCGCCCGGGCCCTCGTCTCTCCACCCTGCCACATGTCATTTATAGAACCAACACAGAAGGCATGATTTTCATCTTTTATTTTCTTGTCAATTCTTTAAGTGTTCCTGAAATTTCAGTCAGGACATCACACATTCTGCGCAGTTCTTCTCGCACTTTGTTCACCACACTAATCATGTCCCTCTGTGCCTGCAGGACAGCATCAGTTAGCACCCGGCCACTTCCAGGTGCTCCATGCGTCCGAGGTGCACTGGTGAGACGGGCTGACCCTGCAGCCACATCTTTGGTCACCGCCTGGGATGCCTCGTTGGAAGCTTTGTCCAGAGTCACTGGGGGTTAAACAATGATATTTGACCAACGAGCTGAGAGCAGTTTTTAAAATATCCACCACAGATCTCTCTGAAGAACTCAGCATTGACGGCTTCAGCAACGCTGTGCCACTCTGTGGATTTTCTCTTATTTGTTTTAGAAAAGCACTTCCTTTCATTTCTCCGCCTCACCCACATGTACCTCAATTTCTGCTTAGGTGAAATAGCACTTCCTTGATCTGCAGTCGCCATCGTTAATGGTGGAGCGCTGCAATGAGCTGGCTTATGTATATGCATGAGATCCACAAGCCAATTTGCATTGACCATGTATGGCAGAAAGTGGGCATGGTGAGGGAGGGGTGGGATTCAGAAACACCCGAGAACATTTCTAGGTAGTTTGTAATTTATAAAGCGGAGATTGCGTGAAGCTGTGCGTACTCCATGTTTTATAGGTCACAAACTTACTTGGCGTAAGTACATTTTTTTGCTGAGCTTAAGGACGGGTTTAGTAAGGATTCTGCGCCATGTTTGATAAACGAGACCCCTGAACTGTATTGGAATGTTTGCTTTGTGAAGTGCCATGAAATGACTCTTGTCGGTATTTGGAGTTATAAAAATAAACTGAATTGATCACCACACCCAAGTGGCTGGAATTGTGTACAGGAACATGTGTGCGGAGCATGGACCGGAAGCTCCAAGGTTAAAGTGGGTAACACCCCCTAAGGTGGTTGAGAATGAGAAAGCCAAGCTCCTGTAGGACTTTCAAATCCAGACTGACAAAATAGTGATGGCGAACCAACCGGACATTGTGGTAGTGAACAAACAACGGAGGACAGCTATTGTGGTTGATGTGGTGATACCAAGTGATGCAACATCAGGAAAAAGAAACACGAGAAACTAGAGAAGTACTACGGCCTCAAAGAAGAACTTCAGGAAGCCTGGAGAGTGAAGACATCGGTGGTCCCCGTGGTCATCAGGGCAGTCGGAGGAGTGGCTAAAGCAGATCCCAGGAAAACCATCAGAGATCTCAGTCCAGAAAAGTACAGTTCTAGGAACAGCTAAGATACTGCGCAGAACCCTCAAGCTCCCAGGCCTCTTAGTAGAGGACCCAAGCTTGGAAGTATGAGACCACCCATGGAGGGTGAGATGGGGATATTTTAATTTTTTTTAGATATATACATACACATGAGGAGGACATGCTAACTCTACAAGTTGCTTTGATGCATCAGACGAAGATGGACCCTGGTCATCTCTCTCTGGAGACTCATTCTTTTTGGTCTGAGAACACCTTCTCCCAGGAGGAGTTGAAATATTCCTGGAGAGAAAGATGTTTGATTTTCTAATAGAAATGAGCAAGTGGATGATTTTCTTAAGTTTGCTTTCACAGGATAGCAACTGTGTGTCTTTTGGGTACGTCTAAAGTAAACCTACAAGATTTACTTCAGATGTCCCATGTAGATAAATAAAAATGTCTGGCAAAAAGAAAGTTCTATAAATTACTTATTGTGGTTAAAAGAGCTAATAGAGCATTCCACAGAAAAGATCATAAGAAGCAAAGAGGCGTACTCCTATAAAGAGACAGTCATTATATCTCCTGACAAATAACACATAATCACCTTCTCACAATGTGATGCATTCAGCTGCAAGCACACAGCTCCTTTTACAGAAGACCTAAATGATGAGTGATTAAGTGTAATTTTCTCATATTAATAATAGCAAATGACAGAAAGATTCTTGTCATTTGACAGGTGTGTTGCAGACAATCAATGAGCTGTTTGATCAAAAAACAAACTAACATGTTTTAATGCATCACTGCAGTGGCACCAAGCTGCAGAACAGTTGTTGCACTTTACTCACCAGAGACTTTTCTCAGTTGAAACAGTTACTGTAAAATACTTTTATTCAATAAAAAAAAAACAATAGAAATTATTTAGAATTTTTTTCTGTTATTGTTACGCCACTGTAATAAATGTGGAGCATGATAGGTTTTCATACAATGTATTGTTTATTAAAAATATTTGGTCTAACCTTGAAAAATTGTGTTAGACTTGATAAAAAAAACTAAACTTTGAATGTAGTTTGAAAAATAATGTCATAAAATACCTACAGTAAAGCTGTGGTTAGCTCCCTTAAAAACCTTCAAAATATATATTCTTGTACACACTACCTGATATAATAGTTTGTAATGTCAAACTCAGACATTTTCCTTCTCCTGCTTCCTCACATCATCACACAAACATGCACATAGGACCTTGGGGGGTGGGCAAGTCAGGGGGTGCGGGTATGGATCCCATTTCTGCATTCCTGTGGCAACCTGCCCCCAATTTTATGTGCACATTAAACACTTCCACCAACGACATTCCACGCAAACACACACTTAGGGCCTTGGGAGTGAACACACTCAACAGCATTTGGCAGGGGGATCTTTCAGTCTCACCCTGAGTGCCGGTGCTTACTTCCAATTTTAAACTGCCCTTAGACACAAAGGGTTGTGGAGAGGAAGTAGGGCTGTGTGGTGGTATCAGCTGGCATAGGCCAGATGATACCTGCACTGCCCGCTCCCCCCAGCCATGTCATCAACACACATTAACATCGAGTCTGGTGCCTGTGTGTTCACGGCTCCCGTGTCAGGGGGCTTAAGATTTTTGGCATCTGTCTGATTGATCCCGGTGGTTGCCTGGTGGGATCTGTGTCCCTGGGCTCTGTTGGGTCCCCAGCGGGGCTGGTTGCCCTTGGGTCCTGGGCCACTGAGTTCTGGCCTCAGCCGGCTTGGAGGTGGGAGGCTGCGTGCAGGTCTGGAGGCTTGCCACTGTTACCTCCCGGGACTCTGCTGGCTGTGGCCCCCTCGGTCAATCCTTTGCGCCTCTTGAGAGGGGGCTGCGGTTTCTCTGGTTACAGTGTCCTTGGGGTCCCTGTGCTCTGGGGCAGCTCCTGGATCTCTAAAGCTTGGAGCTCCCTCCATCTCCTACACATCTTTGGGGGCAGATCCAAAGCCCCTCACACACTCTATTGGACGCTCCTATAGAGAAACCTTACATAAACAAGCGCGTGTACACACCATCGACATATATACTGGACAATTCCTTTCCATAGGCTCCAAAAACATGTATTTGAGGCTAAATGGGAGGTGGCCACCACCGCCATTTTGACCGTGTCACAGGTTCTGACAAGCCCAGACAATTCCACAAAAGGGAAGAGAGGTGGAGCTGAGGGTGGGGCTGTAAGGCTGGGATCAACTAACGACACCCGGTCGAACTAGCTACAAGCTAACCCAAAGCTAATGCGGAGGTGGGAGCTAAGCTAATGGAGGTAGAAACCTAGCTACAACCGGAGTTAACTGTGCACAACACCAGAGCTTCTCTGTCAGAGATACGCCGGTCTGACCGCTGGGTAAAACCGGGTGGAGCACAGAGGTCTCCTGAAAGCTGCTGAAAGCCGGCAGCCCGCGCAGCAGACAGAAGCCGCGATCAGACAGAGATGCGCCGAGCTGCGGGGAGGGGAGAAATGGGTTGAAAACAGAGGTCTCCCGAGAGCTCCACAAGCCGATAGTCGGAACCCAGCTCCACCAACATGTCATATTTCAACCCATTTTCTAAAGTGCAGCATTATGTTAAATGCACTGGGTTTTAGCCTATTACATTTAAATTTCATGGTTAAACAGTACATGTTAAAATCTAAGCTCAGCTCGGCAGTGACCTAAAATACATAAATATAATTTTACTTACCGAAAAAATGAAGTGGAGACTCCTTGGACGCTCTATTAGTGCAATTAATGCAACAGCAAGTCATTTTGTCCAACAATTGCACAAATAATATCCAAAAAGAATACACAAACACAGAGACTCAAAATCCCGGAACAGTTTCCAAGCCAGACCGAGGCTCAGACTGAGGCCTTTCCACGGAGCTAGCTCTGTGGTCACGTGGGTCTGATGCTCATTAATTATACAGAATTTTAGGCTTTTAATACACTTAAACAGAAGAGTGAGAAAAAAATTCACCCCCTCTCAGAGTTGTCATGAGTGTAAACTAGATCATTTAAACCAAAAACATGTTTTGGTGTCAGGCTGTAAACATGTTTATTTCTGCTGTGAAATTGGTATTTTTAACATGGGAGTCATTGAGGATTTGCTCGCTTCTGACACCAGCCCCAGCGGATGAGGGTGGAACTGCAATTTTTGGTACTTCCGGGTTGGCCTCAATTTTTGAGCCGCATTGTGGGGGCTTGGTACACACACAGGTGCTCACGTGGTGCTCTCATAAGTATGGGCTTGAGTATTTTCAACACGTCTTGAGGCTGTGGTTGGCCCAAAATGTACTGTGATTTATTATCATGTGATTGTTCAGCAAAACTGATTCAGATTCAAAGGGTAGAATGCCTTCTCCAGGTCAGGGATGAGGTCCTGCCCCAAGTGGAGGAGTTTAAATATCTCACAACTGAGGGAAAACTGGAGCGTGGGATCAATAGGCGGATTGGTGCTGCATCTGCAGTGATGCGGGCGTTGTACCGGTCTGTCATAGTGAAGAGAGAGCTGAGTCAGAAGGCAAAGCTCTCGATTTACTGGTCGATCTACGTTCCTACTCTCACCTATGGTCATGAGCTTTGGGTAATGACCGAAAGAACGAGATTGCGGACACAAGCAGCCGAAACGAGTTTTCTCCGAAGAGTGGCTGGGCTCTCCCTTAGAGATAGGGTGAGAAGCTCAGTCATCTGGGAGGGGCTCGGAGTAGACCCGCTGCTCCTCCACATCGAGAGGAGCCAGCTGAGGTGGCTCGGGCATCTGGTCAGGATTCCTCCTGGACGCCTCCCTGGTGAGGTTTTCCAGGCACGTCCAACCGGGAGGAGGCCTAAAGGTAGACCCAGGACACGTTGGAGGGACTATGTCTCTCACCTGGCCAGGGAACACCTTTGGATTTTCCCGGAGGAGCTGGCCCAAGTGGCTGGGGAGAGGGAAGTCTGGGCCTCTCGACTTAGGCTGCTGCCCCCGCGACCCGACTCCGGATAAGCGGGTGAAAATGGATGGATGTTAAGCAAAACAATGTCGATTTAATATTTCCTCATTAGGTTGACGCAGTGATATTTTGCTCTTATTGTATTGTTGTGTTTTCCATATTTTTTTGTTATTTTTCTCTTTCTACAGGTTTAGAAGCAGATTCTTGTTCATCATTGATTATTTATTTTTGTGCTCCTCATTTGGCTCCTCATAGTACAAATAAGCAAAATATGGACTTTTCATCTAATTTTTTTCTTCATCCTATTTTCATACACAGTCGCTTTTACAATTACAGAATGTTTAATTTTTGTTGTGACTCTCCAAGTGAAATCAGTCCTTCTATATTCACTGTATAATAACCATGTTCTGATGTTGAAAAAAAAATGGGTCCAAATTTTAGGTTTGTGATTTTAATGTTGCCCTATTTTTTCGCCACTACCTTATCACAGCAATGGTTGTTCAGCACCAATTATCAGCTACTTTGCCCCAGCGAGAAATTCCAATTTTTGATGGTAATCCACTACAATGCATTTCATTTCCTAAAGCCTTTGAACGTTGTGTGGAGGAAAAAACCAGCAGCTCTCAAGAGCGTTTGTACTTTCTCGAACAATACACCAGGGGACAGCCAAGAGAGCGTGTGAGAAGCTGCATGCATATGCCATCACAGCAAGGTTACCAAAAGGCAAAAAGTCTTCTAATGGAGCACTTTGGCAATGAACATAAAATAGCAACAGCATATATGGACAAAGTCATTGGCTGGCCAGCAATTAAAACTGAAGAAATTCAAGCTTTGCAAGACTTTGCTTTGTTTTTAAGAGGATGCTGTAATGCTATGTCTGACATACATTGTATGGAAGAACTTAATGTACCATCCTACATGAGGCAAGTGATCTTGAAATGGCCCTACAAGCTACGTGAAAAATGGAGAACCACAGCCTGTGAACTACAGGAACGGCAAGGTTTCAGGGCAACATTTACTGACATGGTCACCTTCCTTGAGCATCAAGTAAAAATATTGTCTCATCCTTTATTTGGAGACATTTCTGAAACAAGACCAAGTCTTGCAGCAAAGGAAGTACCAAGAAACAAAGATTCAATAAAGACCAACATCAAAGGAAGCACCTTTGTTACAGCTATAGCACGTGGAGAATGTGCTATATCTTCCCCACCTGTGCTATCAAAGCCACAAGTGCAGCCAGTAGCTACCAGAAGTCCAGCTCCAGAAGCCTGTCCCTATTGTGATCAATCTCATTCCTTATCGAAATGTCCAAAGCTAACCAGGATTCCTCAAAAGGATAAAACTGAATTTCTGAAAGGAAAAGGAATATGCTTTGGATGTTTTAAGGTTGGTCACATGAGTAAGGAATGTGAAAATCACCTCACTTGTGATAAATGCAACCGGAAGCATCCTACCATCCTACATTCGGACAAAGAACAAGCTAAAGCCCAAGAAACACCTGTCAGCAGTGCCCTCGTGTCTCATAAGGCTGATGTTTGTACTGACGGAGGAGAGGACTGTACTGTTTCAATTGTTCCCGTCAAAATAAAATCTAAGAGAGGAGATCAAGTGTTTCAAACTTATGACTTCTTGGATCCTGGAAGCACAGCAACTTTCATTACCAACAAATGAAAGAAGAAACTAAACGTGCAAGGCCCAAAGATTAACATCTTGCTGCGTACCATGGGCCAAGAAAGGTTGGTGAGCAGCTGTTGTGCCACTGGATTGGAAATTTCGGGGTTACAAAGTAACAGCTTT
Source organism: Nothobranchius kuhntae (assembly GCA_006942095.1). NCBI lineage: Eukaryota > Metazoa > Chordata > Actinopteri > Cyprinodontiformes > Nothobranchiidae > Nothobranchius > Nothobranchius kuhntae. The sequence continues at coordinate 441,134 of SSNQ01034437.1, forward strand.
GTAGAACTTCCTGAGGTTTACACACAAGAAGCCATTCCAGTCTCTCGGAACAACATTCCTCTTCAAAGAGATGTTGAAAAATGGGACTATCTCCGCACCATCAGGATTCCGGAACTGGATGCTGATGTTGAGCTTTTGATTGGAATGAATGCATCAAACCTCATGGAGCCATGGGAGATAATCAACAGTCAAGGCAACGGACCATTTGCTGTCAGAACCCCACTTGGATGGGTCATTAATGGCCCCCTGCAAAGCAGTGTAACTACCCAGAAAGGCTGTACAACTGTTTACGCAAACAGGATTTCTGTTGCCAAACTGGAGGAGCTGTTGATATCTCAATACAATCAAGACTTTGATGAAAAAACACTGGAAGAAAAACATGAAATGTCGATTGAGGACATGAAATTTATGGAATAATTGGAAAATTCAGCTTGTATGCTGGATGGACATTATTGTTTGGACTTGCCCTTCAAAAAGGACAACATTATCATGCCCAACAACCGGTGTGTTTTGGCACAACACCTTCAGACCCTCAAAAGAAAGTTTGAGAGGAACAAAGTCTACAAAAAGGAATATACAGCATTCATGATGGATCTTATCGACAAAGGCTATGCAGAAAAGGCACCTCTTGACCAGATGGAACCCAAAGAAGGAAAAGTCTGGTATCTTCCACACCATGGTGTCTATCACCCAAGGAAAAAGACTTTGAGAGTGGTTTTTGATTGTGGAACAAGCTACAAAGGCTCTTCATTGAATGGCCAGCTTCTACAGGGGCCGGACCTTACCAACTCTCTCTTCGGTGTTCGAACCAGATTCAGGCAAGAAAACATTGCTCTGATGACAGATGTCCAGGCCATGTTCCATCAAGTAAAAGTGTCAGAAAAGCATCTGGACTTTCTGCTCTTTCTGTGGTGGCCATTAGGAGACACGCCTGTCAGCCCAAGGGAATACCGGATGACAGTTCACCTCTTCGGAGCTGTATCATCGCCAAGTTGCCCAATTATGCTCTGAGGCAAACTGCTACGGACAACATTGAATGTTATCATAAAGAAGTGACTGACACTGTCTATGATAACTTTTATGTGGATGATTGTCTAGAATCTGTTGTCATGGAAGAAACTGCAGTAAAGCTGGAAGAAGATCTTATTGAATTGTGTTCTAAAGGAGGATTTGAGCTTTCAAAGTGGACAAGCACAAGTCGTGCTGTGCTATCGTCCATTCCTGAACAGAAACATTTCAATTCAACAAGAAAACTACATCTGGAACGGGATGGTTTGCCTGTAGAAAAGGCTCTTGGCCTAAGCTGGTGTGCAGAGAGTGACACTTTTATCTTTCAACTAGTGATGGAAGGAAGACCTCACACCAGATGTGGCATTCTCTCAATGGTCAATTCCATCTATGATCCACTGGGTTTCCTGGCACCATTCACTTTGTTACCAAAGTTATTGCTGCAGGAGATGTGCAGGAGAAAAATGTCTTGGGATGAGCCTGTCTCCCAGACAATGTCACAGCAATGGACTTCATGGCTTCAAGATCTGCAAAAAATAACAGAGTTTAAAGTGAATCGCTGTATTAAACCAAAAAACTTTGAAGAACCACCACAAGCTCAACTGCATCATTTTGCGGATGCCAGTGAACATGGTCATGATACAGTGTCTTACCTACGACTGCAGGATGAGAAAGGAAATGTGCATCTGGCCTTTATGCTGGGCAAGGCTAGAGTTGCTCCATTAAAACAAACAACACTTCCCAGTCTTGAACTTACCGCTGCCGTGCTTGCTGTGAAAGTTGACAGAATGTTAAGAAAGGAACTGTTACTTGACTTAACATCCTCATGCTTCTGGACGGACAGTCAGACGCTGCTGAAATACATACACAATGAGAACAAACGATTTTACACCTTCGTTGCAAATAGGGTGGCTGCAATAAGGGAAGCTACAGATGTATGGATGTGGAGATACGTTGCTTCTAAGCTTAACCCAGCCGATGAAGCATCCAAAAGACTTACCACACATAACTTCATGGCCTGTCAAAGGTGGATCACAGGTCCAGCCTTTCTTCAGAAGCCAGAAAAGGACTGGCCAGAGGTTTTTAACCCAAAGCCTATTTCTTTAGAGGACCCAGAAGTTAAAGGCGAAGTTATGATGAATGTTCTTAGCTTACAGGTCGATGATCCTACTTCAAGGTTCATTCACTATTTTTCAAGTTGGAGAAAGCTAAACACTTCAGTTGCTTGGTTTCTCAAGCTAAAGGCCATCTTGCTGGATCTTAGTCAAAAAAGTAAAGAATTTGAGGCTTCACTCCCTGCTGCGGATGTATCAACTTTCACTAAGAAAGCACAAGAAAAAATGAACAGAGCCAGAGAAGCTGTTCGCACACAAACATTGTCAGTGAACAATCTCTTCAAAGCTGAAAATGCAATCATCTGGTACTGTCAATCAAAAGGATTCAAAGAAGAAATCAGCACCTTGGAGAGTGGTGCTTCTGTCGTGAAGACCAGGAGCGACATCTACAAACTAGATCCAATACTCAAGAATGGTTTACTGAGAGTGGGTGGAAGACTTCGCCGCTCAGCAATACCCCAGGAGCAGAAATATCCTGCTATTCTCACCAAAGACCAACATGTTTCCAAGCTTCTTTTGCAGCACATACACCAGCAGCTTGGGCATGCAGGAAGAAACCACATGCTATCAGCTCTTAGAAAAAGGTACTGGATTACTAGTGCCAACTCAGCTTGCAGGAAGATCATCTCTGAATGTGTTATTTGTAAACGACAAAGAGCGCAGCCATCTTGGTAGAAAATGTCTGATATGCCAGAAGAACGCATCAGTCCAGATTTGCCACCATTCACTAACCTAGGTGTGGATTATTTTGGGCCCATAGAGGTAAAAAGAGGACGTGCCATGGTCAAAGGATATGGAGTAATCTTTACCTGCATGGCAAGCCGGGCTATACATCTGGAGGTGGCACACTCACTAACGACTGATTCTTGCATCAGTGCCATAAGACGTTTTATATGTCGAAGAGATCCAGTTCGCCAAATGAGATCAGACAATGGCACAAATTTTGTTGGTGCAGAACATGAACTGAGAGAGGCTTTGGCATCAGTGGAACAGAACAAGATTCATCAATTTCTGCTTTCAAAAGAGATTGACTGGACATTTAATCCACCTGCTGCATCCCATCATGGAGGAGTTTAGGAGCGTCTTATTAGAATGGTTAGAAAAGTATTATTTTCTGTCCTTCAACAGCAGTCACTGGACGATGAAAATCTACAAACCTTCTTATGTGAAGTGGAAGCTTTTCTAAATGATCGCCCCATAACTAGTCTCTGATGAGGCAAATGAACTGGAAGCTCACATTCTGCTGCTCAAAGGGAACCCTATTCTAGCTCCTGGTGTATTTGAAGAGAGAGACTGCTACATCAGAAAACGCTGGAAGCAGGTTCAGTATTTCGCAGACTTGTTTTGGAAAAGGTGGACAAGAGAGTACTTACCTTTGCTAAAAGAAAGACAAAAATGGTCTAAGCCTCAAAGAAACTTCACAGTGGAAGACGTCGTCATGGTGATGGATCATACTGCGCCTTGTGGATCTTGGATTCTTGGAAGAATACTCAACACTTATCCTGACAAAAATGGACTTGTTCGAGCAGGCTGAAAACGAAGACCGGACAGCTGGAGAGGCCCATCTCGAAGATCTGCCTTCTTCAAGCAGCTGTATAAGATGGAGAGAAGATACTACATGGGACTACATGGGACATTTTTGGCTCCTTATTTTGTTATTTAATTGTGCTGTCTACACAATTGGGGCCGGTGTGTAGGAGCCAATATTGTTTTGGTTTGATTATATTATGGTCTAAGTTTATTTTGATAATGTTTTATGTTTTATGTACATTTCAGTATATTGCACTATGGTTTGTGTTTCCGTTAACCACTGGCGGCACTGCGGAGCCTTTAAAGGTGTTGCGGTGGCAGTGCACAGGCATTTTTTGGGTGACGGGAGGTCACACGGTTTTTACCGCTTCGTTTGGTTTCATATGACACATCTAATTCGCTGTTTTAATTTTCATCATTAACATAAACCTTGACATGAAATAGCCATTCTGGACCCTGCATCACTGTGATCATCAACATATTCAGTAAATGGGACAATAAACCCAAACCTGCTTTCTGCCTGGACAGTATTGTTGAAGCGAGTCATTGCCTCCACTCGCACCCAAGGGTGACTAAAAGTGGGACTTGATAGTCACTACATACAGTATATTGCTATATTATATTATCTTGCTGTGAACACAGATTTTATAATTGCATCTCACTGTATTTTTATTTATTTTTGTGCTGTTCTTTTTTCATTGTTGTATCTTGTGTCTTTGTTCATCCCTTTGATCAGCTGTTTTAAAATGTGTTATAGAAATAAACTTGGTATGATATAGTATATATATTTAAACTAGTTCATAACTGTGAAAAAAGAGATAGGATTTCATGTTTAAAACATAAACTTTAGTTTCCTATCACTGCATGGCATCCCCAGAAACTGAAACCGCAGTAAACAAATCTGACCACAGGATGTTACTGTTACTCAATTCTTACATAGTTTACCTTTAAGTGCTCGTCGCGTAATTAGAAGGTTGCAGGTTCGAGCCCCACTCAGACTGTTGCTGTTGTGTCCTTGGGTAAGACACTTGCTGGTGGTGTTCGGAGGGACCGGTGGTGCCTGTGTACGGCAGACTCGCCTCTGTCAGTGTGCCCCAGGGCAGCTGTGGCTGCAGTATAGCTCATCACCATAAGAGTGTGAATGTGTGAATGACTGATTGTGTTGTAAAGCACCTTGGGGGTTTCCAGGACTCTAGAAGTGTTATGTCGTACATAACGCGGCAGCCAGGTTTTTAACAAACACCCCTAAAAGAGACCATATCACACCCGTACTGGCGCGGCTCCACTGACTACCCATAAACTTCAGAGTCAAGTTTAAAATCCTGATTTTATTTTTTAAGGCTCTGAACGGTCTGGCTCCGGATTACCTGTCTGATCTTGTGACTCGTTATGTGCTAAACCGGGCCTTGAGATCTGCTGATTGCCTGCTGCTTCACGTTCCAACAATGAAATACAAAACGCGGGGGCAGCATGCTTTTGTCTATGCTGCTCCGACACTCTGGAATGCTCTTCCTCTTTCAGTGAGGCTGGCACCATCCCTCCTCCGGTTCAAGTCGCTACTTAAGGCTCACTTTTACGACCAGGTATTTTTAAATCCCTGACTTTTCTTATTTTACTATGTGTTTTTTTATTGACCGTGATGATCTGCTTTGTTGTGTATTTTATTGTTGACCGTGTTTTGTTTTATATTGTGCTTTTACTTTTTATTCTGTATGGCACTTTGGTCGGCTGCCATGCCGTTTTTAAATGTGCTTTATAAATAAAGTTGGTATGGTATGGTATATAAATACAGGTCATTTACCATTATCCATCCGTCTGTCCGTCCATCCATCCATCCATCCATCCATCCATCCATCCATCCATCCATCCATCCATCCATCCATCCATCCATCCATCCATCCGTCCATCCGTCCGTCCGTCACTGGTGTGGAACTCATCACTGTGGAAACAGTGGCAGATAGCAGAACTTGGTTCATTATGAGAACCACTGGTCGCTCATTCACACTGTTATGGCTGGACATGGCAAGCACTTTTAGGCACAGACTGACCTGTACACAGAGTTTCACAGAACACCACTGGAAACCTTTCCTTCCCGCAGCCATTAGACCTTACCTTTTGCACATGACAAATCCTTCTTTATTAAATTAGATATATATTTGATGCTGTTTGTGCCTCTGACACGGTGGGTAGCAGTGCATTTGCAGTTCCCTGTGATGTATAAAGATCCCTGATTCTGATTTATTCTCATTAACATTATGCATAAATAGTAAATATTTAGTAAATATATTAACACAGCTAGTAATTTGCCAAAAGTGTCTGAATTTGAACATCACTATCTTAAGAGCATGGACATGGTACTTTCATTTGTGAAAGGAAGTTTAACAACTATCTGTTTTGCTGATAAATGACCTGCACATGTAGCCATTGTTGTTTTGATTCTCCTTTTCGGTTGTCCTTGGCAAGGTGAGCTTCCCTTTGTGACAGTGTACATGCTGTCCTCTTGTCTCTTGGTAGGCAGGCAGATGAATGATTCAGGATGTGCAAAAGGTTTTAAATGAATATTTTCACTCCACATTTGTTCACGCAAATCCCATCTGCCCTGTAAAAAGTGTCTGTAATCCCAGAAAAAGTTAAAATGATTGACAAAGTGAACTTTCTCTCAGGTGCATGTAGCATAGGGCCATCTGTCCAGAGCCAGCAAGTAGAGCAGATGCTTTAGCATCTCTGACTGTTATTTTCTAATGTCATCATGACCACCTGAGTCTTCAGATCTCTCTTCACTACGACAGACAAACAGCACCAATCCGCGTATTGATATCCTGCTGTTGGAGATAAGTCTATCCTTTTCTGATCATGGTTTCAGGTTTGGAGGTGCTGATCGTCATCCCAGCTGCTTCACACTAGACCAGGGGGTACTCAATTCTGGGCCTGGAGGTCTGTTATCCAGCCAGTTTTAGTGGTTTCTCTAATTCAAAACACCTGATTTCCCTGTGCAGCAGCTCATCAGGCGCTGCAGAAGCCTGTTTATCACCTGCTGATTGAAATCAGGTTGCGTAGAATCCGTACTAAAACCGTACTTAAGCTCAGCAAAAAAAATTTACTTACGCCAAGTAGGTTTGTGATCTATCAAACATGGAGTACGCACAGCTGCACGCAATCTCTGCTTCATAAATCAGAAATTATCTAGAAAGGTTCTCAGCTGCATTTTAGTCACATCCCGCCCTCACCACGCCCACTTACTGCCATAAATAGTCAATGCAAAGTGCCTTGTGGATCTCATGCATATACATAAGCCGGCTGTTGCAGCGCTCCGCCAATGACATGGCGACCGTAGATCAAGGCAGATCACGGAAGCGCTATTTCACAGAAGCAGAAGTTGAGGTACCTGTGGGTGAGGTGGAGAAATGAAAGGAAGTGCTTTTGCAAAACAAATGAGAGAAAATCCACGGAGTGGCACAGCGTTGCTGAAGCCATCAATGCTGAGTTCTTCAGAGAGATCTGTGATGGATGTAGAAAATGGTCCAATCAGGATTCGATCCCCAGACTCCTGGGTGAAAGTTATGCACGCTAACCAGTCACCCAAACAGAGATCTCCCCTGTACAAGTAACCAGGGCGCATGATCAATCGGGTCACGGTGACAGGACACACACTGTCACAGACGCATGACATTCTGTCTCAATCTGTCCCCCTGCTGATATTCTGCATTCCGTATTCTGCGCTTCAGGTTGTGTGTGTGTGTGTGTGCGTGTGGGGAGTCTTGTTCTGTGTGAAAACGAAGCGGTACAAGTGATAATGCTGCAGGATTTCATAATGTTATCCTTCTCAGCAGCAGCACTGCAGGTGCTCTCCATGTCCAACATGTGTGTAAGCCAGGTCCTTAGTCAACTTAAAGTTGCTCACATTTTCCCGCTACGTTTTCTTTCATAAATCCCAAAGTTTGCGTGGAAAGTTGCTTACGCAGTTTTCTGACCCCGTTTTGTGCGTAAGAGACCCCTGATCCTTAGGCCACCTAAACAGATCTTCCTGAAACCTTGGCTGCGCCTGTCCATAAAGGTTATGAACAGAAGTGGTGACAAATCAGACTGTTATTTATCTGTCACAAGTGGGATCCTAAATAATCCACAGAAATTTTGGAAAGTGATTAAGTCTTTATCTGACAACTTAACATCTCACGCTCTTTCAAAATTTGTCCTAAACGACTCCGTCCCAGTGTCTGATAAAACTGGGGTTTTAAATTGTTTTAACAATCTGGTTCAGTGTCTACTTCGACTGGAACAACCCCTGTGTCCCCCTGCATAGATTCCCAAATGAACCCTGGTGCCTCTTTTAACTTTGTTCAGTTTAGAGTAGAGCAAGTGCATACAATTATTAGAACTCTGGATCCCAGGAAGCCCTCTGTTCCTGATAGAACCATATCTTTTGAAAATGGCTGCTGATTTCATAGCAGAGCCTCTTACAGTTCTTTTTAACCTATCAAAAACAAACAAAAACCATCAGTTTGGAAGTTGGCTTTTGTGTCTTCTTTATTAAAAGGTTGTGACCCACCTCTGTTAACAAATTATAGACCTATACCCAATCTGTGTGTACTGGCAAAATTTCTAGAGACCCTAGTAAGTGAGCAGTTGAAAGACTTTTATATTCAAATGACCTTCTCTCAAGTTTGCAATCAGGTTTCATAAAAAAGCACAGCACCATTGCTGCAGCTACAAAGGTGATCAAAGACATACTTGTTGCTCTGGATAAAAAGCAGTACTGTGCTTCACTTTTTATTGATCTGTCAAAAGAATTTGACACTGTAGACCATGCTGTTTTAAAACATGAGCTTTATTGTTTGGGCGTGTCTGGATATGCAATTTCATGGTTTACAGACTATTTGGACAAAACTTAATGTGTTAAATGTGATGAGTTGTCCTTAGAATTTTTGAGTGTCCACAAGGGAGTACCACAGGGTTCAGTTCTGGGACCCCTCTTGTTCATTATGTATATTAATGACATAGGACAGAAGATGCTAACATACATTTATACGCTGATGACACAATCATTTGCTGTTTTGGAACATCCCCCACTAAAGCTGTTGAATTCTCAAAGAAAGCTTTTAATGAGGTCCAACAAACACTTCTGCAGTTAAAATTGGTTTTCAATGCTGACAAGACTAAGCTAATGCTTTTTTCAAACTCTAAAAAAGACCTCCAAGTTGTCATGTTCGGGAGTAACGGTCTGACCCATGACATACAGAACCAAAAGCAGGAGACAGATTACTGTCACAAACAGAACGCAGAAGACCCGTAATGACGCCAAACACAGTAACGTTCCTTAAAAATCTTTATTTTGATTAGGAGTTACCCGAGGAGGGCGAGGCAGGAGACAGAGTCGGAGGGCAAAACCAGATCGGCACAAGCAGGTACAGGGAGCAGGCTGGAGACGTTGTAGAAGACAGGCGAGGGTCGTGATGGCAGGCAGAGTTCAAGGCAGGGGTCAGGAAAAAAACGAGGTCCGAAGGCTGAGATCAGGTAGAGCGAATGGCTGGAAAATTTACTGGCAAGAAGCTTTCAATAATCTGGCAGAGAACTGGTGGCTGGCTGGTGAATATATAGCAGGGGAAGCAGGTGTGTGTGATGAGCTGAGGAGACAGGAGCAGGTGAAGTGGATGAAGCTGATGACGTGCTGACTGAGGTTGCTAGGGAAAACAGGGCTTGGCTGTAGCTTGATGAGGGGACCAGGTGTGCTGAATGAAGGCTGAAAGATGGGAGTCATGACAATTACAAGGTAAACAGAAGTTTGTTAGTTTCCTTTATTAAGGGAAAACTAAGAACGCAGCTTCAAATGATGAGCAGGGGAATATTCGGGTCTCGGTCCAGAACATGAGGCCCCTGTCCATCTGTAGGAACCTTTTGTAGTTTATGTTTATGTATTTAGCAAACACTTTTGTCCAAAGCGACTTACAAGTGATAATCAGCATGTTGCCCTTGAGGCTAACAACAACAACTTGACATCAATCATGGAGCGGAGGGAACAAGGAGTGGACAGTAGAGGGAGGATGGGTGCAGGGAGGGTGCTAGTTTAGAAGATGCTCTCTGAAGAGCAGGGTCTTCAGTAGTTTCTTGAAAATTGAAAAGGAAGCCGCAGTTCTGGTAGTGCTTGGTAGGTCATTCCACATTTGTGGAACGATGCATGAGAAGAGTCTGGATTGTCCTGAGCGTGGTGTAGGCACTGCTAGCCGATGATCCTGTGATGACCGGAGCGGCCGGGCCGAGACGTAAGCCTAGAAGCCCGTTCCTAGAACCTTTTCAGGAACCAGCCCCCTTAGGGGGAAAATGTAAGAAAAATGGGCTTACGGTTCTGAGAGGAGAGTCTGGTCCAGAAGGGGAGGTCGTGGTCCAGAAAGGGTGAGCCGGGAGTTCAGATGTGGAGGGTTGCTGTGGTTTCCCCAAGGACATACAGGTGAGGGGCAAGGCAGGGGAGGAGCTGTGGCCAGGGGAACAACGGTGAGACATGAGGACAAAGAGACATAAAGGTCTGAGCTATAGCCTGTGGTGATGGTGACGAGATATCCTGGAGTCAAGGAGAAACAAGGCGGGGCAGTGCTGTGAATACAAGACTGTGAGAGCTTTACAAGAACAAGGCTTAGTGGCTTGAGCAGAACCCAGCACAAGTTTTTGATACCAGTGTGAGTACTCATTCAGCGCCATATGAGTGTCTCACTGCAGTTCTTATCCCCTGGCCAGGCTGATGAGAGTTCAGCTGCAACTGGAAGCTCCCAGACACACCCACCTGCAATCATGAGCACAGGGAGATATTTTTCATTAGCTAACCCTAACCCTCAAGATAAAAATCACGAGGCGCTTCATGAAAACTAAAAATGTAAAAATATAAAAAAGATTTTTGAAAATGATTAAAAATATATTTAAAATGAGCAAAAAATAGACAATTGTGATAAAAAATGTAAAGAAAGAGAGAGTGAATAGGAAAGAGGGAAATCAGTGGATCCTGAGGAAGGTGGAATAGGTGGGGAGAGCAGAATAAAGAGAGAGTGGTGAAGAAGGTCATACAAAAGCCAGTTTGAACAAGTGAGTCTTCAGCTGCTTTTTGAAGGAGATCACTGAGTCCACTGATCTCAGGCTCAGGGGGAGAGAGTTCCAGAGTCTGGGGGCCACAGCAGCAAATGATCTGTCACCTTTGGTCTTTAGCCTGGTGCTGCACAACCAGTAGGCTTTGATCACTGGACCTCAGGGACCTGCTGGGGGTGTAGGGACTGAGATCACCAATGTAAGATGGTGCTTGTCCTTGTAAGGCCCTATAGACCAGAACCAGGATCTTGAAATGAACCCTGAAGTTGTCTGGCAGCCAGTGAAGCTGGAGGAGAAGCGGGGTGATGTGGAAAATGAAAGGAAAGCTCACCACTGACCCTTACATGAGTATGCCCTCAGTAACCACTCTTGAGGGAAATATCATAGAGGTGGTCCACACATACAAATACCTTGGTGTCTGGCTTGATGACTCCCTCTCCTTTAAGCCCTATATAGATAATCTTGTGAAGAAACTCACACTCAGACTAGGTTCCTTTTTTCAAAATAAACTGTTTTTCTTTTAAGGCAAAGAAACCTGACTAGTTATGGTAACATTTCTGTCTACTCTGGATTTTGGAGATCTATTGTATATGAATGCCTCAGATCAGTGGCAGCTCTACGTGGAATTACTC
>SSNQ01034437.1:462966-487600 GCA_006942095.1 Nothobranchius kuhntae
GTCCTGATTCAGAGGTCCATAGTCCTGATTCAGATGTGTCAGTCAGTCATTAACTGCTTGTAAAACAATCATCTCCAGTTTGCTGTTAGATATCAAGGATGTAAGATATGCTGTGTCCAAAAACAAACTTATGTGGAGAACGTGGAGAGGGAGAAGGCTCCTTAAACAGAGCACCACCTGCAGGTAACTCAGCCTCTCCCCCAGGCTGACGCTGAAGCCTGCTTAGTGTTGCTTGATATAGTTTTGGGACATAATTGATTGGTTGGCTGTAAGTAATTAAAGATTCTGTGTTTGAGCCAATGAGGAAGCCAGGCTGTTACATCTTGGGCCAGGTGTTAATGTGATAATGTTGGGCAGGCCAGCTCTGTGCATCAAGCCCTCTGGGTCATTTCCAGTCTGAGATGAATTTTTGGGCCTGTTGATAACTCTAGTACAGATCTTCAGTTTTGTTGGCTTCTGTATGAAGAGGCAGGAGTGAGTGGCAGTTCCTGGTCCTGAGACAGGTCCAGACCCTGGACAGGTCACCAGTCTGTTCTATTCCTAACCCTGATTTACCTCATATCTCTAAAACCACGTTTTAGGGTATTTTGTCTATATGTGGACCAGCCAAATATCCCCACATCCCCATGCCCACACACTACAGGTTAAAAGTTAAAATGTGTCCACATAAACCTATAAATACAAGTGCACACACACACACACACACACACACACACACACACACACACACACACACACACACACACACACACACACACACACAAGAGCCAGTTAGGCCAGACTACAGGTAACCAGTCAGCAACAAGTAACACTTTACAGAAGCTGCTGTGCTGTTAGTGGACAGCCATGTTTTCATAAGCAGGTGACCCTTTAGTTCTAAGAGGGAGGCTTTAATCTGCAGACATTGAAGGCATCTCTAAGGATTGCTGCTGTGCCTGCCGCGCATGACGTCGCCATGCCTAACGCATCACTTATCTCCTGGTCCCACGCGGCTGTGGACGTATTCCCACAGCGATCACATGTAGTTAGAGTGGGGTAAGCAACCCACTGGGAAGGAGCAGAGTTTCCCCAATCCAGCAAGGCTGCCACGGAGGGAACCGGTGCCACCCCCTCTATGATGGAAGAGGGAGGAGAACTTTCATGTAAAAACCGTGAAACGCGGAGCACTATATTATCTTGTATGTCCATAAACAGCAACTGTATTCAAGATGGAGCATGTGGAGCGTCACCCACAGTTTATATTTGTACACAGATGTGTAATTTCAAGCTAATAGGAATGTTTAGAATGGACTTTGGTGAGAATTATTAATGAAAAGGACATGTTTGTGAATGTGACACACAAAAATGGATTCTAAACAAGTACAAATATTACTCTGTGGCCTTAATGTTGTGGCTAGTACAGAGTTTAGACAGAGATGGTGTTGTTATGGAATTATGGACATTGCAGCAGGGACTTAACCAGATTATTCTCATGATGGAAATTCACTTTTAAAAAGATTATAAATTTTGTTCATCCAAAAAATAAGTGAAAGCTAAACCTATTGACTTGATGTGGATCTGACTCATGAATATTGTGTCCCTCAGAGGTAAAGCCCAGTAAAAAGGTTTGTTGCCGTAACCATTAGTGACTCAGTTTTAGAGCTCTCCTTCCCCTAAAACCTAAATGTGTGAACATCTAGTGTCAACGTGTGAATCACCTTCATGCTGACTGTTTAACAATTTTTTCTCATCAACTGTCTTGTTTTTCCAGAGGTTTTTTTTTTTTTTTTGCCTTTGGTCACACCTCTGTTTGTTGCAATTCCATGATCCAAGCCCTGCAGGCGGTCTGTAGACGTTTGGAAATTGAACAAAGAAGAAACAGATAAAAATAAATCATGCTGAGTTATCCAGCGATGTCCTTATAGCATTTAGAGCAAGTGTGCAATGTGTATGCATGTGCGTCTGCCCTGAAGACTCTGATGGTTGGGTTCTACACACTGTAACTCCCAGCAGGAAACATTCATTTTATGAAATAGCTTAGTTTTCAAATTTAGCTGAAGAAAACAGGAACACGAATATCTGGATGAGCTAGATGTGACTGGAACAACATCCTGTGACTTGGTTCATCTGTGGTTGCTCCTTACTGTCCAGATGCAATAGGTGGACACAGGACACTGGGAGACAAGGCGGGTCTGGCTGGCAAAAGGGACATGGGCCAGGAGGACGACTTAAGAACAGGTAAGTCAAACACAGAGATGTTGGCTGAACACTTTACTGATGATTGAATGAGGAAACAAAAACAGTCAGCAGCACCGCAGTCTGATGGATCTGTGGGTCTGAGGCTGCTCCGGTGCTGCTGTCCATGGTCCTGATTCAGAGGTCCATGGTCCTGATTCAGAGGTCCATAGTCCTGATTCAGAGGTCCATAGTCCTGATTCAGAGGTCCATAGTCCTGATTCAGAGGTCCATAGTCCTGATTCAGATGTGTCAGTCAGTCATCAACTCTGCTTGTAAAACAATCATCTCCAGTTTGCTGTTAGATATCAAGGATGTAAGATATGCTGTGTCCAAAAACAAACTTATATGGAGAACGTGGAGAGGGAGAAGGCTCCTTAAACAGAGCACCACCTGCAGGTAACTCAGCCTCTCCCCCAGGCTGACGCTGAAGCCTGCTTAGTGTTGTTTGGTATAGTTTTGGGACATAATTGATTGGTTGGCTGTAAGTAATTTAAGATTCTGTGTTTGAGCCAATGAGGAAGCCAGGCTGTTACATCTTGGGCCAGGTGTTAATGTGATAATGTTGGGCAGGCCAGCTCTGTGCATCAAGCCCTCTGGGTCATTTCCAGTCTGAGATAAATTTTTGGGCCTGACACACACACACACACACACACACACACACACACACACTTCTATAGAGACAGTTTAACGTAACGTATGAACCCCACATGCATGTTTTGGTCTCAGCCATTCAAGGGAAGAACATGGAAGTTATATGCAGAAAAGCCATAAGTGGGTGTCATGGTCTGCATTCTACATCTCCCTCATGTGTCTCCTTGTGATCCTCATGTGTCTGCTTGTGTTCCTCATGTGTCTCCTTGTGTTCTCCATCCCTCTCTAGGTTCCCCTCATGTGTCTCCTTGTGTTCCTCATGTGTCTTCTTGTCTGCGTCCCCCTCAGGTGCCTCCCTGTGGTCCCCAGCCCCCTCCAGGTTCTCTCCAGGTTTCCCTTAGTCACTTTTCTTATCATTAGCTTTTTGCTATTGTTTAGTTTGTTTCTCCCTTTAGGTATCATCCTCCCCTGTCTTCCAGTGTTTTTGGTTCTCTTACTCCTAGATCATTAGTTTTATTATCTTTAGTTCTCCAGTGTCTTATCTCTACAAGTGTTTTATGTTATTCAGTTCAGTAGCTTTGTTTAACAGGTTTTATTTGGGGTTTTCCTCACCTGCCCTGTTCTGCTCCTCTTGATTATTGGTATCACCTGTGCCCAATCCTCCTAATCACCCAGCCCCTGAGTATTAAACCCTGTCCTGTCTTTCTGTGTTTGTCGGTCCATTGTTGTGTCAGCGTTGTTCTCGTTCCCCCTCTAGGTCTCTAGGATTTTTGCTACTAGGTCTTTAGGTTTTTTTGCGCTTCGGATATTTTTGGTTTCATGGACATTTGTTCCTTAAATAAAGGATTTTTACGTTTATTCCAACTCCTGCCTCGTGTCTCCCTGGTTCTGCATCTTGGGTCGTAACCTCCTCCTGGATTACGTGATAGAGGAATTCAAACTTGCAACCTTCTTTCTGTGGGGCAACCTTGCTTCCAGCAGTACCCTCATGGAGCTTCCTTCAGTCATGCTGAAATATGCAACATAGTCTCTAAAAATAACTACACACTGAAAAAAACTACAATTTATTAATCTTCAGATTGGTACAAAGTGATGAACTGATGTGTTTCTGTTAGTCTGTATTAGCTGTGGTGGAAACCCGTGTGTTGTTGCTTTGCATCCACAGGTGCTCTAAGAATAGGAGATGAAGACATCATACACACCGTCATTGACTTCCTGTCTTACCTTAAACTTAAAGGTAAGCTTCTCACAGCCTCCAAACCTGAACCTGCTGAACTCCTCTAAGAATCAAACACACAGTTGTGAATAAGATTTAAACAAACATCAGCAGAATCCAGCTTAGTTTAGTCGTTGTGATTCTGTTTACAGAAATGGGAGCTTTGGAGAACCTGTCTCCTTCTGCCACATCAGATGAGCTGACCAACCCCTAACTCTGCTGTTTGCCTCTACGATGTTTCAGAGGTTTGCCCTTGATGTGGCGCTGTTTTGACCTCACTGACCATCTGTTATCTAAATGTGATATTTGTGTTTTATGTAAATAAAACCCTTTATCTACAGAATCTCATTAAGTGTCTTCTGACTTTAAAATGAGTCTTGGTTGTGGTCCTTCATCATTTAATATCCAACTTTAGAGAATGAAGTGAAATAAAGTGGATGTGTTTGTAAATGTAAATGTATTCATTCCCACTATAATTCTACCTTAAAGTCAAATAAGCCTGTTAGTTAAACTTAAAGCATCTGAACCCTAAACAACTGAGAAGCTCCAGTTATTTCTTGCTTTTCCATTCATTTCTAATCTGAGTTAATTCTATAACGTTACTTTTGGTTTCTACTCCTCAGTTTGAGCAAACTAATGGTTTATTTTTGAAATCTCATGTTAATAAAACATTGAAGAAGGAGGAGAATGTAAAGCAACATATTCCTTGTTGTTGGTTAAACACCAAAAAGTCTAAGTCATGTGAGAGAAAAACTTGTTCTGAGCAAGGCTGTGATCACACATCACACACTAGCCACTCCTGTTACATCTATGTGGTCCAACCCACTTCAGCGTCAGTAATATTTAAACTCTAGTCACAGCGATGCTACAGCAGAGCCACAGTTAGCCAAGTCTCTGTTAGCACCACCCTAAGCTATTAGCTTCAACTAGCAACAGCCTTGTTCAAAGACAGGAAAACAAGCACTCACTACTCAGGTCCAGGAGGTAATGGTAACAATCCAGACTATAAACAAATGACAGATACAGCCATAGCTTTTGGTCTGCTTTTTATTTTTTCGTTGTTTGTTTGCAACTCTTCTACTAGCAGCCGGACTTTTAACGCACACACTCATTCTCGGTTCCTCAGTTAAGTGGGGACTTAGTGAGGGCTTCAGTTTGACTTTCCACTTTCACTTTTCTCTCTTTACACCGTTGTCCCAGCGGCTTAAATGACACTCGACCCCCACCCCAATATCAGTGTTGGGCACTTACCTGTAATATGTTATTTGTTACTTGTCACTGTCATTTCTGAGTAATTTGTTGCATTACAATATTACTGTTTAAAATAGTTATGTGCATTTATCACCTCCTACTGGATATTATTACACATTGACCATAAAACTATTATGAGGGCAGCAGTAACTCAGGAGGTAGAGTTGTACAGTAATCAAAAGGTTGTAGATTTGATCCTGGCTGCTGCCACAGAATTCTGCTGTTGTGCCCTTAGGCAAGACAATTAACCCATCTTGCCTACTGGTGGTCGGAGGGACCGGTGGCGCCAGTGCTCAGCTCTCTCTCTTCCGTTAGTCCACCCTAGGGCAGCTGTGGGTAGATTGTAGCTCATCACCACCAGAGTGTGAATATGTGTGAGAATGGGTCGTAGTACTGATGAAGCAACTGTGAAGCAACTTCTCCTTAGTGCTTTAGGAAGTGCTTAGGAAAACTCAGTTTCAGTCAAGCTCAGACCAAATGTTGGGAAGGAGGTGAGGGTGACTGCAGGATTTAAAAATCTGTCTCTTATTTAGTGACACACAGATGTTTACAGGCGAGATTGAGTTCCTCTTACTGAGAACAGTCAATCAAATTCTTTTGTTTCATGATGATAAAAAATGTTAAAATCAACTAATAAATAAATAAATAAACAACTGAAAGAAACTGGTTCATTTTAAGTTACAGGAGATCTTGTTTCCCATCTGCTCCTCTAGAGACACCATGGAGGACATAAAAGTCACACAGGGTAGGTTAGTGGACAGGTGTGAGTTAGCTGGTTAGTTTAATCCTAATCCAGCCCACGGCTTCCTGCTGGTATTATTATCAGCAAGAAAAAAAAAACAAGCATCTCAAATATTTTGGGAAGTTTAGGATTTTTAAAAAATACTTTCTTATTTTCTGCGTTAAACAGAACCTGGTCCATACTCCAACATTTCAGAAATGAAACCATTGGCTTCGAACAAAATAACAAACTAAGTCTAACATTTAATTGTGTGTTACTCACTTTACACCCTTGAATTGCTGCATAAACATTTAATTCAAAAGCTGCTCAAAGACATTAAAAACTAATTTATATGAACCCATTATGTATGTATTATTTTATAACCTAAATAAAGGCAAGAGTTGGACATGTCCTCTGGATTTTCAGTAAGATGCTGTCAGCATCTGCAGAGCATGTTTCTCCCACAGCCTGACATGTTGGGTAAGGAAACAGACTGTTTTCCTTTGTTAAATGTTTAAAATGTTAAAATGCACTTTTACATTGTTCTAAGGACTGTTGTGAATGACGTGTTTTTAGGGGATGGCATGTCTCAAATATTTAAAGTGACTAGAAGAAGAAGAAGAAGAAGAAGAAGAAGAAGAAGAAGAAGAAGAAGAAGAAGAAGAAGAAGAAGAAGAAGAAGATCTTTTATATAGCGCCTCTCAAGATAAAAAAAATCACGAGGAGCTTCACAAAAACAAACAACAAAATGTAAGTATAAAAAGATTTTTAAAATGATTAAAACATGTTTAAAGGGAGAAAACGACAAAAAAATTTATTTAAGGAAAGGGAGAGAGAAAATGAATAGGAAAGAGGGAAATCAATGGACCCTGGGAAAGGTGGAATAAGAACAGAACAAAGAGAGAGTGGTGATGAAAGTCATACAAAAGCCAGCCTGAACAAGTGAGTCTTCAGCTGCTTTTTAAAGGAGACCACTGAGTCCACTGATCTCAGGCTCAGGGGGAGAGAGGTCCAGAGTCTGGGGGCCACAGCATCAGATGATCTGTCACCTTTGGTCTTTAGCCTGGTGCTGCACAACCAGTAGGCTTTGATCACTGGACCTCAGGGACCTGCTGGGGGTGTAGGGACTAAGAAGATCACCAATGTAAGATGGTGCTTGTCCATGTAAGGCATACATTTTATTATGTTCAGTCATTAGTCATTTATATTTTACTATTGTAGTAATTCTTGCATTCTTTAATGAAAAAAGTAACTAAGTAGTTACTTTTGTTGGTAATTAGTTACTTTTATGATCTTGTAACTCAGTTAGTAACTGAGTTACTTTTTTGACAAAGTAATCAGTAACTATAACTAATTACTTTTTTAAAGTAACGTTTCCAACACTGTAGATGTTATGTTCATCAAGAGCAGCTGTGAGCTGTTTAGCCACAACCTTTTCCAAGATCTTGGAGATGACTGGAAGTTTAGAGATGGGTCTGAAGCTGCTATGGAGAGAGGGGTCAAGACTTACTGGGACTGATGGACTGAAAAACACTTTTAAACAAAGATGAGGGTAAGATGTGGAAGGGGCATGCAGAGGTCTTCATAGAGTTAACTAGTTTGGATAACTCAGGCAAAGAAACAGGAGCAAAGCTATCTAGGATGATGGGCCTGGTTGGAGTCGGGACAGGCTGAAGGAGAGATGCTAGATCTAACCTTATTGACTTTGTCCACAAAGAAAGACAGAAAGTTTTCAGTCTGAAACAGAGTAGATGGAGGCTGTAGGAGAGGCAGGAGAGATGATACTGCTGATGGTTGTTAGGTAAAAATTGATATTATTGCTTAGCTTAATTTCTTGACTGCTAAAACATCTGGTGCTTCATTAAGAATGATTAAACGCAGGTTTCATCCTGTTGCTAAGCCTCCACAGGGAGGACAGTGACCTTCCTTTCCAGATCAAGCTGTTCTGGTCGGACCAAGCGGGCCTGATTTATCAGTAAAACACTCCCATGGGAAACTGTCGAGAAACTGCTTGTTGAGTGTGCAACTGGAGCTGAGAACTACCTTCGCTTGCAGCTTCCCGCCTGATGGTCTACGTAATAGTCTTAGGAATGTAATTTGTGTGTGTGCTTCAACATTGTGTGTGTGCTTCAATAAATGCTGTCGAAGGACTTTGGTCCGATGAAAGTGAACTGAGATCCTTGCTTGGTGTATATTCATTCCTCTCCACTTTGCAAAGCCTATATTGATTGTTTATATCTGGTATAGGTGTTGATTGGTTATTGCTATAACCCCCTGTGCAGTAAAATTTCCCTAAGGTAACCCTGGATTGATAAATAACTACCTAACAATCGTGTTAAACAGCACCTTGGGATTCCCTTTGCTCTGGGATACCAGGTTGGAGAAATAGGCAACCCTCGCGTCTCTGACTGCAGAGTTAAAGGATGCCAGAAGATCCTTTAGGTGCAGCAGATGGACGTGGAGATGGGATTTCTTCCACAAGCGCTCAATTTTTCTGTATTGGTGCTTCAGGCTGGGAATGCTGTCGTGAAACCAGGGAATAGGGTTCACTGCAGGAACTGATCTGGTTCTGACAGGACAGATGTTGTCCAGAATGGAGAGGCAGTGCTCGTTAAACTGAGAAGTTAAGCAATCTTGGTCGTTATCAGAAGAACAGGGTGGATTAAAAGCAGAAGAAAATTTGCTAGCTGTGCTCTCATTAAGAAAACGAGAACTAACCAGACGGTGAGCAGGAGGTGGGGACGCAGAAGCTGACAAGGTAAAGAAAATGCAATAGTGACCTGAAATATTAACGTCCTCAGGACAAACACTGTCAGCATTTAGACCCAGGGTAAAAACAAGGTCTAGAGTGTGCCTCCTGGTGTGTGTGGGGCCCGCAACATGCTGGGTAAAGCTGAAGGAGTCCATGAGACTGAAGAAAGCCATGGCTAAATGGTCAATGTGAATGTTAAAATCACCAACAATCACCAGTTTGGACAGCTTCACAGTGGAGGATAAACTCCTGAAGGAAAGAACTGTTTAGACCAGGTGGACAATAAACCACAGCACAGTAAAACAGGTCCTCACGCCCGACTTTAATCAGCTGCAGTTCAAAGAAAGCAAAGCGACCAAAGGTTGTTGATCTACATGGGAGATGGTCTCTAAAAAAACAGCTAGGCCTCCACCATGACCAGAACCCCGGGGACTATAAGGTGTAATGTCCAGCAATGGTCAGTTTAGGTACTGTTTGACCATTCAACATCTGGTCAAAAAGGAGACACGTGTTCCCTTTAAATCAGCCTGCCTTCCTCACACCAGCTGGAGCTAGAGGCTGCGGCTCTGACAGAGATAACTGTAACGGAATTAAATGAAGGTTTTCCACCTGAAAGTCATTTTCCCCCTCTCCCCAGCAAGAACTAATCTGCATGAGATATTGCTTCAAGGTCTCATGCTCTGATTCTAAACTGTTTTCCTTTCCAGCCCAAGAGAAGAATGAAGACAAAGGACTCTTTCTTTTTAATAAATCAAGGAACTCTATTTTTAATAAGCTAATCAAACAAAGTGTTAGTCAATAATAAGATGTTAACCAATTTGTGAAATGAAAATATTAATTACTTGATATTATAATCCTACAGAATATAATAAGTAATATAACTTTAAATGTTTCCACTAGAGACTAATTACACGAAAGGTTAAGCCACATCACCCATTGCTTTTACTGATCCAATCAGAATCTGCCAGATCTGATGGAGGCGTGGTTTTGGTGGTGCTTGGTAAGTCTGTCATCTTTTCATTCGACCGTAAATCAAAACATCCGAGTTATAAAACTATGCCCACATCATCTTAAACTCCAGTTCAAAGCGTTCTAGAGAAGTTGTCGGAGTGGCAGATCCGTAACTTTCCTCTTCAGCCGAAAAAACCAACGACAAGCTGGATAAAATCTGCTGCTGTTCCAACTGCTGCAACGGTTCCTTTCAGAATAAAAGCTGAACCATCATGACCCCGTTTTGGGTCTCGGTAGATGCCAACAAAACTGTCGTGACCCGGAAGAATCTCAAGACTGGTCTGGTCGGCAACCGCTGCTTTTCCTACTGGCTTCAGTTCCAGAGAAGGTCAAACTGGACCTCGACATTCCTGATCTAACGGGGACTTCCGAAAGGGTACGTAAGCTGGCAGAATGGCGTCTCAATGTGTGTTATGAATCTCCAAATCAAAGCTTAGCACAAAGACATCACCTTCACTCCCACCAGAACTAATCGTTTCTCCGGATTTGCTGGTTCTGAACAACATTCCACATTACACCATTCTCTGTCTCACTTCACCTTAGTTACATCATACATTTAGTGTTTAAAGTTAGTCTAGTTTTAATTTGTTTAGTAATAAATCTTTAAACTTTTAAAACTTGACTCTCTTTCTTTTGTCTCTGAGTTAATACAAAGTGTTACATAATCCCTGCAATAAAAAGTTCCAATCTTCTGGTTAAAAGTACCCAAAGATCCATAAGATTGATTTCATATTTACTATGGAATCTCATACCTTATGGTTCATTAAATAGATGTAAATTAACCCTTTACATAACGAAATCATAACATTGACATCCTGTTCTTTCCAAGGTCCCTCACAGAGCAACCCTTTTATCTAAACTCCTCGCTTCAAAGAAGAAAGAAAAAGAAGATTTTTAAAATTAAATATTAACTTCTGAAATTTACAAGCCAGATAATCATTAAATAAACGTTTGTTTATTGCTACTTATAATAATTGTAAAATAATGAAATGTTTCATTAATCTGTGCTCAATGATATGTTTCAGCATGTTTACTTGACAAGGTCATAACATTTGCACTCACACAAGTACAACGTAAGGTAAAGTTACCGTAAATCCTCTAATACAGGCCTGTATTCAATTAACGGCCGGGTCTCATATTTTGGCCGGTGTCGGAGTCGGCGGAGGTGAATAATGGCCGGTCTCTTATTGTGGCCGGGTGGAATGTGGTAACAAGCAAGTACGGGGGGCGGTTGTGTCATCGTCTCACTTTTGATTTGCCAGTGATAGACTGCGAGGGTAACTTTAACCGTGCAGAGACGAAGAGGAGGCAAAAATTTGATATCAAGTTCAAAGAGAACGTGCGCTGCAGAACACTGGGGAGCAATAGGGGTTGTATGAACTAGTCGACTTCACTATAGTGACTTTTTATGCCTGTCGTCGACTAGTCGCTGTCACGTGATAATGACCGGCAAGATGCAGTCCTCGGAAGAGACAGCAGCCTGCTGTCAGCAGGTGACAAGCTCCTGCGCTCGGGGGGGCAATGCACTGTGCCAGAGCGTCGGTACTGACACGCGATCGTTCATGTCGGTTTATTTCCTTTAATGTTTTCTGTCTTTTATTTGCGCCTGATGTGTGTTGCTGCTGTGGAGCGGGGCGCATCACCTTGTCCTCCGGTGACGCACCAATCACTGATGCGGCTGGCAAGCAGTGAGCACTCCGCTGTTTTGCGGTCGGTAGATCTGCGTCCTGAGCACGGCCACAGTAACATTATCAAATCAGGTGTCGCCACCTCAAAAACTAATTTAACACTCGAGAGTTGGCTGAAGCAGAAACTATCGTTGTTAAAAGAAATGTGTTTAGCTTTGAAAATGTGGGTGCAATTTTAATTGTCAAAAACTCCAGTAAACCATTAGTTCATTTTGCTCAAATAGAAATAGAGGCCTGCCTCTAATTGTGGCCCTCCTTCCAATAAAGGCCTGGAGCTTGATGAGCTTGAGTCAAATACAGGCCCGGGCCTGTATTAGAGGATTTACGGTAAGTCCATGACACATTAACCTTTTACCCAGATCAGAGCCTCTGGATCAAAGAAGGCGTGTGTCTCTGAGATTCTTGGTAACATCCAAACGTGTCAACTTTTGGTTGGCTACACAATCATAACATCATAACATTAAAACCATATCACGCTGTTGATTCTTCAGTTCTAGAGAAGCTTCAGGCCGGCCACCTGAAGCACAAACCTTTTTAACCCACCAAAACTTTTGACACGTTGTCAAAACCTTTTTTCGCACCTGCGAAGCTGATACAACAAAATAGCTCCTGTAGAACAAGCTGATTTGTTCAAATCCTTAAGAATTATTCCTGAGAGACGCAAACTAGTTCCAACTGTCGTTACCTGGAGATGACTCTGGACTGACCCGGTTGTACTGCAAGTTAGTCTACAGACTTCGGTACCGGGTTCTCCGACATCTTGGATCCAAAAGGGCGTCCCCACTTGGGTACGTAGAACACAGTGAGATTGTGTCTGGATGTGGTTTTTGATAATAACCAACCTCATAGCTTAACGCAGTGGTTCCCAAACTTATTTAGCCGCGCACCCCCTTCTATGTNTCATCATATTGCTCGAAGTACAGGGCGAGGAGGAGGAGTGGCAACCATTTTTCATTCGGACTTATTAATCAGTCCCTTACAGATTAATAGCTACAGTTCGTTTGAACATCTTATTCTTAGTTTTCCTAATCCAGACTGCAAAACTGTAAAACCACTCTTGTTTGTAGTTTTATATCGTCCACCAGGCCCTTACTCTGAGTTTTTGGATCAGATCTCTGATTTTTTATCTGATTTGGTGCTAAATACTGATAAGGTCATTGTAGTGGGGGATTTCAACATTCATGTGGACATCGAAAATGATTGCCTCAATGTAGCCTTTAGTAATATCTTAGACTCAATTGGTTTTACTCAAAGAATACATAGCTCCACCCACTCCTGCCATCATACATTGGACCTTGTGCTGACTTATGGCATAGAGTGTGAGGAAATAACAATCTTTCCACATAATCCAGTCCTCTCGGACCACTTTCTGATAACCTTTGAGTTTTTTATAACTGAGTTCTCGAGACATGAAAGTAAATTTCATTATAGTTGGTCTCTATCTGACAACGCTGTTGCGTCTTTTAAATCAACTGTTCCATCTTTACTGTCCTCAGCATCTCAGAGGCATGTAGCAGAGGGCAATATTTTCAGTTCTAGCCCATCACAAATTGATGCCTTAGTTCATCATGTGACTTCCTCTTTACGTGTGGCATTAGATGATGTAGCCCCTTTAAAAAAGAAGGTAATTAGGGACAGGAATTTGGCTCCCTGGTTTAACTCTCATCTACGAGCCTTAAAACAAAACTCTAGGAAATTGGAGAGAACATGGCGCTCTATGCACCATGAGGAGGCCTACCTGTCCTGGAAAAATAGTCTTGTGCTTTATAAAAATAAGCTTCAACAAACTAGAACTGCTTATTTTTCAGCATTAATTGAGGAGAATAAGCATAATCCTAAATTTCTTTTCAGTACAGTTGCTAAACTTACACAGAATCGTAGCTCTGAGCCATCTATTCCCTTCATTCACACATATAAGGCTCTCCTTAATCATTTATTTTTTATCTTTACTGCATGTGTGTGTGTGTTTGCAGAGGCTGCATAGACCCAGGCCTCCTGTGAAGCCAGAAGGAGTCTACATCCACAGCCTCACAAGCTCTGAACATGCTTGACTCATTTGTTGCAATTTATTCACGAGTAACTAACTTTCAGAGTTTGTTTTGATGTAATTGTTGGCATTTTTCATTTACAACCATTTTTTTCACTTTGTTACATTCAGAAATCTCAGCGTGTCTGAATGCATATATAAAGGTGTTTTGGGGCTTTTTATCTTTTTGACCTTAAGTTGGTAAAAAATGGGCAGAGAATCTGGTAATTTCCTGGATAAAGCAAGACAAGAGCATGTAGGGATTCTTTCATCTCGTTCAAAATCTTTTTTTAATGCTGAGAACATGTAAGAGTGCTAAATTTCACAGATAAACATGTCTGATATACTTAAGGCACAACAGGTATCAAATATTTGATACAGCTACATATGTAGCTGTGACTCAAGAACATTCAAAAAGACCAAGTCCAAAAACCAAGAGGGACAAAACTTTTATCTTCAAAGTGATCTGCAGTAACAGCACCGATGCCGTTCCTGCATGAGGAAACTAAGCTGGATGTGAATGCACCGAGAACAGGACAAAAACTTCATCCACATCATGAAGTCCCATTACCACAGAAATCAAAGAGAACAAAGAGAACAGACCCTGAATCCAAATGAGAGCAATTTTGATCCTATCAGACATTAAATGTGGAACATTGAGCTTACTTGAAATCCAGTTATGAGTAGCGTCTAGGAATGCCAACAGCGCAGAAGCAAGGGTGTATTTTATTCAGGGTTTTAAAGTGGATTTTTTTTTTTGTGGAACAGAAAGTTGTTTGATTCTGATTATTTTAATAATCTTATTGTTGAAAATCATTCTGATGGGAATGGTTTCAGGTGCATTTCCAGACTGCTGGATGTTCCTGTGAACACTGTGGGGGCCATCCCAAGTAAGATTCCTATCAGAGAATCCTAAAGAATATTCAGGAGAGTTCTCCAAGAGCCAAGAACAACTCAGGCAGAACTTCAGGAAGACCTTGCTTCAGCAGCTACTGCTGTTTCAAAGAAAACTATAAGCAATGCACTGAACTACCATGGTACCCATGCATGCTCACCATGCAAGAATTCATTGCTGAACAAAAAGCATGTTGAGGAGCAGTTAGAGTTTGTGGAACAGCATTTGGAAAAGCCTGAGGGTTACTGGGAGACTATAGTATGGTCAGATGATGAAGAAACGGCACTGCCCACCACCCCAAGAACACCATGCCAACAGTTAAGTTTGGAGGTGGAAGCATCATGGTGTGGGGCTGCTTATCAGCAAGGGGTACTGGCAGACTTCCTATTATTCAAGGCAGGATGAATGTAGGAATGTACCAGGACATTCAGGAAAAAAGCAGCTGTCATACCAGAAAGCTTAAAATGAAACGAGGGTGGGCATTTCAGCAAGACAGTGATCACACACAAGACCAAGGAAACAATGAACCAGTTTCAAAGAAACAAAATCAAGTTGCTTGAATGATCCAGTCAATCAGCTGACCTAAATCCCACAGAACACCAATGGAGATAACTGAAGATCAAAGTCCATAAAAGAGGCCCAATGAACCTTTAAGATTGAGTGTTTGTGTGGAAGAACGGGGCAGAATCACTCCTGAGCAACGCAAACGGCTGTTCTCTCATACGAGAGGCATCTAGAAGATGTAATCACCAACAAAAGGCCTTTCTACAAACTATTAAAGTGTGTTTAACACTTATTCCGTGTCATTTCACTTCATTATGATTCGATTTTATGTTCTGATTTCTTTGCATGAATTCATCATTTTGCTTAATGGAAACATCTAAAACAAATTTTGTGTCAAAAGCCCACTTAGAAAAACCCTTACTGATAAAAATGCTGTGTCACTTTTTCTCCTCGTATGTTATTGTGTCCTTAGTTATGAAAGTCATAGGAGAAGGTTGGAACTATGACAGGTAACGCTAGAGAGCTGGTGGTCATGAAGATAAGAAGGAAAGTGGATGTAAGACGTGTTCAGGAGACCAGGTGGTGAGAGGCTAGCAGCTCGGGGGAGGGTTTAAGCTGGAAAGGGAAATGGAGTAGGAGTACTTCTGATAGAAATGTTCTGGAAGAAAAAAAGAGTCAGCTAGGCTGATGAGTCTGAAGCTTGAAGTTGAAGGAGTTATGACACCTGCTGTTCGTGGTTCTGCCCCCGGGATGAGGAGAGAAGCAGGAAGCCTGGAGTGAGCTGGATGCAGCGTGATGCCGAGATAAGAGCGGTGATTGGTGCAGACTTTAACAGACAAATAGTTCGTCTCTGTTTAGGCCTTAAAACACAACACTGATTCTTTTAAATACAAGACTCTGTACAACTTTATTTATTTAGGACTTTTGTTGGTTATTGTTTGTAGAAAGATCAGTTGGAAGGTCACATCTATAATGGGAAGCTCAGTCATGCATAGGTAAAGCACAGTTCTAGGGTTTGAATGAGGAGACACACCCGTCTGTGGTCAAACTTGACACGTAATAAAAGATTTGTATAAAATCTGGGTAAAATCTCACCTCATGGATGAGTCTGAGACCAGAGTACAGCGAGTGATCAGTGTGTATGACGATGAAGACCTCTGAAGCCCAACAAAGAACCGCCGGCAGGATTACGCAACACCCATTTAAAACAAAACATTCAGTGTAGCATGAAAGTCAACCTGCTGACCTCTACAGGACAGGTATCCATGTTTTCTACAAAGGTCTGACATTAGATCGTCTTTCTCACCCATTCTAGTTCATTAAATGCCTCGATTTAAACCAAGAAGGGAACTGATTTAACTAAAGTCTAAAAGTTTATGGTACCAAAAATAAAATGAAGTTCTTTAAAAGTCTATTTATGGTCATTTTAAGGTTTTCCTCTGTTGTTCTGTTCAGTTGATCATTCTGGCATGTGACTAATGTCGTTTTCATAGATATTCAAACAAATATGATACTGTTTCATGTCACTGTGTGTGTGTGTGTGTGTGTGTGTGTGTGTGTGTGTGTGTGTGTGTGTGTGTGTGTGTGTGTGTGTGTGTGTGTGTGNATAAGAGACAGGTAGGAACGTTTAACCTGTGCGGCCAGAGCGCTCTCCTTCCTTCTGCTCTGCATAAACCTGAGCTGATCACCTACTTGTGCGTAATCAAATGTCTATGGGGACAAGATATAGCCAAGATGTTCACTTTTACCTCAGACCGACTTATTGCTGTTTTATGGTGTGGCTGAATCTGCGATCCACTGCCACGCTGACTGGAATAAAAAATGCTGCAGAAACATGAGATGTGGTCAGGTTCATAAGGAGTCACTGGCTGTAGCGGACCCGACTCATCCCAGAAGCTAATATCTTAATTTGACCTTGAATGAAAAATAACCTCTTAAAAGTTTTTATCACGGTGGAGGCAGCGTTCATTTCTGCCTTCAGTCTGACGGCGCGCCGGAGTTAAAGCAGCGTGCGCGCTTATTGAATCTGTGTGTGCGCGCGCGGCACAGCCGCTCAAGTCACCGCGTCTCGTTATTGGCGATTAAACCAATGTTGTAAAATTACTTCTGCCCAGCCCAGATGTGCTCACTTGTGCACCCGTGAGCCGTGGTTCCGCTGGAACGCGTCTGATCTCTGACAGACGCACTCTGAACTTCAGATCTTCAGCGCGCTGTCAATAGCCTGAATGGGAATCATTTCTTGTTATTTAGTTACATCCACAATGTTCTGTGTGTGAGGTTTACAATGTCAGAACACCTGCATGAGACAGGTGTTAATTACAATCTGCCAGAATGACTCGCCACCTTCAGATTCCTCCAACACCGTTAAAAATGTTCAAATACGGAACATATCAGCATGCGCAGGCCAGAGTGCTGAAGCTCGGCGCATTGTTATTATGAAGCTAGGGCACATGTGGAGGACACGCGCGCGCGCGACGGAACATATCGGCGTGCGCAGGCCAGAGTGCTGAAGCTCGGCGCATTGTTATTATGAAGCTAGGGCACATGTGGAGGACACGCGCGCACGCAAAAATATACTTGTTTTCAATTACATTTATTTGGCCCACTTAATTTTTCTTTGGCCCACCCACAAATGAGTTTCTACGCTAATGGTGACATATGACAGACTTCTCTGAGCTCCGCAGCCATTACACTTTTCACCTCGCACACCCCCTAGTGGCAGCTCGCGCACCCCCTAGTGGCAGCTCGCGCACCCCCAGGGGTGCGCGCACCACACTTTGGGAATCCCTGGCTTAACGCAAACCAAATTCTTTTACATCCAGAACTCAGCTCTCCGAGATACGGAAGTTCTGACCAACATCGCATTCACACCTAGGTTCCAGAAATCACCTTTAGTTCCATGCCAAAAAAACTGTCGTGACCCGGAGGAATCTCAAGACTGGTCTGGTCGGCAACCGCTGCTTTTCCTACTGGCTTCGGTTCCAGAGAGGGTCAAACTAGACCTCGACATTCCTGATCTAACGGGGATAATAGTTAGTTATAATAGTTAACCAATTTGTCATGTTTTAATTGTTTGTAAAATAAATTCGGACTTTTATAAACCTGGCTGAATCAAAACGAAGTGTGTACAATCCCCTAATAAATAAAGACACCTAGAGTCTTCTGATTACACATAATAAAGACCAGACAAGGTGATATTCTATAGTTAGATAGAGTATCACAGCTTATTGGTCACATGTAGAGTTAATAAATATACTGAGCTAAAGTACACAGTTTACCTAACCCTACATATTGGCGAGCCAGCCAGATTTATTAGAATTGTCCACTTCGTGTTGGTTCTGATTAATTAACTCTTCAAAACTACTATTTTTCTGTGTCTGGGTGAAAAACGAGGGCGATCTAGTCATTCGCCACCTGGGGACGCTGTCCCTACCTATTTCACAAACGAGGAGACCCCCCACCAGGGGCGCTACTCCCCCTTGTCATCCAAAGTCTATATGTCTATGAAAGCTTTATTTGAGCTAAACGGCAGGTAATTAACTATTTGGTGATATTTGAAAATAAATACGTTTGTCACGTGTTTTGAGTGATTCTGCTACATTTATTTGTGTGGTTTTGTCACTGTTGAAAAGCTTGTGTTACAGGAGTCAGGAAACTCTGATCTCCACTTAGCACTTAGCTACCGCTAATCCAGTCTGATCAACTGGTAATATTAGCATCCTAACGCCGCATAACGAATGTTTTTTCTGACAAAAATTCCGGACATTAATTCTGTTATGTTATATCAGAATTATCAGGGACGCCTGATGCTGGTTAACAAGCCAGAAATAAGCCCTTTATTGCCCGTTAGCTTAGTTAGCCAAGAAAGCAAATCTTAAGCTCACAACAGAAGAGCGTAATGAAGTACATGCTGCAAATTACATGCTATACCGACAAATTAGAGCGAGAACCTGAATGGTATACCGCCAGTCGAAGGGCTGATTGCCATGTGCGAATCAAGCCAAAAGAGACACTTCAGAAAGGTCTAAGTTGTTAGCTTAGTAAGCTAAATTAGCAAGGCTGACAACGCCCGCGGACAAGAATCCGGGGGCGCTGTCAACTGCTCGATGCAGTGTTTGCCTTTGTCATAACTTGCTTTACCTTACTAAATTGACGTTGGATGTGCTACTACTAGTTTACCCGTTTAACAATAGATTCACTAGGATGTGTGTGTGTGTCTGCTCTTTCTCCATCCCAAGAGAGTCGTGGTGGATGGCTGCTTATACTGAGCCATGATCCTCTGGAGGTTTCTTCCTGTTAAAAGGGAGTTTTCCTCTCCACTGTCGCTATATGCTTGCTTAGTATGAGGATTGCTGCAAAGTCACTGACACTAGTCTGGATGCAGAGCTCTGGAATGTTTCTGAACAGGATCAAAGTTAATGATGTAGCATTCTGATTGTCATGAACTTAAAGAAATTACAGACAAAAAGTGAGATGTTTCAGTTAGGTACATTCAGTAAATCAAACATGTGTTGCATAGTTTTTTTAGGTTTTTTTCTTTATTGTTGCTATTAATGGTAATCGGATGAGTTCACAGTGTATGATGGTTCATGTTATTCACAAATATATCTTTAAATGTGCAAAATGAGTCTTTATGACTAATAGTTATCCTAGTAACAACTACAGAACCCGTGAATCTAAGAAAAAACCTTTCCAATCAACGCTGCTGCTGAGTTTCATGTCCGTCTTGTCATGTTTACAACAACATGGCCGTTCCATGATCATACAAGCGATGTCTGTGTTGACACGGTGACAACTATCACAGTGTCAGTATGTTGCCATCTTCCTTCATGCTGTCTTGACTGCCACTGGCAGAGTGATTTAAGTTCCCGTTGTAACTCAGGGTTGATGTGATGCTGTTGGGCATGGACACACTCTGTGTGACGGACTTCCCTCCAGAAGAACCGTGTGAGCCGTAGTGAGGCGAGTTCCTGTTAAGGTTAGCACTGTTGCTGTAAGTCACAGGATGGGGATTGTGGGCTCTCAGGCAGTCATTTTCCAGAATGAGATCACCATCCTCCTCTTCGTCTTCACTGTCCCCCTCAGCGATGCTGCTGCTGCAGTAACAGACAAACATAACAGACATGATGCAAAGTAATGTAGCAACACAGAAAGGCCTCATCCAGCCCCTGACCTCCAGACAGAGGCCTGAGTACAATATGTGTACGAATGTAGAAGACACACACCATGCTAGCCAGGCCCAGGATGCACAAGACAGCCCAAGAGAGCTGGAGTTTCTATACCTCAACCTGGAGGCTCTAACAAAAGGTGGTGGATACGGTGACCCACAAACTCCAACAGATCCCAGAAACTACCATGAAGATCTCTGTCCAGAGGACAGCAGATCAAGGAGAAGCTAACAGGAACCATCCAGTTCCCAGGGCCCTCATTATCAAACATTCATAGAACCATTTCTATATTCCTACAAATTAAATTTAGAATGTTCTTACAAACGGCCAAAATCCTGATTCACCAAACACACGGTGGCCTCTCGTACGACTGATGATAAATCCCACCTGTGCGTACCCAGGTGCTCGTGTCCGTTCAGTCATTTACATACAGAAACGCCCTCAATTAACCATATTTGGTCACACTACGTCCTCAGCACGTGAGAGGAATCCCTGCATTCTTCCCATAAAAAACAACAACTTTACTGACATTACGCACAAGTAGACGACGAAGAATACCACAGAATACATTAAATGGTTCCTTTACACGAAACACACACAGATCTGTGTGTGTACGGTTGATAAATGAGGGCCTTGGCCTCTGGTACGACTGATGATAAATCCCACCTGTGCGTACCCAGGTGCTCGTGTCCGTTCAGTCATTTACATACAGAAACGCCCTCAATTAACCATATTTGGTCACACTACGTCCTCAGCACGTGAGAGGAATCCCTGCATTTTTCCCATAAAAAACAACAACTTTACTGACATTACGCACAAGTACACGACGAAGAATACCACAGAATACATTAAATGGTTCCTTTACACGAAACACACACAGATCTGTGTGTGTACGGTTGATAAATGAGGGCCTTGGCCTCTGGTGAAAGACCTAAACTGCAGTAAGCCACCCACGTGGAAGCCGAGTGGTCTCTTCTGCATTTATACAAACATAACTTGAACATTTTCTTCACTGTATGCAAACAGCATATAACGCTTTATCTAGTCTGTAGATCTCCAGCAGAGAGCTGGTCCATACCTTGCAGTGAAGGGGTTGCTCTGAGATGCAGGACTTGGTGAATCATGTGAAGGAGCAGAGCCTGTTGATCCAGCCGAGCCCACAGAACCAGAATTACCCAACGAGTACTTACTCCCACGAGGCACCACGTTGTTCCTCTGGTTAGCTGGTTTGACTGTTACGATCAGGTTGTGGCTGTTGGCCACCATCATGTCGGTTACCTGAAATGATCAAAAAGGAATCAGAGGAAGAATAAACTGCTGCTGCTTCTGCTGGTGATTATGGTGGAACCAGAGGAGGAGAGGAGTTAAAAGCACATCTCGTAACCAGAAGGCTGCTGGTTCCATCCTCGCCCAGACTGTTGCAGTCATTGTGTCCTTGGGCAAAACATTTCACCCTCTGGTGGTGGTTGGAGGGGCAGTTATTGGTCAGTCTTGCTACTATCAGTGTGCCCCAGGCCAGCTGCAGCTACTTTGTAGTAAATGTCTGGTTGTGTTAAAAGTCAAGTCCCCTGGGGGATGGGGGGGGGGGGGGTTTGTTCTCACCTGATCCAAAGATTTTCCTGCTACGTCGATGCCGTTGACCTCTAGGATCTCATCATTAACAGCCAGTAGTCCAGTGCTCTCTGCAAGCCCATTTCGCACCAGACGAGAAATGAAGACCCCAGGAACCTATTGGACACACGAGCACACCAGTGTGAGTCAAAAGGTCTGCTTTATACACCATAAATGTGTTAAGCATGGAACCATTTTCTCTTCACAAACATTAAAAAACATCATATTTCTTGTCTGACTCAGACCCATCTT
Organism: Nothobranchius kuhntae; assembly: GCA_006942095.1. NCBI lineage: Eukaryota > Metazoa > Chordata > Actinopteri > Cyprinodontiformes > Nothobranchiidae > Nothobranchius > Nothobranchius kuhntae. Next base: position 484,870 of record SSNQ01034437.1, read on the forward strand.
TACGGACATCGTAAATTAATTAAAAGCACATCATTCCTAGGAGGAATGCTTACCGACCACCACCTAGCAGGACAGAGTTGAACACAAACACACTTCCTGTTAAGTGATGGAGTTTTAGCTGTTTAACGATGTCATGTGTGCAGCATAACCAGATGCTTCATGATGGGTTTGCCTTCGGCGTTGTACTGTTGTTTTGTTCCAGATCAACAACAATAAAGAATCTAATCTGGTTAGGGCTTAAAACAAACGTCATGTTGTGTCTCAGTTACACATCCAGGAAATAAAGACAAACTATTCAGAAGAAAGTCTCTCAGGTCCAAATACTAGATCAGGGGTATGCAACCTTTACAGTCCAAAGAGCCCATTTTCCTCCCCGTCCACCATAATAATAATAATAATAATTATAATAATAATAATAATAATAAGGATGTTTCTGAACTAAACAAATATTTTACTCATCCTTTCATTCGTTTGCAGTGGTCTTTAGTAGGAGTGAAAGCCTTGTAAGTTGAACTCCGGGGCAAAAAAGCTGAGCTGAAGCTGTTTCAGCACAGAGAAATCAGCTGGAGTAAAAAGTAGCGTCCGAAGACAGAATCTGGAGTCTTACTTCCTGATATTTGGACATCTCTCCTCTGATTGGACAACAGCAACAGTACTCTACCACTGATTTTGTCTGTTCTGCTATGTTGATGTTTCATCTCCACAAATAGTACAAACAAGCTGTGTGGTACAGTTGCTAATGCTAACAGTTAGCTTGAACTGAGATGCTGTTTCCTGGATGCTACACCACCAGCAGCCTTCCCCGTTACGAGCCAAGATGGCGAGTCCATGAATGCGGACTTTCAGTGCGACATTGATGTGAGTGGCTTTTCTTCTTCTGCTGGCCCATGCAGCAATTATCCAATAGGACGCTTGTTCCTCTTTGCTTAATTAAATCCAGGTGGTGGCTTTGTTTGGACTGGCAGTAAAAACGGTTTCTCAGTGAACTTGACCTTAAAAACTTGTTGAACTTCTTTTAGCACTTTTTGTCCTTCACAGCCCTTGTGGGCAGTCCAAAGAACCAGTGCAGGTTGCAGACCCCTGAACCAGACCCTTATTCCTACACAAGACCTTTTTAAACATGTCTAAAGCATAAACTGGACGTAGAACATTAAAAACTCCTCTCACCTTCTCCACCCCCTGAGGTGTGACCCGTACGCTCACCCCGTCCCGGATGTAGAAGCCCAGAGGCTTATTGCTACCATGTTTGTGGAGTCGGACCCTCCTGTGTGACTCAGGCAAGATGTCCACATCAATGATAGATGAGATCTGTCTGAAGTTCTTTGGCGGGCCAATCATGAGGCCTGATTTGTTCTTTGGGTGAATGGAGCCTGAACCCGTGGGGCGCAGCCCTGTTAGAGACAGTCCCTTCTTCCGCCGCTGTAGCGAGTTGGTGCCATAGACCACGGGTTCATCCTCTTAGAGAAGAGAGAAAAATACCAGAGCTAATTATGACAGAACTGCTTTTTCTGTTATGATTGGAGATGAACTACAGAGATCTAACAGTCTGTATGAGGCAACGGCAGGGCAGCTGCCCAGGTGCTGTAAACTTCTGTTAGAATCTACGACGGTCAGCACTTTTACAGCAAGCAAGTCAGTCATTTAAAGGCGATACATATACTTTTTAGCTTACTCTTGAGTTTTCTGGTCTGTGAGTGCCTACATGAACGAGGTGAACAGCACAGCTAGCGGTGGTTAGGATGTAGAGCTTCAGTTTTCTACATCATGTGCTAATCTTTGCTGAAGTGAAAGCAGCACCTAACAAGTACAACACCATCAGTAAACCTGGTAAACCTGAAATGTTGTTTGCATGTTTAACATTGCTAAAGTTCCTGTTTCTTCTCGTTCTTTTTTCCCTCCTTATCTTTTGTTTCTGCCTGATGTTGCCTTGCTCTCCTTCTCTCAGATCTCAGAGTAAACCAGACAATATATGACTGCTGAGCAGATTACATCATCACATCCTGACTCTGATCCACGATCTCCAACACACACCAAACTACACGTGCCTTTAACAACGTAGATTATACAATCCCAAACCCAATCAATAACTTCACCTGCATCCATTAAACAAGAAATCCTGGCTAAAACAAAGCTAATGAATCTGAATGAACCACGAGAGTTAACAAAACAACCTCTGTTCTTGGTACTCGAGGACAGTTCCCCTAGTCTCATCTGAAGTTCTGGTGGGTCTGGAGTTTCAGGCTTAGATGTAACAGAACAAACACATTAACAGGATGTGCTGACCTCCACCACCATGGACATCACTGGGGCCATCACTGTGAATGCTTCCAAATGACGCCACCACGTGAGAGGCCTAGATCACATTAAGTTTAGTAATGTCTCGTGTTGTCCTCTAGCATGGATCTGATGGGAACATGGGTGGACAGCTGTGGCCAACAGGGGGCCCAGAGGACAACTGGTGAGGGTTTGTGTGTCTGTATAAACAACTGGAGCTCAGATGCTATTATCTTTAAAACGCCCTGCGGCCAAGACCTGGAGGATTTATTTTTAAATGCAGACCATTTCATTGCTGAGATTTCAGTGTCTGCTTTGTCCTTCCCACCCTGACGACCACCTGGGCCGGTCCGATCACCTCCCAGTCCCCCTCTACCCTCGTACCAGCAGAGGATCAAACCCCTGCAGCGCATCACACAGAGTGGGAGATTCTGGCCGGGCCTGTATAGCACCTTCT
>SSNQ01034437.1:487610-499853 GCA_006942095.1 Nothobranchius kuhntae
ATAATAATAATAATAATAAGGATGTTTCTGAACTAAACAAATATTTTACTCATCCTTTCATTCGTTTGCAGTGGTCTTTAGTAGGAGTGAAAGCCTTGTAAGTTGAACTCCGGGGCAAAAAAGCTGAGCTGAAGCTGTTTCAGCACAGAGAAATCAGCTGGAGTAAAAAGTAGCGTCCGAAGACAGAATCTGGAGTCTTACTTCCTGATATTTGGACATCTCTCCTCTGATTGGACAACAGCAACAGTACTCTACCACTGATTTTGTCTGTTCTGCTATGTTGATGTTTCATCTCCACAAATAGTACAAACAAGCTGTGTGGTACAGTTGCTAATGCTAACAGTTAGCTTGAACTGAGATGCTGTTTCCTGGATGCTACACCACCAGCAGCCTTCCCCGTTACGAGCCAAGATGGCGAGTCCATGAATGCGGACTTTCAGTGCGACATTGATGTGAGTGGCTTTTCTTCTTCTGCTGGCCCATGCAGCAATTATCCAATAGGACGCTTGTTCCTCTTTGCTTAATTAAATCCAGGTGGTGGCTTTGTTTCGACTGGCAGTAAAAATGGTTTCTCAGTGAACTTGACCTTAAAAATGTGTTGAACTTCTTTTAGCACTTTTTGTCCTTCACAGCCCTTGTGGGCAGTCCAAAGAACCAGTGCAGGTTGCAGACCCCTGAACCAGACCCTTATTCCTACACAAGACCTTTTTAAACATGTCTAAAGCATAAACTGGACGTAGAACATTAAAAACTCCTCTCACCTTCTCCACCCCCTGAGGTGTGACCCGTACGCTCACCCCGTCCCGGATGTAGAAGCCCAGAGGCTTATTGCTACCATGTTTGTGGAGTCGGACCCTCCTGTGTGACTCAGGCAAGATGTCCACATCAATGATAGATGAGATCTGTCTGAAGTTCTTTGGCGGGCCAATCATGAGGCCTGATTTGTTCTTTGGGTGAATGGAGCCTGAACCCGTGGGGCGCAGCCCTGTTAGAGACAGTCCCTTCTTCCGCCGCTGTAGCGAGTTGGTGCCATAGACCACGGGTTCATCCTCTTAGAGAAGAGAGAAAAATACCAGAGCTAATTATGACAGAACTGCTTTTTCTGTTATGATTGGAGATGAACTACAGAGATCTAACAGTCTGTATGAGGCAACGGCAGGGCAGCTGCCCAGGTGCTGTAAACTTCTGTTAGAATCTACGACGGTCAGCACTTTTACAGCAAGCAAGTCAGTCATTTAAAGGCGATACATATACTTTTTAGCTTACTCTTGAGTTTTCTGGTCTGTGAGTGCCTACATGAACGAGGTGAACAGCACAGCTAGCGGTGGTTAGGATGTAGAGCTTCAGTTTTCTACATCATGTGCTAATCTTTGCTGAAGTGAAAGCAGCACCTAACAAGTACAACACCATCAGTAAACCTGGTAAACCTGAAATGTTGTTTGCATGTTTAACATTGCTAAAGTTCCTGTTTCTTCTCGTTCTTTTTTCCCTCCTTATCTTTTGTTTCTGCCTGATGTTGCCTTGCTCTCCTTCTCTCAGATCTCAGAGTAAACCAGACAATATATGACTGCTGAGCAGATTACATCATCACATCCTGACTCTGATCCACGATCTCCAACACACACCAAACTACACGTGCCTTTAACAACGTAGATTATACAATCCCAAACCCAATCAATAACTTCACCTGCATCCATTAAACAAGAAATCCTGGCTAAAACAAAGCTAATGAATCTGAATGAACCACGAGAGTTAACAAAACAACCTCTGTTCTTGGTACTCGAGGACAGTTCCCCTAGTCTCATCTGAAGTTCTGGTGGGTCTGGAGTTTCAGGCTTAGATGTAACAGAACAAACACATTAACAGGATGTGCTGACCTCCACCACCATGGACATCACTGGGGCCATCACTGTGAATGCTTCCAAATGACGCCACCACGTGAGAGGCCTAGATCACATTAAGTTTAGTAATGTCTCGTGTTGTCCTCTAGCATGGATCTGATGGGAACATGGGTGGACAGCTGTGGCCAACAGGGGGCCCAGAGGACAACTGGTGAGGGTTTGTGTGTCTGTATAAACAACTGGAGCTCAGATGCTATTATCTTTAAAACGCCCTGCGGCCAAGACCTGGAGGATTTATTTTTAAATGCAGACCATTTCATTGCTGAGATTTCAGTGTCTGCTTTGTCCTTCCCACCCTGACGACCACCTGGGCCGGTCCGATCACCTCCCAGTCCCCCTCTACCCTCGTACCAGCAGAGGATCAAACCCCTGCAGCGCATCACACAGAGTGGGAGACTCTGGCCGGGCCTGTATAGCACCTGTCTCTTNATCTGGTTAGGGCTTAAAACAAACGTCATGTTGTGTCTCAGTTACACATCCAGGAAATAAAGACAAACTATTCAGAAGAAAGTCTCTCAGGTCCAAATACTAGATCAGGGGTATGCAACCTTTACAGTCCAAAGAGCCCATTTTCCTCCCCGTCCACCATAATAATAATAATAATAATTATAATAATAATAATAATAAGGATGTTTCTGAACTAAACAAATATTTTACTCATCCTTTCATTCGTTTGCAGTGGTCTTTAGTAGGAGTGAAAGCCTTGTAAGTTGAACTCCGGGGCAAAAAAGCTGAGCTGAAGCTGTTTCAGCACAGAGAAATCAGCTGGAGTAAAAAGTAGCGTCCGAAGACAGAATCTGGAGTCTTACTTCCTGATATTTGGACATCTCTCCTCTGATTGGACAACAGCAACAGTACTCTACCACTGATTTTGTCTGTTCTGCTATGTTGACGTTTCATCTCCACAAATAGTACAAACAAGCTGTGTGGTACAGTTGCTAATGCTAACAGTTAGCTTGAACAAGCTGAGATGCCGTTTCCTGGATGCTACACCACCAGCAGCCTTCCCCGTTACGAGCCAAGATGGCGAGTCCATGAATGCGGACTTTCAGTGCGACATTGATGTGAGTGGCTTTTCTTCTTCTGCTGGCCCATGCAGCAATTATCCAATAGGACGCTTGTTCCTCTTTGCTTAATTAAATCCAGGTGGTGGCTTTGTTTGGACTGGCAGTAAAAACGGTTTCTCAGTGAACTTGACCTTAAAAACTTGTTGAACTTCTTTTAGCACTTTTTGTCCTTCACAGCCCTTGTGGGCAGTCCAAAGAACCAGTGCAGGTTGCAGACCCCTGAACCAGACCCTTATTCCTACACAAGACCTTTTTAAACATGTCTAAAGCATAAACTGGACGTAGAACATTAAAAACTCCTCTCACCTTCTCCACCCCCTGAGGTGTGACCCGTACGCTCACCCCGTCCCGGATGTAGAAGCCCAGAGGCTTATTGCTACCATGTTTGTGGAGTCGGACCCTCCTGTGTGACTCAGGCAAGATGTCCACATCAATGATAGATGAGATCTGTCTGAAGTTCTTTGGCGGGCCAATCATGAGGCCTGATTTGTTCTTTGGGTGAATGGAGCCTGAACCCGTGGGGCGCAGCCCTGTTAGAGACAGTCCCTTCTTCCGCCGCTGTAGCGAGTTGGTGCCATAAACCACAGGTTCATCCTCTTAGAGAAGAGAGAAAAATACCAGAGCTAATTATGACAGAACTGCTTTTTCTGTTATGATTGGAGATGAACTACAGAGATCTAACAGTCTGTATGAGGCAACGGCAGGGCAGCTGCCCAGGTGCTGTAAACTTCTGTTAGAATCTACGACGGTCAGCACTTTTACAGCAAGCAAGTCAGTCATTTAAAGGCGATACTTATACTTTTTAGCTTACTCTTGAGTTTCCTGGTCTGTGAGTGCCTACATGAACGAGGTGAACAGCACGGCTAACGGTGGTTAGGATGTAGAGCTTCAGTTTTCTACATCATGTGCTAATCTTTGCTGAAGTGAAAGCAGCACATAACAAGTACAACACCATCAGTAAACCTGGTAAACCTGAAATGTTGTTTGCATGTTTAACATTGCTAAAGTTCCTGTTTCTTCTCGCTCTTTTTTCTCTCCTTATCTTTTGTTTCTGCCTGACGTTGCCTCGCTCTCCTTCTCTCACATCTCAGAGTAAACCAGACTAAACCTGCAGGCCTTTCTGCTCCTGAACAATATATGACTGCTGAGCAGATTACATCATCACATCCTGACTCTGATCCACGATCTCCAACACACACCAAGCTACACGTGCCTTTAACAACGTAATTATACAATCTCAAACCCAATCAATAACTTCACCTGCATCCATTAAACAAGAAATCCTGGCTAAAACAAAGCTAATGAATCTGAATGAACCACGAGAGTTAACAAAACAACCTCTGTTCTTGGTACTCGAGGACAGTTCCCCTAGTCTCATCTGAAGTTCTGGTGAGTCTGGAGTTCCAGGCTTAGATGTTACAGAACAAACACATTAACAGGATGCGCTGACCTCCACCACCATGGACATCACTGGGGCCATCACTGTGAATGCTTCCAAATGACGCCACCACGTGAGAGGCCTAGATCACATTAAGTTTAGTAATGTCTCGTGTTGTCCTCTAGCATGGATCAGATGGGGACATGGGTGGACAGCTGTGGCCAACAGGGGGCCCAGAGGACAACTGGTGAGGGTTTGTGTGTCTGTATAAACAACTGGAGCTCAGATGCTATTATCTTTAAAACGCCCTGCGGCCAAGATCTGGAAGATTTATTTTTAAATGCAGACCATTTCATTGCTGAGATTTCAGTGTCTGCTTTGTCCTTCCCACCCTGACGACCACCTGGGCCGGTCCGATCACCTCCCAGTCCCCCTCTACCCTCGTACCAGCAGAGGATCAAACCCCTGCAGCGCATCACACAGAGTGGGAGACTCTGGCCGGGCCTGTATAGCACCTTCTTAGGGTTCTACAACCCCCCAAGGCGCTTTACAACACAATCAGTCATTCACATGGTGGGGATGAGCTACGATGTAGCTACAGCTGCCCTGGGGCACACTGGCAGAGGCGAGGTCTGCCGAACACTGGCGTCATCGGTCCCTCCGACAACCACTAGCAGGCAAGGTGGTTAAGTGTTGCCCAAGGACACAACAGCAGCTTTCTCTGGTGGGAGCCGGGATCAAACCTGCAACCTTCTGATTACCTGCTGAGCTACTGCTGTCCCATGGTGCTTTTTAGCTTCAGGACTGTTCTGACAACACTGACTGGAGGGTTTCAGTGACTGAACCGAGACATTCTGGAGGTATAGACGGACACAGCCATGGAATACGTCGAACGATGTAGATTCTCCTTTAGCTCCTACCTTTCTTGCTTATAATGATGCGGAGCAGTGGGTTGGCTGAAGACACGGCCTTGTTGAAGTTGTCATCATTGTTGATTGGGAGGAGATCTCCATGAATATCGGCATATCCCAACAGCACGTCAACACCGTGGATGTGATGGATGGTTTGGATTAGACGGTAGAACTCCCGGAAGCCACCGGAGCCATTTCTCTTCAGACCAAAGCGACGATACTCTGCCTCATACTGTAGAAGACAAGTCTTGTTAGAAGATCCACATCTAGTGGATCCACTCATCAGTAACTGTAAAAGAGCTGACCCTATTGGTCATCCTGTTCTATGGGATTCACCATTTTCTGTCCAATCCACAAAGAAGGTAGACAATGCACCTGAACGTTCCCTTTGGGTTCAAAGTTTAACCATCACGACCTGTTTACTGTTAACGTACATGACGCATCCGGTCACTCGGAGAGCTGGAATACACGCAGCTTTCACTACAGAGTCCGTTTGTTTTGATGTGGGATCGTTTTATAAATGAGCTTGTTCAAGACCTCCCACCTGTGAATCCTACTGACTCTTTCATTATTACAGCTTTTCCACAGCAAACTGGATTAGGAACCAGTACAATGAATGAATCTGAAACTTAATAAACATTATAGAAGGTTTTGTGCTTTTATGACCAGCAGCCCTCACGTTCTTCTTCCCTGTGTGCTGTCTTGGTGAGCGATAATAACACTGCTGCCCCACATGTCCATGTGCTGTACTGCAGTTACAACCCCAGGATGAGGCTTTTGTGACCAAAGTGGAAGGATGTGTTTATGATGAATTGACGCGCGCGCGCGCGAACACACAGACACACGCGCGCGCGTATAGTTTCTTTAATGATTGTGTGGACACATTCAAGCAGCCATCCCCGTTTATCCTGACAGGTGTCCGGGGTGAGGGCCGGGGGCTTTCCCCGGTCCTCTCCAGGCTAAACCCGAACCGATGGTGGTGAAACGCTCCCGCAGCCCTAGAGCTGGCGGTCCTCACATAAACAACAACCAGCTGCTGAATGCAGCATCTTCTGTTTGACCTTCAGACATGCTGAGAGCCGGGTCTCATCACATCTTCTGGCTGCTGCCGCTCTGATGAGTCACTCGTTTCAGAACCCGAATCAGAACCAACACCGACCGGATGAGACTGACACCGGTGCGGTGTCTGACAGGCCTCCTGCGTTTCCCAGCAGGCGGAAGGGAGACGCCATGAGTCCCACCTGAACGGAACACCGGCGAGTACCACCAATATTCTGCTCACCTTACTCTTCACCTCCACCGTGTTATCGATGAGTTTTATAGGGGTCCTCTGCTGTAGCGGCGGCGGCTGTCTGGACATGCTGCTGCTCGGTTCCGGTTCCCCGGTTGGCTCGGACTCTGCGGATAAAACAGTCCGCTGGAACTGAAACGTTTGTGTGTTGAGATGAGGGCAAAAAGCACGTATGTGAACGGAAAACGGTCCGTTCACCTTTAGGAACCGTAGCTGCGCGACTCTGATTTTCCTGTGAGGTCCGGATGCTGGCGCGCGACTCGTTCTATCAGCACGCGCTCATGAACAGACACAAACATCGCAGCTATCCCGACAGGTGGAATCCGGTAAATCCGGTGCCAGATAGCCCACACCCCCACCCACGGCTCAAGGGGCGGGATCCACATTGGTCCGGCTGGGCCTATTGACCCTTTGCACGTGACGTCACGCCACTCATGTGACCGCCCCCTTCGCCATGATGGACGGCAAAAAGATCATTTACACCCAACTCCAGTGAAGGTAGTCAAAACAAGCCAGTTTGTAGCCTTTTATCCCTTTTATTGAGTTGATTTGACAGTAAAATGGTTTTAGCTTGCTGGGTGGTTGGCTGCACTAAGAGACAAGGACGTAAACAACTCGTTTTTTTCTTTTTAATAACTTTGATGCAGGACGGAGACGAACTGCAGCGATCAATCAAGCGGACTAGCAGGCCTCAGATTTGCAGCGAACATGTTTTTACCGGGTAAGATTAACGTTACTTTATTTAACGAAAAAGATAGGGACAGAGATAATGTGATGTGTTTATACTAGTTATTGATAATCCTGATGGATGGGTATTTCACCATGGAGGCTGCGCTCCGTCCACTGTAGTGTACAGCGAGACAATTATTAACAATATTAAAGCTCAGATGTATGATTACGTGTGTTAAAATTACGTTATTTATTTATATGAGCGTCGGCGTTCAGAGATCTCATTGCGGTGTGAGAGCAGCAGCTGAACCCGGTAACACCACCAGCAACAGAAGCTGGTAGGGATCCGGACTTTTTAAAAATCAGCTTTGGTTTACAACATAAAGTTATAAATCCAGAGGGGTGAATTTAGGCAAAGTCAGCAACATGTTTACATCAATGAACAGCTGCAGAGAGAACGTAAGCTAACATTGGTAAGCTAGTTAGCATACCGCTCTCTATGAGCCCCCGCTACCTCTTCTGATAACTGAACTGGGCATGAGCTAGTGGAAGGAATGCTGGAGGAGTTTTGTTTTTGTTTTGATCGCAAAAACAGTTTCAGGTTCTACTTTTCCCATTGTTTAGTAATCGTGTCGCTTTCTGTTTACATGCTTTTGCCGTCCACCATGGTGGACCCACGTGATTAGGTGACGTCGGTGCAAAGAGCCAATTGTCCCATTTACCCCCCCCCAAACCCACTTGAACAACAAATTATTTGTAAATCTGCCTGTTACTCAACACCATTCTGTTACTGTCCAGTTGAGATAAGTACCAGTCAGAGTGGTCATGCCAGTCCTGTGAGTCCAGAGGACCTAAACAGCTGTTGAAACCAGACTCCTGCCCTGCTACTGCAAACATGCATCCAGCTGAGCCAGACTTTTAGGGGAATCAGCCATCTGTGCAACCAGCCGGGAGCAAAGGGACAGCAACAAGCTGAGGACTGGAAGCTACTGAACCAGACTTCCATCTTTGATGACTGTTAAGGTAAAAATGTGTTTTCTGTATCAAATTGTCAAAGATTTAACTCCATCTCACTATGGTAACAGATACTTTATTTAAGCTCACCATGGTAACAAAGACTAAACTCCTTCTCACCGTGGTAACAGAGACTTGACTCCATATCACCTTGGTAACAAAAACCTAACTCCAGCTCACCATGGTAACATAGATTTTACTTTATTTCACCATAGTAACAGAGGCTTAACTCATTCTCACCATCGTAACAGATACCTAAATTTTGCTTACCACATTAACATATACTTAACTTATCTCACCATACTAACAGATACTTAACTTTAGATCACCATGGTAACAAAGCCCAAACTTCATCTCACCATGGTAACATATACTTAGCTTTAGCTGACATAGTAATAGAGATTTAACTCCATCTCACCGTGGGAACAGATATTTAACTTTAGCTTATCGTGGTAACAAAGTCTTAAATTCATCTCACAATGGTAACAGAGACTTAACTCCATCTAACCATGGTTACAGATACTTAACTTTAGATCACCATGGTAACAGAGGGTTAACTCATTCTCACCATGGTAACAGCTGCTAATTTTAGCTGTCTAAGTTAACATATACTTAACTATCTCACCATTGTAACAATGGCCTAACTCTATCTCACCATGGTAACAACATTCATAACTTTATCTCACCATGGTAGCAGAGATTGACAGAACCTTCAACATTTTTAATCACTATGTGATCGTTAAATAACATTGCTGTGCATTTTATTCTAAATTAATCAGCAGACAACACTAAAATGTTGCTCATTTGTTCCATGTAAGCGCAATAGTACAGCTCTTGTTGCGCATTTAAATATAATTTTAAAAAATATAAATAAATAAATAAATAAATACATACATACATACATACATACATAAAAACAAGAAACATATCCATCCCTCAGGAGCAGCTGTTCAGTAAAACAGAACAAGCAAGCACACGACAGTCTAGTTCATACACATACGTTTTAAACGGGGAGCAAAAAACACTTTAACTGGTTAGTGTGAGTTTGGAACACCTGTATAGATGTCATTGTAGTGTGTAATCCTGGCTTATTCACTCATTCACTGCAGGCATGAGAGGAATGAGAGCTATCTGTAGTCTGTTGTTAAACACACCTGAAAAACCTGCTTCATCTTGTCAACGAGCATCACGTCAGCTTGAAAGAACCTACATGGCCTTTCCCAGCAACAAAAACATCTGATAGGAGCGTTCAGCAAAACAACTCGTTTTTGATCTCTCTCACTCTCTCTCTCTCTCTCTCTCTCTCTCTCTCCCTCTCTCTCTCTCTCTCTCTCACACACACACACACTGTATTATGCATAATACAGTCATTTTTGTGACTGTATTATGCATAACCCTAACCATAACCAATGCTGATCTATTCCTAACCCAACCTCAACTAAGACTTAATTCACACCATTCCTCTAAAACTAACTGGTAAGCTTTTCAAAAAGTGAGTACCACAAAAATGTCCTCACTCTGTTGATTAAAACCTCATGATGGTCCTCTGTAGGTAGTAAGTACAAGAACACACACATTCTTGTACTTACCACATACAAACACACAAACACACACACACATAGTGGAAAGCCGGTCAGATCTAGCCCATTCCAAACCCCAGATCTTTCATCTGTTTCTCTAAATCTAAAAACTGTTGTGACTAACCTGGGTGTAAAGATGGATTCATCTCTTAGGATGGACGCCCAGGTCAATGCCACCGTAAAATCCTGTTTTTTCCAACCCCGCCGTCTGTCCAAATTAAGAGCAGTTTTATCTAGGAAAAATTTGGAATCAGTTGTTCATGCTTTTGTCACATCTAGGCTCGACTATTCGAACGCAATATTGCTGGGTGTCAATAAGTCAACCCTTGCCAGACTTCAACTCGTCCAACACGCAGCGGCTAGATTCCTCACACGTACTGACAGGCGCCAGCACATAACTGCAGTTCTAAAATCCCTTCACTGGCTGCCCATCACTTTCAGGGTCCAATATAAAATATTGCTTTTTGTCTTCAAATCCCTCCATGGTCTTGCCCCCGTGTACCTATCTGATCTTCTTGCGATTTATACTCCCGGTCGCACACTCAGGTCCTCCAGCCTGTTGCTCCTCACGGTACTAAAAGCGTGTTATAAATCATGCGGACAAAAAGCTTTCTCTGTTGCCGGTCCTAAAATGTGGAACGAACTTCCAGCCGCAGTTCGACTGGCATCCTCCTTGGCAGTTTTTAAGTCTAGACTAAAGACTCACTATTTTACCCTTGCTTTTAACAGTTAGCTGTTATTTTGGTTTTTACTACACTTATTTTATCATCCATTGTAAGGTTTTTATCTGAACTTTTTTTTATTGGCTTGTTTCTTATTTGTTGACTGTATTTTATTGCTCTGTTTTATGTTTTTATCTCTGTCATTGTGCGGCTGTTCAGCACTTTGGTCGGCCGTATGGCTGTGTTTTTAAAGTGCTATATAAATAAAGGTGGTATGGTATGGTATGGTAAAGCCGATTAACTGATTTAAGCTATTGAAATTGTTGCAGTAAGTTGTTCATCAGAAGAAAACAAGGACAGACAGCAAAAGAGAGAGATAAACTGATATGACCTTTCACCTCACGGCCATGCTGCTTTTCAAAGAAGGGGCGGCACTAACGCGGAGTATAAATGGTATAAGGTATAAACGATATGATTTTGGCCTATGATAAAGAATTGTTTATTACAGGCTAACCAGATGTGCTTACTGATGATGTCGTCGAGGAGTGCAGCAGTTTAGAGCTTCAACAGAGCAATACTCCTCCTGCTTTTGCATGAATGTGGTTACTCTGCGTCATCTATGGTGAAAATGCAGCTTCTGCTGTAGAGTGGAGCGCGTGGATGAAGACGTGGTTGTAAAAATCATAGGGTTACGTTGGTTATATGGACCTGGTTTGTATTTTAGGAGTAAGATGTTGAGCAGAAAAATATCCTCAGTAAAACACACCAGGTCAGATCTGTGTTAACAGCTTGGTAACTATAATTCCCTTAAATGCCATTTTGTTTTTTAACACATGATGAACACAAGGCTCCCACAGTTTTGAACATCTCCTGTGATTTCGTTTGAACAGTTTTCCCTCACCGTCCTCCCCAGTTTCAGCTGTTTGTCCTGTTAAATGAAAAAGCTCTAGACTGAAGACATCTCCTCTCTGGCTCCGTGCCACTGGTGCGCTCTGCGGTGGGAATCAGCTGATCTAATTGCTGATCTGAGCATATTTTTCCGTTTTTCACTTCAGATCAGACAATTTAGAATTTTGTGTTTTCATCACATTTAGCTTGTATTTTATTTACAATATCTTCATCTTTATTCATTCTATGAGTTATTGTTAGCAACACATTGCTATAAGGCTCCCTTTATTGATGTTACTTAGTGCTTTATTAAGCAATAATAAACCATTACTAAAGTGTTGACAACTTATTTAATGCATCACACTGTGTTACTAAACATTATTAAGCAGGTAACTAATGTTTATTACTGAACCATACTTGACACAGTAATGAGCTTTAAATATGAAAAAAGACTCACACTTGTATAGCGCCTTTGAGAGTCAGAGGACTCCAGAGTGCTTTACACTACAGTGTATCATTCATCCATTCAAACACAGTCACACACTGGTGGTCATGACCTACAATGTAGCCATAGCTGTCCAGGGACACACCGACAAATAATTCTTGCATTATTTAATTACTTAGCATCATGTGTGTGTTACTCTGCATTAATTACCATGTTAGTTTATGTGTTAATAACCTTTTCAGTGGCCTAGTGGTAGAGTGTCTGCCCTGGGACTGGCAGATCGGGGTTCAAAACCCGTCGGCTCATACCAAAGACTTTAAAAATGGAACCTAATGCCTCTCTGCTTGGCACTCAGCTTTAAGGGGTTGGATTGGGGGGTTAATCCACCAAATAGTTCCCGAGCACAACCACTGCTGCAGCCCACCGCTCCCCACGGG
>SSNQ01034437.1:499893-520942 GCA_006942095.1 Nothobranchius kuhntae
TTCCTAGGGGAAACACTGTATTTACATCGATGAACAGCTGCAGAGAGAACTTAAGCTATCGTTGGTAAGCTAGTTAGCATACCGCTCTCTATGAGCCCCCGCTAGATGTGCTACCTCTTCTGATAACTGAACTGGGCATGAGCTAGTGGAAGAAATGCTGGAGGAGTTTTGTTTTTGTTTTGATCGCAAAAACAGTTTCAGGTTCTACTTTTCCCTTTGTTTAGTACTCGTGTCGCTTACTGTTTACATGCTTTTGCCGTCCACCATGGTGGACCCACGTGATTAGGTGACGTCGGTGCAAAGAGCCGACTGTCCCATTTACCCCCCCCCAAACCCACTTGAACAACAAATTATTTGTAAATCTGCCTGTTACTCAACACCATCCTGTTACTGTCCAGTTGAGATAAGTACCAGTCAGAGTGGTCATGCCAGTCCTGTGAGTCCAGAGGACCTAAACAGCTGTTGAAACCAGACTCCTGCCCTGCTACTGCAAACATACATCCAGCTGAGCCAGACTTTTAGGGGAATCAGCCATCTGTGCCACCAGCCGGGAGCAAACGGACAGCAACAAGCTGAGGACTGGAAGCTACTGAACCAGACTTCCATCTTTGATGACTGTTAAGGTAAAAATGTGTTTTCTGTATCAAATTGTCAAAGATTTAACTCCATCTCACTATGGTAACAGACACTTTTTTTAAGCTCACCATGGTAACGAAGACTAAACTCCTTCTCACTGTGGTAACAGAGACTTGACTCCATCTCACCATGGTTAAAAAAATTTTAAAAACTTAACTCCATATCACCTTGGTAACAAAAACCTAACTCCAGCTCACCATGGTAACATAGATTTTACTTTATTTCACCATAGTAACAGAGGCTTAACTCATTCTCACCATGGTAACAGATACCTAAATTTTGCTTACCACATTAACAGATACTTAACTTCATCTCACCATGGTAACAAAGTCCTAACTTCATCTCACCATGGTAACACATACTTAACTTCATCTCACCATGGTAACACATACTTAACTTCATCTCACCATGGTAACACATACTTAACTTCATCTCACCATGGTAACACATACTTAACTTCATCTCACCATGGTAACAAAGTCCTAACTTCATCTCACCATGATAACACATACTTAACTTCATCTCACCATGGTAACAAAGTCCTAACTTCATCTCACCATGGTAACGTATACTTAACTTTAGCTGACATAGTAATAGAGATTTAACTCCATCTCACCGTGGGAACAGATATTTAACTTTAGCTTATCGTGGTAACAAAGTCTTAAATTCATCTCACAATGGTAACAGAGACTTAACTCCATCTAACCATGGTTACAGATACTTAACTTTAGATCACCATGGTAACAGAGGGTTAACTTATTCTCACCATGGTAACAGAGGGTTAACTCATTCTCACCATGGTAACAGATACCTAATTTTAGCTTTCTAAGTTAACGTATACTTAACTATCTCACCATTGTAACAATGGCTTAACTTTATCTCACCATTGTAACAACATTCATAACTTTATCTCACCATGGTAGCAGAGACTGACAAAACCTTCAACATTTTTAATCAATATGTGATCGTTAAATAAATTAAACCCTATTGCATTTTATTCTCAATTAATCAGCAGACAACACTAAAATGTTGCTCATTTGTTCCATGTAAGCGCAGTAGTACAGCTCTTGTTGCACATTTACATATAATTCTAAATAATATAAATACATACATACATACATACATACATACATACATACATACATACATACATACATACATCATACATACATACATAAATAAAAACAAGAAACATATCCATCCCTCAGGAGCAGCTGCTCAGTAAAACAGAACAAGCAAGCACACGACAGTCTAGTTCATACACATACGTTTTAAACGGGGAGCAAAAATCACTTTAACTGGTTAGTGTGAGTTTGGAACACCTGTATAGATGTCATTGTAGTGTGTAATCCTGGCTTATTCACTCATTCACTGCAGGCATGAGAGGAATGAGAGCTATCTGTAGTCTGTTGTTAAACACACCTGAAAAACCTGCTTCATCTTGTCAACGAGCATCACGTCAGTTTGAAAGAACCTTCATGGCCTTTCCCAGCAACAAAAACATCTGATAGGAGCGTTCAGCAAAACAACTCGTTTTTGATCTCTCTCACTCTCTCTCTCTCTCTCTCTCTCTCTCTCTCTCTCTCTCTCTCTCTCTCTCTCTCTCTCTCCCTCTCTCTCTCTCTCTCTCTCACACACACACACACTGTATTATGCATAATACAGTCATTTTTGTGACTGTATTATGCATAATACAGTCATTTTTGTGACTGTATTATGCATAACCCTAACCATAACCAATGCTGATCTATTCCTAACCCAACCTCAACTAAGACTTAATTCACACCATTCCTCTAAAACTAACTGGTAAGCTTTTCAAAAAGTGAGTACCACAAAAATGTCCTCACTCTGTTGATTAAAACCTCATGATGATCCTCTGTAGGTAGTAAGTACAAGAACACACACATTCTTGTACTTACCACATACAAACACACAAACAAACACACACACATAGTGGAAAGCCGATTAAATAATAATAATAATACATTTGATTTATAATGCGCTTTACATTACAGAAGTAATCTCAAAGTGCTACAGAGTATAGGGGACAGGTATAAGGTACACAGCTAGTTAAAAACTGTTAAAATTTCAGGATACTATCAAGTATGGAAAATAAAAACAGTCCCCAGAAATAGATAAAACCCATCTAAAAAGTCATTAAATTATTTAAGCTATTGAAATTGTTGCAGTAAGTTGTTCATCAGAAGAAAACAAGGACAGACAGCAAAAGAGAGAGATAAACTGAAATGACCTTTCACCTCACGGCCATGCTGCTTTTCAAAGAAGGCGCGGCACTAACGCGGAGTATAAATGGTATAAGGTGTAAACGATATGATTTTGGCCTATGATAAAGAATTGCTTATTACAGGCTAACCAGATGTGCTTACTGATGATGTCGTCGAGGAGTGCAGCAGTTTAGAGCTTCAACAGAGCAATACTCCTCCTGCTTTAGCATGAATGTGGTTACTCTGCGTCATCTATGGTGAAAATCTTCATCTTTATTCATTCTATGATTTATTGTTAGCAACACATTGCTATAAGGCTCCCTTTATTGATGTTAATTAGTGCATTATTAATCAATAATAAACCATTACTAAAGTGTTGACAACTTATTTAATGCATCACACTGTGTTACTAAACATTATTAAGCAGGTAACTAATGTTTATTACTGAACCATACTTGACACAGTAATGAGCTTTAAATATGAAAAAAGACTCACACTTGTATAGCGCCTTTGAGAGTCAGAGGACTCCAAAGTGCTTTACACTACAGTGAATCATTCATCCATTCACACACACAGTCACACGCTGGTGGTCATGACCTACAATGTAGCCATAGCTGTCCAGGGACACACTGACAAATAATTCTTGCATTATTTAATTACTTAGCATCATGTGTGTGTTACTCTGCATTAATTACCATGTTAGTTTATGTGTTAATAACCTTTTCAGTGGCCTAGTGGTAGAGTGTCTGCCCTGGGACTGGCAGATCGGGGTTCAAAACCCGTCGGCTCATACCAAAGACTTTAAAAATGGAACCTAATGCCTCTCTGCTTGGCACTCAGCTTTAAGGGGTTGGATTGGGGGGTTAATCCACCAAATAGTTCCCGAGCACAACCACTGCTGCAGCCCACCGCTCCCCACGGGGATGGGTCAAATGCGGAGATGGATTTTACCAGTGTGTGATGACTAATGAGACTTAACTTTAGTAAACCTCTAATAGTTACTCAATTAATCATTTACTATGGTTGTGAATTGCAGAGAATAAGCAATAAGTAGCAGCTAGCTAATGCATCCATTTATTCTACCCTGTATTTTAGAAGGTACTTAGATGGGCATTAATAAACAATTACCTAATGTCTAAAGTAGTCACTAGTGCTGTATGTCATCAGCCCTTATCTGACCTCAGGTAGGGTAAAAACATGTATCCCTTACGGAGCACGTTCTAAATAGACTCATAAGCATTACTAAAGCATAACTTAACCATAATTAATCATTACTGAATGAATTAATTTTGGACCCTTATTATAAAGTGTAAACATTTATCCCTTAGAAAATGCATAACTGTGGTAAATAAGCTTTACATATTCACTGTCAGTTGAAGCTATCACATATCAAGCATTTTACACACTTTATTTGTAACTCCAAACAGATGTAGTATTTATAACCAAACTCACAGCTGAATAACAGAAAATGTAAACATTTGACCTCTTTAAGAACTAAACATTATCAATCATAACAACATGTCACTGTTGGACTTTTCCAGTTCAGTTTCTCAGTCAGTCTACCTGCCTGTCTATCTACCTAATCTGTCAGTCTCTGTGTGTCATGTTTTCCACTGCAAGTCAAAGCGCAGCGAAACGGCCGCGAAACGTACGTTACGTCCGTGCCCCAGAAGCGAGGGCACACTCATTACGCTCCGAGTCCATTTGGACACGCTGCACTTCCCAAACATGTCAGACTCCACACTTAGGATCAGGTCAGACAGGAAGTCAAACACAAAAGCAGTGCAGAACATCCAAAAACTTTGAAAATAGATGTCACATGCAGTACACATTTCCCGTGAACTTCTGTAACCGACGTAAACAGAACAGAAAATAACCCACAGGCATTTTTCATGCATGCAGCAGTCTTTCTTCTTGTTTATTACTGTGTGTGGACATCTGGAAGCACGTGTGCTGTTGTAATTCTCCTGTGATTACGTGACGTCACAGGATCAGCTGTGTGCAACGCCTTTGCTCCTTTTCGTGTCAGGATTGCTCCCGGTTGGGAACAAGCTCACGGGTAGAACGCTGCTATTACGTTACGCGACCACTTTCACGACCAGTGGAAAGCCGGGGTCAGTCCACCTACCTGTCTACCTACCTAATCTGTCAGTCTCTGTATGTCACTCAGTCTAGCACTGTCAGTTTCCACCTATAGTCAACGGTCACCCCACTGTCTGTTGGTCCAAACTGTCTGTGTTATGGCCAGGAGCTTTTTATCGTCCTTCATTTTTGTTATTGTTGCCAAAATGACTTGGTTGGGTTTAAAATACCCTCCCCACACCTTTTCTGTTCCCACTGACCCCCTCGTCTCAACCTGATCATATTCTTCTGGGGCAGTTATTGCAAGCTCTGCAATGGCTGCAGTTGGTAAGTCTGTCCACTGGGGCTGAAATATTTTAGGAAAGGATTCAACTGCGATTTTTCTAGGAGAAATTGTGATTTCAATTTGATTCATGATTTTCTTCAAATCAAGGTTCAACACATTATTTGCAATACAGACATAGAAATCATACCAAAACATTTAAAGCTATTAATTTTCTTCCAATATTATCTTTTTTTAACCTTTTTTTATTTTCAGAAAATTATATCAGTTCATTATATAATTATTAAAAATCATTATGAAACATGAGAAAACAAATGAATATAATTATAAATACCTGCCTAAACAATGATCTGTAGGGATTATTGTGAGTGTAGTTACACTGTTACTGTCGCTTTCAGAGACAGGTGACTGTGACAGTGAAACTGGAGCTGCAGTGAGATGTGGGCTCATTTCAGCTGTTTGTTTGACTCATAAACCATGTTTAAGGGAATAATATCCTGTCTGGTGTTTTAATTCTGCTTCTAAAAAGCTACTGAAAATGTCCGGAGCAGATCAAGTATATGAACAGCATCAAACCATCTCTGAGCTCCGGGATCAGGCCAATATTCCTCGACAGCTCGTTAATTTTCCGGTAAGCCAGGTAGCCTCCAATGCCGATCAGCAGGAAACCTGACACCAACACCACGAATATCCACACATCTTCAGAGTCCTCCACACACAGGGGCGGATTTAGCAATTTGGGGGCCCAAGGCGAACACAGACATGGGGCCCCATACACTAAATTTTCGACAATCTTGCCTTTAACTGGATTTGCGAAACTCTCCCCTCTTCTGACACGAGTTATTTTCCCTTTTTATTAGTCCTCCTCTTTTTTCCTGTATTTCCCTCCTTTTGAGTGCTTTCAATATTTGCTCTGCTTTCTTTTTTCTGTCAGCGCTCCTGTGCTTTAGCCTTAGTTATTTTTTTTCTATTTTCCATTTTGGTCTGTTTTCCTCCCTTTAAACATTTTCCATTGTCTTTCCTTTCTGCTTCCTTTTGATGTTTACATCGAAAAACAACGTCACTTTCAGAAGTGAAGATAAAAGCTTTTATGAAGCAAGCTGCTTCTTTCTCTTATTGGAGCCACTAGGATAACTCCATTTCATGCTTAATGTTTTGACTATCTCTTTGAGTTTGTTACAAACGCTCCCGCCTCTCTTCTTATTCTTATTTGTGGTCTTATGGCACTTGGCAAACAACAATTTGGTGCATTACTGCCACCAACTGGATTGGAGTGGAATGACTACCAATCACTTCCTGTTTGTGCATCGCAGTCTTAATAACCCTCTTATGACCATAATTATAACAGGGCCGCCTGGTATTTTTTTTAATCTTATGGCTGTAAAATTGTAATAAAAAGTGCAAAGTGTGTGTAACTCTTCTCCTTTTTTCAGGACAACCTCAGCTTTCAGTGTATGGTTTGTATTTCCAAACCACTTCAACATTTCACCAAAAGAAACATGAAGCCACTTCTCCTCCAGCTTCACTGGCTGCCAGTCAACTTTAGGGTTCATTTCTTAATCCTGGTTCTGGTCTATAGGGCCTTACATGGACAAGCACCATCTTACATTGGTGATCTTCTTAGTCCCTACACCCCCAGCAGGTCCCTGAGGTCCAGTGATCAAAGCCTACTGGTTGTGCAGCACCAGGCTAAAGACCAAAGGTGACAGATCATTTGCTGCTGTGGCCCCCAGACTCTGGAACTCTCTCCCCCTGAGCCTGAGATCAGTGGACTCTGTGGTCTCCTTTAAAAAACAGCTGAAGACTCACTTTTTCAAGCTGGCTTTTGTATGACTTTCTTCACCACTCTCTCTTTATTCTGCTCTCCCCACCTATTCCACCTTCCTCACTGATTTCCCTCTTTCCTATTCACTCTCTCTCGTTCTTAACATTTTTTCTTTTAAATCCCAATTGCCTATTTTTATTCATTTTAAATATATTTTTAAACATTTTCTAAATGCTTTTTTATATTTATATTTTTGTTTTTGTGAAGTGCCTCGTGATTTTTATCTTGACAGGCGCTATAGAAATGATATTTTCTTCTTCTTCTATTTAGAATGTATTTCTATTACAGCCTTTAAAAAATCAGCTTAAAAGTGAAAAAATCAAAAAACGGATTTGAATTTTTTACAGTTATTACTGAACAGGAACTTCAAAATTACTGGGCAAACAATTTAAACTTTGAACTGAAATGCATCTATTCTTAAAAAAGTTTGAACCTTGGTGTCTTGTAGCAGTTTTTAAGACCATTTATTTTTGTAAACTTTCAGACGTTTTTATTTGATGTGGTAGACCTTGAAGCAGTTTCTCTCCAGCTGCAGGCAGAGTCCTGCACACCTCACACCACCATGGGGTTCTTCTCTGGCACACCGTGCACTGCTATACCAAAAACTTTTGTTTTAGCAAAAATAATAATTTATTGTAAAAAGATAAATAATGCTGGAATGATGCTGAATCTTACAATTAGCAAATAGTTGAGGGTTGTTCAAATAAAAAAATAAAAAATAAAGACTGAACAAACGTTCATATCCTGGTTCACTGGAGATCTGTCCTTCTTCATCGTCACTGTCTTCAGATATAAGCCTTCTGGGACACCTAATAGATCGTGTTGATTTTCTTTGAGGCATTTCCATAATTTCATGCTGGCTTTTTATGCTAATTAGCTTCCCCGTTCCGTTATCTGCTTTCACCGCAGCGCTGCGCTCCAATCAGGCTGTACAGCAGGATTTCCCCTCATAGCGATATTTTCCCTAACTCTGATTGCTTCATGCTATAGATCGTTGGAAAGCTGCTTTGATGTACTTTTAGGAACCGTTGGAATTTCCTGGATCTGATCAGCCATTCAAAAGTTATAAAACGGAGCATTTTGGATGACAAACTCAGCACGTCTCTGAATCTGTGTTGTGATTCGGTGCGCTCAAGACAGGGAATCCCGGTGGCTACCGTAATATATTGTATATGCACGAAAAGCCCCATTTTTAATCTTTTCAGCACTTTTGGAATTTTAATGAAATCTTGAACGGTTCAGGAATTATGGTAATGAGAAGTGCGCATGTCCAATCCCGTCTGCGGCCACAGGTGGGATTAGGGTTAGGCTCAGTCCAGTCACTAAAATGAATGGAAGTCAATGACGGTCCTCACAACGAATGCTAGACTAGAGTGTGTGTGTTTGTACATGTCTCACCTCCCCTGTGTTCTAATCTAACTGGCCCTAATCATCTCAGTACCAGCCGGGTCCAGGTCCTGAGTTTTTCTGGAATGAGCTCAGCATGCTTACATAAGACACCAAAAGCTAAAGCAGGCAGGCCTTTCAGATCAGGTGCTTTCTTCTGAGAAGAAACAGAAATAAAATGGCCTTTTTTTGCATAGCGCCTTCTTCTTAGGGTTCTATAACCCCTAAGGTGCTTCACAACACAATCATTCATCCACCCATTCACACACACATTCACACACTGGTGGGGATGAGCTACAGTGTAGCCACAGCTGCCCTGGGGTGCATTGACAGAGACAAGGTCTGCTGAATACTGGCGCCACCGGTCCCTCCAACCACCACCTGTCTCCAAAAATATGCTGCAGAGAATCATCACGTGAAGAAGTACAAGTCAATCTGTCCACAAACAAAACTCCCTCCAAAAACAAAAAGCTTTGAAAATAACATTCCAGCAAAGCCAGTTTTTGTGCTATCTCCATTTTTAAATACCCAGTGAGAACGGGACCAGCTCTGGTGAATGGCTGCTCTCTGTACAGCAGAACCGACACCAGAATGTGTAGGGTGATTATGACGAGTGTGAGTGGGTGTATGACAAACATTCTCAGGTACCTTTAGGTTGTATGTGTTTATGTGTGAGCATGAGGGTGGGAGTGTGTAACTGTATCCGTAAGTTAGGGTCTTAAGACTCCTCCCCTCTCCTGTGGTGCTACATCCTACCCTGCCACATTTCCTGCTAGTGGGTGGAGCCTCTGTCCGCCTGTGTACTTACAGCTGGAATTTTTTTGGCATCTGCCAGCTCACTCCCGGTGACTGCCTGGTGGAGTCTGGATCCCTGGGCTCTGTTGGGTCTCTGCCGAGGTTGGGCACTCTTGGGTCCTGGGCCGCTGAGTTTCAAACCCAGCCTGCCCTGGAGTGGGCAGCTGCAGGCAAGCCTCGGAGCTTGTTTTTATCTCCTAAGCCTCTGGCGCAGCTGCTGGTTGGCCCCCCGAGGTGATCCTGTGTGCTTCTCGGGAGGGGCGTTGAGACTGATCCAGCTACAGTCTCTCTGGGGTTTCCGCACTCCGAGGGAGACCTCTTGATCTCTAGGGTTTGGAACTCCTCCATCTTCTGCGAGTCCTTAGGGGCAGGTCTGTGGCCCCTCACACTAACTATCAGACATGCCTATAGTTTAGAAACCTTACACACACAAGCGTGTGTATGCACACAGGTGCTTACATGGTGCTCTCACAAGTATGGACATGGGTGTTTTCAACACATAACCTAAGGCTGTGGTTGGCACTAAATGCACTATGAATTATTACCATCTGCTTCTTAGCAAAAGTAGTTTCTGTGACATATCCTCATGTTGGTGCAGTGGTATTTTGGTTCTGTTGTATTTTTGTGTTTCTGTTTTTTCTGTCTCTCTTTCTGAAGGTCTAGAAGCAGATTCATGTACGTCAATATAAAAGTCGAGGTGATCGCTCCTTCCGGACTTTGGAGTGATCTTCCTTTATTCTTACGTAGGACTGTCAGTTTGGACAACAGCTTAAGACCCTTTTATTTAAAGCTGCTTTTACATAAATCTTTTGTTTTCTTATTTTTAACTCAGATTTGTAATCATCTGTCATTTGTTTTCATGGCGTTTATTTCTGATGTGAATCTATTTCTGTTTTGAGATCATTATGTTCGATTTTGTTTTGATCTATGTGAAGCACTTTGTGATTCTATGTGTGTGATAAGTGCTATAGAAATAAAATGTACTCACTACATTCTGTATAGTTTATTTGTGTGACGGCAAGATTAAAAAAACAATGCTTCATAGAATGAATGGTGTCAACTTACATTTGTTGTCGACTGTTTTGTTTGTCAACTGATTGTGGCAGCACTATTTTAATGCAATTTTGATATCAGGTGCGGCATTATAGCTGAATCAATACTGCTCCACCTGTGAGAGTAAATCTGTAAGGCTTGTCTTCAGCACTTAGAGCTGGACATGAGAAACACATACCCACAGTTAGTTTTTTTCGATTGCTAAAACACGTTTTTTCAAAACTGTACGTTTCTTTCAAAACTGCACACACAAAACCCCAAATATCACACACAAATTCCTAAACCGTGGCTTCCCTTTGCAACAAAACCCTGCCACCACATATCGTAACATGTTCCCAAAATGGAACACATGTTTTCATTTGGTAAACACAACCACATTTTCACATGACACACACATACCATTCATTGCTTAAACACAAGTAGCCTTTGGGTGAACACTACCAAGCATGGAAAGAACACTGAAGAGCAAAACTGAAATCACAAATGTCGAAAGGGAACACAATGAATTATACACTGAATATATGACAGTGCCCACTTTTCTCTGAGACAAACATTAGACATCACACAAATTTTGAGACAAAACATTTTGTTTTTACAGTCCCCCCCGCCCCCCCACACACACACAAGTTTTGNCAAGCATAAGCATGGGGCATAGTCATGGGGCATCATGCTGCCGGTCTCTGTCTGGCCAGAGGGCCTCATCAACATCACAGGCGATGTCCTCCTGGTCCAAACAGCGCTGGAAGTACCACCTCGAGTGCCTCATGAAGCCCTGACAGGCCTCAAAGGCCACATCTCTACAAGCCTCCTCCATGGCTTGAAGCAGTGGGACCTTGCTCTGTGGATTCCTTTCGTACACCTTCCACCTCCAGGCTGATAAAAACTCCTCAGTGGGATTGAGGAAGGGGGAATAAGGTGGAAGGTATAAAATGGAAAACCGTGGGTGGTCCTGAAACCACTCATACACCTGGGTAGCCTTGTGGAAACTTGTTTTTATGCTGCAGTCTCTGATTGCAAATTGCTCGCCAGACCCGAAAGTTTAGAGATTTGAATATTTGTGTGTTGTTGATTGAAGCTTTGAGAATTTCTGTGAGAAGTTTGTGTAAACCTGAAAATTGTGTGTTGTGTTTTGACAGCAAGGTAATGTGAAATTGACATCAGAGTGTAAAGGAGGAAAATCAGAGTTCTAATATGATAAGGAAATCTTAAGTAGTGATAAACTGAGTCAAGCGATTGGGAACAGAAGTAGAGAATGTGAAAATTGTGCCTCATTTTTGCTTTTTGAGTTTTAGCAATCGAAAAAAATTGTAAACCACCCTGGTTCATGAACGCGTGCAAAACCCAGAAATATCACAAATGAAGGAGAGATTTCACCCTGATAACCTGAGAACCAGAGCTTGGCCTTCTTTTGTAAAAAATCTCACAAACATTTTGAACTTTTCTGGACTGAAATTTGGTGCAAAGTCTCTGACACAAGTCAGTGACTAGAAGCAATCTGCCGGGTTTCCTTACATAGGAAACTGGCTTATTGAAGTGAACTCAGTGTGAATGTTGAAGTGCCTTGAGATGACTCTTGTTGGGATTTGGCACTTTATAAATAAATTTGGCTTGGCTTTAAAATCTTTATGTTTAGACTGAATCTGGAGGAGCCTTTGTTCTGGGATCTAACGTGTTTTTCTAGTTCCTGTTTTAGAATGGATCACAGCAAAGAGGGAACTTCTACATGCTTATAGCTGCAGTAGTTTCACTACATCTGTTGTCATTTAGGCTCTGCTTTTTAACTGTTTCAGTGTTGGATGAATATAATCACTGGTAAAGGTGTCACAGTAATCTCTAACTGAAAAGACAATGAAACCACTTTTACACATGAAACAATCCAGTGTGTGTGTGTGCGTGCGTGTGTGTGCGTGCGTGTGTGTGTGTTTGTGCGTGCATGTGTGTGTGTTTGTGCGTGCATGTGTGTGTGTGTGTGTGTGTGTGTGTGTGTGTGTGTGTGTGTGTGTGTGTGTGTGTGCTGCAGCTCTTGCGTGTCTGTTATGTTTGGTATGTCCCGGCTCGGGGCTGGTTGGGTTTCTGTGGGTGTGGAGACACACAAGGACAGGTTTTCTATCTTTGTCCCAGTGCAGCCCTGCAGGATGATTCTCATGCATTCACTGTGACTCATGAACACCTCACCGTCAGCCTGTCAGCACCCGTCTTCTTCTGTGGGACCGTCTCTACACAGGGAGGATTCAATTACCTCAAATAAACACAAGGTGGTGTTAAAATGCTTCCACATAAAAACATCCAATAGGTAACATGTTTTTTTTTAATGTTTTCTATGCTTATGTATTGTTGCATTTGATGGATTCCAAAACAAAATATGCCTAAAGCTGGTTTCACTTCACCATGTCTGGTCTGTAACCACTGAGGAGGGTTCATTTCTCTGGGAACAGATTAGGCCCAGACCCAGAATGAAATGGCAGGTTACCTATAATCTGCTTTGTGTAAAATAATCCTTGGTTTGGTTTGGTGATTACTGAAGGATTAGATGTGTGTTTAATTAAAGCTGCAAGAAGCCTGGCAGCTGATTGTTGATTAGAGATTTTCTGGAGTTTATCTGTGAGCAACAACAAATGCCACCAGCAGCAAGAGTTGGCACAATATCATTTTCAAGTTTCAAGTTTGTTCCAAGGAGAAAAATTACAGCATATGACGTAACATTTGCATCACTATCAGTGAATTATAAACGCACTGTTGGGTAGTTTTAGATAGGTTGACTTTTATGGGACAGGGCGGTGGTCCCATCATGCTGTATGTCTTCAATTAATATGTATCACTCTTAATATACTTTGGTTTCCATGCTATTTTAGCTTTAGAGCTATGCATCTGCCTCAATGCCTTTCCTGAATATCCACCTTGACCATCTTGTTCTATACCTACAAAACCTCACTGATCCTGGACTGGACCATTCTGTTGTTAGTGAGCTGACTGGAATGCCTTTGTTCGGGCAATAAAACAAAAGACACATTTTTAGATCTTCAATGGATATTTGGTTTCAGTTCACATACAGAATAAGTATACTCATGTGTTTAATATAACTTTCAACCTTTTGAGCTGTAAAATAAATTAATTTGCTTGTGAAACACAGTTTTAGATCATTTTAACTCTATCTGTAGTAAAACCACTTTTAGCTGTTAGCGCAAATTTAAAATTGTATATTTAAAAGTAGAATGTTTTATTTTTATATAATTTATAGGAAGTGGCTATCAGTTATGTCTTGTTTAGTTGTATGTAAATGCTGTAGTAACAGCTTGTGTCCACTAGAGGGTAGGAAAATCCTTATTTTGGAAAGCCAGATACTGTTAGATTGACTTGTGTTTCAGTCAAGTTCACAAAAATATTAAATCCCTCATAGACAGAGTATGTTGATCAGCCATCAAGTTAAATTTCAAGTTCAGATTTCAAGTAAGCAAATTTCAAGATTTTTTTTACACAAAAACTGTAACAAAGAACTTCTTAAACTGTTCAATCAAAACACATTGTTTTTGTTTTCGTTTTTGCTTTTGTTTCAAACAAAAGTGTTCAAAAGAATCTGTGGCGGTGTCTTCATTAGATAATTAATCAAAGTTTTCCTCCAGCAGCTACAGGAAGACTCAGATGACATCAAAATGAAAGCTCAGCCTTGAGGGAAGACACCACTTCATACATTTATGAATAAAAATAGAAACCATCTAAAATATTATTAAACATGTCCAAAATTTCTTTAGTTCAGTTTAGTGTATTAATGCAAAAATTTGACATGTGGAAATACAGGACGCTGTTGTGTGTGTGTTTGTGGTGTGTGTGTGTGTGTGTGTGTGTGTGTGTGTGTGTGTGTGTGTGTGTGTGTGTGTGTGTGTGTGTGTGTGTGTGTGTGTGTGTGTGTGTGTGTGTGTGTGTGCTTGTCAATAGTAAAGTTCAAAGATGGTCTCGTGTCTTCTTTCTCTTGCAGGTCAATAGTCTTGTGAGAAGGAAAAGAAGAAGATCCATGAACATCATGATTTGTAACTTCAGATTTTAGCAGACATTATGCAGACCCGGGGTCAGTAACCATAGTATTAAATGACTTCAGCATGAGTAAGTGGTTGTAAATGGGATATCCCATATCGACAGAGAGGAGGCCACAACCTGCTACTGGGCACAAAGTCAGAGTTCATCAGAGATCCTAACAGGAAACCTGCAGCTGTGTGTGTGTGTGTGTGTGTGTGTGTGTGTGTGTGTGTGTGTGTGTGTGTGTGTGCATGCGTGTGTGTGCGTGTGTGCATGCGTGTGTGTGTGTGTGCAGCTTACATGGTGGAGGAGGAGCAGAGGGCCCTCACCTGACATGTGTAACACGCTGCACATGATTATATTTGATTATAACACTTGGATATTGGTATTTTTTGTCAAAATGTAAAATTATATTAAACAAAATATTAAATCAGTTGTTTAAAATTGGATGAAAAAAAACTATTTTTGTCTGTTGGCGTATTTCTGACGTCTGTTGATGTTTTTACTTACGATGCTATTTGGATCCATTCACTTACTGTGTTTTATGCTAAGCTAAAGCTAAAAGAGTACAGCCAGGTCAGGAGAATGACTGGGCTTGATACAAATAGTTAGTGCTGGTAAATACGTTAACAGACAAAAACAAATTTTTTGGGTGGAATATCCCTTTAAAGTTTTTATTCTGCTGGATGAATAAACAGATGCCATCAGGACACAGCAGTACAACTGTTTAAATGCAGAATATTTACAATTACAAAGTTTTGGTAGAGATGTCTGATGGTCCCTGGGAAGCAGGCAGGATATCCAGACTGTATCACCATACAGTTGGATGAAGAACTCAAAGGCCAATCCAGCAAGTTTACCTGAAGGTGAGTTAAAGTTAGCAATCAGCAGGAGGCACCACTGACAGCAATTAAACCTCTGGTAATTAACCGTTTCCATTTAGATGGAAAGCTTCAGGAGCAGGAGCTGAGGAGGCCTGGATCTGAAACACCCAGCCAGATAACCAGCTGATGAGCCTCAGGTGTTACTGGGAAAGAGAAGACTGGGGTTAGAGACAGATTCACTCCCTTGTGTGTCTGCTAGAAACTGGCTTGATGGAACGAGCTGTAGGATGGCAGAGACAATCATTATTTTATATTACTCCAGTAACATGTCAGACATGTGTCTGGGCAAGCCCTAACTGGTTCAGATCATATTTGCGTGACAGGATGGTTTGTGAGAGGATGGGTGGCTTCTCATCGGGCTTCTCACATCTGCCATGGGGGACACCGCAGGGTTCAATACTGGGACCCTTGCTGTTTTCAATTTATATTCTCCCATTGGGTAACATTTTACGAAAGTTTGGGATTGGATTCCATCTCTATGCCGACGACTGCCAATTGTACTTGCCTCTAGATGGCGCCGGTGATCACACAATAAAAGTTTTTTCGGGTTGTCTGGCAGAAATTAAGATATAGTTGGCAGAAAACTTCCTGTGTCTCATTGGGAAAAAAACAGAGGCACTCTTGTTTGGTCCAAGTGGACATGTTGATTTTTCAAACGTAGACTGCGGTGAACTGAACTCCTATTTGGGTGTTTCAGCAGTCAACCTTGGCATGAAGATGGACAGTGCATTCTGCATGGATGCTCATGTGGGTACTGTAGTATCCTCTTCATTTTATCATTTAAGACGTTTGGCTAAAGTAAAACCATTTTTATCTACACGTGACCTTGAGACTGTTGTTCATGCTTTAATTACCTCACGACTTGACTATTGTAATTCCATTTTATTTGGTGTAAGTAAGGGTACTGTAAACCGGCTGCAGCTTGTCCAGAATGCTGCAGCAAGATTCTTGTACAACAAAAGAAAGCATGAACACGTGACACCAATTTTGGCTGCTCTCCACTGGTTGCCTGTTGATTTTAGAATTCATTTTAAACTACTTTTAATGGTGTTTAAGGCGCTGAATGGTGTGGCTCCAGCCTATTTGACGGAGTTGCTGCAGCCATATGCTCCGGCCCGGTCACTCCGCTCTGAGAACCAGCTGCTACTTGTGGCTCCTAAGGCTAGGTTGAAGTTGAGAGGGGACAGGGCGTTCTCTGTTGCAGGTCCGAAACTGTGGAATGCACTGCCCCTATTTATTAGGGACTCTTCACCAGTAGCGGTTTTTTAAATGAGGCTGAAAACCCACTTTTACGATCTGGCTTTTAATTCTGTGGGTTAGCAATTGCTAATGTTTTATATTTTGTAATTCTTATTTGTGTTTTTAATTATGTCTGTGGCGCTACATGTTTTATTGTTTTATTTTTCTGTTGTACAGCACCTTGGTGGCATGCTCATGCCTGTAAGGTGCTTTATAAATAAAGGCTGATTGATTGATTGATTGATTGATTGATTGATTGATTGATTGATTGATTGATTGATTGATTGATTGATTGATTGATTGATTGATTGATTGATTGATTGATTGATTGATTGATGTGTCCGTGTGGACAAGTCAATCCTCCAATGAGAGCTGGGGTCGAGGGGTACAGTTTCAAAGATCTGGACGAGTTGAGAAACGGCTAATTCTGTTAGCATCATTCTTGTTTTAACGGTAGAAATGAAATGCTGCCTGCTATTCCGTAGAGATGATGAAATCTCTCTTCTGAATACATTCTGTAAATCGGAGCCTTTCTCAGTGACGGCTGGTGCAGCTGAAACAGGATAGCTGAAACCTAGCGCTCCCAGACAGATGACAAAGGTCAGGGGCCGAGGGTTCCCATGTGAAAGCAGCTCAGCGCTGCTCCCGTAAGATCACTCTTGTTCTTGTCATCTTAACACAAAAACACTTAATGCATCCCTGCTATGTGCATCACAGACATGTTGTGTTCTACAGATTACTTATTTCACTCAACCGCCCAGTTCCATGTGGGAGTTTGGACGTGCAGACACAGAATCTTATTGCTAACACCAATGTTTGGAAACAAAAACACTTCACACCAGCTGTCAGCACAGAGGAGGAACACTGATGATTTGGTCCAGGACCACGTCCACCATGAACTCTGGAGTCACACATAAGACCAGTTTAAGCTGGGACCAAACCAGTCTCAGACCAGGACAACAATCCCAAACACAGCAGTTGGTTTGGAGTGAATATGAAATCATTACTTGGTACTTACAATCCTGCATGAAGACACGTAATCATGAGACATTCAGTATGGAAAGTATTCAGACCCCCGTAAGTGTTTCACTCTTTGGTATATTGCAGCCATTTACCAATTAAATTCATTTTGTCTTTATGAAATTGCACACAGCGCCCCACAGGGACAGAAAAACACAGAATTTTAAAAATGTCTGCAGATTTAGTAATAAGAAAGACTGATATGTCACATGGTCATAAATATTCAGACCCTCACCTGCCAATATGTGGTGCTGTGCACATTAATGAGGAAAAAAAATGAATTTAACCCATCTGTTGTGTTAGTGTCAAAATTGACCCGTTTTCAAGTTTAACTGTAAAAAGTACAATTTCCTTCTTTGTCCTGGAATGAGGCCTATTTAAATGCTGCAAAATCAATTTTCACAAATTTAGTAAATTCTAAAGGTCTCAAAACAAATAAGTTACATCTGTGGTGTTACGGGTCCAAAATTACCCGGCCGAGAAAACGGCTGTTGTATGCATCACTTAAAAGCTATGGGTTCCTCTGAGGATCAATTATGGCCCACATCACACACACACACACACACACACACACACACACACACACACACACACACACACACACACAGTTCAAATTATGGATTGTTTTCATTTTTTCCATTGTTTAGATTATGGTTAATTCAGAACAACACAACTGCGCTAACACCATATTAATGATAATATTAATAATAATAATAATAATAATACATCAAACTTATATAATACTTGTTTAGGACACTCAAAGACGCTTTCATGCACTCTCACATTCACACACTGCTAGTGATGGTAAGCTACTTTGTAGCCACAGCCACCCTGGTTAATGCTCAGTTTATGGTCAGTGCAGGTGCATACGTGCACACATAACCACACACACAGTGGTGTTTATCATTGTTCATTTTATGGTTAAACTGTCTGGTTAATTAGTCAGGTTAAATAAAATTTGGTTTTATGGAAAAAAATATTGACATGTTGTCTTTATCCTACATTTATCTATGTGGGTTTGTTTTGACCTGAAACACCAAAAATGTCACTATTGTTAATCATTTGAAATAATAATAAAATGATACATTTTTTTGGGTAGGTGTACTCTAATATTAGTTTATAACACATTTATAGTTTATTATTAGTCATTCTATAAGAAAAAGAAATATATTTAGTGAATTTAAACAATTTTTGCAATCAAAAATGAGTGTTATATTTTAAAATACTGTGTCTGTGGAGCCAACTAAAAAACAATTCACACACTGGTTCCTTTTATATGACTAAGCCAGCAATGAGCTGAAAAACAACATTTGAAGAAAACTGGTGATTTTAAGCCTTTTCAAGCGTTTTTAAATCATGGGTCCAAATGGACCCGCTAACACCACAGGTGTAAACAGCTTTCTAACACAATACAAGGGTTAATTCATTTTGGGGATAGCAGTAGCTCAGGAGGCACAGCGGGTTGTCCAGTAGTCGAAAGGTTGCAGGTTTGATCTCGGCTCTGGCCAGAGAATGCTGCTGTTGTGTCGTTGGGCAAGACACGCTGGTGGTGGTCAGAGAGACCGGTGGTGCCAGTGTTTGCCAGGCCTCACATCTTTCAGTACATCCCTGGGCAGCTGTGGCTACATCTTAGCTCATCCCCACCAGCGTGTGAATGATTGTGTTGAGAAGTGCCTTGGTGGGTTGTACAGCCCTAAGAAAGCGCCTGTAGCGTACCCAAAGGTCAAGTAATTACATAAAAATGCGTCACACATCCAGGAACGCCTTACATCTGTCTGGCCTCCAAAAAATAAAAGCAAGGGTCTACGACATTTTTATCGGGGTTTTTTTTCGGAACTGCGCTGCTCTGGGCGGCTGGATGTTGGAGTAGCTCTGTTGACTATATGGAAGTTTAGCCTTTTCTTGGGCATTTTTTCTTCTAGTTTCTCAAGAAAAACTGTATTTTTTGGACACTTTACTTTTCTGTTTCTGGTGTTGTGAAGCTTGGAGGATTTTTACGGCTATTTTTTAGCTTTTTTCACTTTTTGAGCATTTGTTATGATGCATAACCACGGCAACAAGCTGGTTTACAATTGGGAGCAGCTGATTAACATTGGAAAGGCTGAAATAAGACCTCAACTGAAGCCACAAATCCCAAATGAGCTAAAACGCAAGAAGTGTGGGTGCAGAGCGGGAGCAAAACGGAGATAGAGAAAGAGGAAATTCAAACCATCTCTTCCATCGATCATGGTGGGCAATGTGGGATCGCTGGCCAACAGGATGGAGGAGTTCTAGGCCCTTTCAGGGACTCAGCGAGAGTTTCGGCAGTTTCGGAACCACTGGAGGAGATAATGCAAAGAAGGATTCTCCAGAGAATTATGGACAACCCTGAGCATTCTCTTCACAAGACTGTCCGACAACGGAAGAGTGTCGTCAGTCAGAGGCTTCTTCAGTTTTGCTGCAACACTGACCGCTACTGGAGATCCTTCCTGCCAACAACCATTGTAATATACAACAACTCTTTGATGACTTGATTATTATTATTATTATGAGCTACTACAGCAATCAATTTCCCTCTGGGTTTAATAAAGTATTTTTGAAGTGAATTGAATTTGAATTGAATTGAACTGAATTGAATTTGAATTGAATTGACATGCAACCAAATAAGTTAGCCATAATAAGTGCTTTCCTTATCTTGGCTGGAACAAAAGTCATGCAGAAGAAAGACTGTCTGCACTTTCACTCTGAATAAAGTTCATCTTCCTTGAATCATAAATGACTTTTTAAAACTTGATAATTGCATTAGTGTCATATAATCATCTCTGGTTAAATCCCAAAGTGTGTGAATAATGTGTGCATTAATCAATGACGTGTTAAAATGAATGTATTTCTTGCAATGATTCATTTCAGATGATAAACTACACCAGATCAGTATTTTTTGATTTAACAAGCTAATCTATAAGAATACTCTTACATCATAAGATTAATATTAAGGTTTTAACATCCTCTTCACTGTAAATAACATTTACACTTCACACCAAGAGTTAACCTGAGTGAAAGAGTGACTTTCTGAGGTCTTTGTTAACACCTTCTTTAAAAAATAAATCTAATTCCTTTATGTATCCGTTTGGAACTTTGATCGCAGATGAGTGTCAGCATGGTCCATAAAAGCAGTATCAAAGTATGCATACACATACAATCCATTTAAAAGAATACTCACACCTACATACACTTGATTAAAAGGAATTTAAAGTCGAATAACAAAATAAAAAATTTTCAGTTCAATCTGGATTTACCGTAATGTGGTCACAGTCAGTTTTTCTGTGACGTGCCATTTAACAAGCGGCTGGAGGAAGCCCCATTTGTCTTCACTGGGAGGACCCTGAACCTGAAGGTAACTGGGTGGAATAGGAGTGGAGAGCATGTGACAGGTCTGTGGAGATCTGTGTCCCTTTCCTGAGAACTATAGTGTTGTGTGTATTGGTAAGTGACTGCCGCACCTGATCAATGAATTTACGGCTTATCCTGATTATCTTATTGAGCATGTTATGCTGAGCAGGTGTGAGTGAGTGAAGAGAGAAAAAAATAGAAATATATATATACTGTAAATCCTCTAATATTAGCCTGTATT
>SSNQ01034437.1:521067-532080 GCA_006942095.1 Nothobranchius kuhntae
GCATGCAAAGCTCTGATTGTTGACGCGCTCCAGACATCTGCGTCCTGAGCACGGCCACAGTAACATTATCAAATCAGGTGTCGCCACCTCAAAAACTAATTTAACACTCGATCATTCATGTCGGCTCATTTCCTTTTATGTTTTCTGTCTTTTATTCTTTTATTTGTGCCTGATGCGTTTCGCTGCTGTGGAGCGGGGCGCATCACCTGTTTTGTCCTCCGGTGACGCACCTAACTGATGCGGCCGCCAAGCAGTGAGCACTCCGCTGTTTTTGCGGTCGGTAGATCTTTTAGAACTGCAGTTCAAAGGTAACTCATAAGGTGAATATATATGAACCCAGGTAGCAGTTTTTCTTTAGGATTGAGAGGAGATGCAGGAAGATAATAAACAGGCAGGACAGGAAAATAGTCAAATAAAAACAAGTTAGTTTTTGTACCTGGTGGTTGCAACAAACAGACACCATTGAAGGTAATCAGAAGTGAGGAACAGAAAATGAAATAATTATTTTAATGTTTAGAGCAGCAGGAACTCCGAGAGGCTGCAGGCGCATCAGTGAGTTTGCGGCCGCTGCGCAGGGGGAGGGGAGAGTTGGCTGAAGCAGAAACTACCGTTGTTAAAAGAAATGTGTTTAACTTTGAAAATGTGGGCGCAATTTTAATTGTCAAAAACTCCAGCGAACCATTAGTTCATTTTGCTCAAACAGAAATTGAGGCCTGCCTCTAATTCTGGTCCTCCTTCCAATAAAGGCCTAGCCTGGCAAGCCAGACTAAATAAATGTATTATTTAGTCTGGCCACGCTCCATTGACGGCTCTCGGTTGTGGGGCGGGTTCTACCGTTGTCTTTCAAATGATCTCCGCATGCTACTGGACAATGAATGTGACATACTCTTGTTTCACTCTGTTGCATCATCCCACCCAACAGGCATATAGAGTGCCCTGATAGGCCCACAAAGCGGACAAAGCTCTGTGATTTGTTCACTAAGCAGATAGAGTACTATGATTGGCCCACCATTATGGACCAATCACAGCTCTTTATGTGTTTGAAACCCCTCTAGAGAGCTGTGATTGGCTAGCCAGAGTTCTGGTAGGAGCTGCTGAGGTTCCAATGGAGCATGCCTAGACCATTCTTTGCAAAGCAAGAATTTGGTCTAGTTCACTAGGCTAATAAAGGCCTGGAGCTTGATGAGCTTGAGTCAAATACAGGCCCGGGCCTGTATTAGAGGATTTACGGTATATATATTATATTACTGTTTTAGTTTAGCATAATTATGTATATCTACAAGCATCCTTACTTATTTACACATCATTTTCACCAGCTGTCTCTTGTTAAACTGAATTTCCTTCAACAGAATTAGCAATATCACTCATCATCTGAGCTGTCCCACTCTCTCCCTTCTTCCTTTACGTCACCCCCTTTGTCCTGACCAAACCTGACATTATAGGAGGGTCCAGGCTCTGTACATAGTTCATTTCAAAGTATTTAGTAGTAGAAGAAGAGGTATTTTGTATGGTGCCTTCAAAAAGGCACTTCACAGTAATAGTAATCTCTTAGACTTTGTTTTTCCAGACATAATTGCTACAGCCTTTCTGCAGCCAACCCTAACCCTTTCTGCGGTCTGAGTGCTGCATGAGTTCACACCTGGCCTGCAGCACAACTCACTGCGCCACTCGGCCAGGAGGAGGACTGTACCATTTAATGCCGATACGAGGGGGGGTGGTTTCAGATGAACTTGTCAAAATAGAGACCTCTGAATAAATATGCATTTCATTAAGACAAAAAGATTGTTTAATGTCTTAAATTAGAAAAAAATACAGCAAAGTAAAGTACTTTAGATTTTTAAATATTTATTTTTTATTCAGGTTTGAAACTTTTTGGGCCCCCTGACAGCCGTGTGTATTATCCTCTCTGGATACCAAGCTTATTATCAAATGCACGCACACACGATCTTTGTTCCAATTCCACTTTATTTCGTCATCCCCCCTCCCGCTTCGTCCTCGCTGGTTCCTACCACCTTCCAACAACACAGCGCCATCTCGTGGCTGGTGCGAACATAGGTCAACATGTTACATCCCCCTTCTTAAAAAAAAAAAACAACAACAAAGCAACTCATGCCTGTGAAATTTTCCAGGCAACTGAAATTACGGGAATAAACAACCTTAGTAACATCCATTAATAACATAGCATTCGACTCAATTCAATACTGGCTATATCATTACCATAATAAACAGATGCATTTAGTGACATCATTGAAACAACAAACATGTGAACATTTTATTTTCATTTTTATTTTTTTTAGGGCAGCGATCCGCCTGCACCCTTTACAATATTACAGGTCCAGGACCTGTCTTGGTTTAGTAACACGCCCATATCGAGTCGTGTATCCGGGTGTTGTAATGTCTTTATCAGGGGCTCTGCAGATGGGGGCGGAGAAGCCACAGCGCTGTCATTGCTGTTGACTGTTGGTTGAATGGACTGCTCACCTACGCTGTTTCTGCTTTCGCGGAGATGTTGGCGGTTACGGCGATAAACTTGTCCTGTATCTGTGGTTATGTTGTAGCTTCTGGGCGTGTCGGCACAACTTTTGACCATAGCTGATTTCCAGGAACCATCTTGTTGCCGGAACCGGACCGGTGCGCCAGGACATAGTTGAGGCAGAGGTCGGGCTGCTCTGTTGAAATAAGTTTGCTGGTGCTGCTGGCAGACTTCTCTCCTCTCACGCACTGTTTGCTGACAAACTACTTGGGGTTCTAGCTGTTTTGGTGTTGCAGGGAGGACGGAGCGGAGTCTCCGGCTCATGAGAAGTTGTGCAGGTGACTTTAAGTTGTCCACAGGGGTGTTCCGGTATTCTAATAGGCTCAAGTAGGGACCCTTATGTTCAGCTTTGGCCTTGTCCAGTAGTTTTTTTGCTGTAAGGACAGTCTTTTCGGCTAGGCCATTGCTCTGTGGGTAATGGAGGCTAGTAGTACTGTGGGTGAAACTCCATGACTTTGCGAACTGTTGGAACTTACTTGAAGCACAGCACGGGCCGTTATCACTAATCACTGTCTCTGGAATACCATGCATGGCCATGTCTGACTTTAGTTTGTGGATCACTGCTTCTGCAGTGCAGCTGTGCAGTCTTTCCAATTCAAAGAATCTACTGTAGTAATCGACGATGATGATGTAGTCTTCCGAGTTCCAAGTGAACAGATCGGTGGCTATAGCCTGCCATGGTCGTTCTGGTATTGCATGTGACAACAGGGGTTCCTTGGGGTTAGTAGCTTGTCTCTCCTGGCATGTGCTGCAGGCTCCGACTGCTTCCTCGATCTGCTTGCCTGGCCAAAACAGAAGGTCTCTGGCTCTGTTTTTACTTTTTTCTATTCCGATATGGCTGGAATGTATCCAATCTATCATGTCCTTTCTGAGCCTTTTTGGGATGATCATTTTCGCTCCGTTAAACATGATCCCGTCCATCAGTGAGATCTCATCCCTGTGGTTCCAAAACTCCTGGATCTCAGGCGAACATTGAGGCCTTTTATCCGGCCATCCACTCAATGTGGTCCTTCTCCGAACATTGAGCTGAGGGTCCTGGGCTGTTGCGTTTTTTTTTTAATCTCCGAGAGTCTCTGATCACTGACAGGCATGTTACTGAGGACTGTGACGATCTGCGCATCCATCCCGTCACAGAGTGATTTATCATGGAACTCTATGGATTTCCGGGAGAGCGTGTCAGCTACCGGGATGTCTTTCCCCGGCTTGTGGATGATGCTGATGTTGTACTTTTGCAGTTGCAGTATCATCCTCTGTAGTTGTGGTGGTGCTGCTGCTAGTGGTTTTTTGAGTATGGACTCTAGTGGCTTGTGGTCCGATTCAATGGTCACATGTCGACCGTACATGTACTCGTGGAACCAATTGCAGCCAAAGAGAACAGCATACAACTCTTTTTCTATTTGGGCATAGTTCCGCTCGGTGCTGTTAAGTGACTTGGATGCGTAGGCAACTGGCCTGCCATCCTGCAGCATCACAGCACCAAGGCCACTTTGAGATGCGTCGACCTGGAGTCGTAGCGCTTTCTTGGGGTTGAAGAAGGAGAGGACTGGGCCTGGTTCTCTAGTGATCAGCTCCTTCATTTGTTGAAACGATCTGTCTTGGTTCTTGTCCCATACAAACTCACTGTCCTGCTTTAACAGCTGGCGGAGCGGCACGTTTATCTCTGACAGGTGTGGGGCAAATCTTGCTAAATAATTAACCATCCCCAGCACTGTTTCCAGTTCTGCCCTGTTCTATGGGGACACCATGTCTCGGACTGGTTTTACTTTTTGTGGATCTGGTTTTAGTCCTTCGTGTGACAATGTGTGACTGAAGTAACTGACCTCTTTGATGCAGATGGTGCTCTTGTCAGGGTTCAGTTTTACACCTCTCTCCCTGCTGCGCTCCAGCATGGCCCTCAAGTTATCGTCATGCTCCTGTTTGGTTGCTCCGAAGACCAACACATCGTCCACAATGGCTGCCACGCCCCTCAGGCCCTCGTAGGTCTCATCCACGCGTCGTTGGAACTCATCCTGGGCTGAGATTATGCCGAAAGGCAGCCTGAGGAAGCGGTACCTGCCAAACACAGTATTAAAGGTGGTTAACAGAGATGATTCGTGGCTTAGCTTAATGGCCCAGTAGCCCGATCTGGCGTCCAAGACACTGAAATATTTGGCCCCAGAAAGTTTTGTGGTGACATCCTCCAAGGTGGGTAGAGGGTAATGGGGTCTTTGTATAGCCTTGTTGAGGGGTCTGGGGTCCAGGCATACTCTGAGTCTGCCTGTTTTGGGTTTTTCCACAACAAGTGCATTCACAAAGTCCGTAGGATCTGTCACCTTGCATATGATTTGATTCCTTTCCATGCTGTCAAGCTTGCCTTTGAGTCGGGCTCGCAGAGTGATGGGAATTCGACGAGGTGGGCTGACTGTGGGTGCGATTTCTGGGTTTACATGGAAACTGCATTCACCAGGAAACTCTCCTATCCCTTTGAACACGTCAGCATACTCATCTAGTATTGCCTGCGAACTGTTGGTTGTCTTGTCTCTTTCCTCTGTCACTGCCTTCACGTTCCTGACCAGATTTAGGTCACGGCAAGCTTTCATTGCTAATACAGGTGGGGCGCTTGTGTTGACAACGTGGAATTCCAGCGTGCACGTTTTGTCTTTGTGTTCGCATTTTAGCTGGCATTTTCCTTCCACGCTGAGTGAGTGTCCCCCGTAATCTGTGAGCGTGTGTATGACAGGCTTCAGCGTCACATGTGGGAAGAGCGTCTGGAACATGTTGGCTGGAATTGTGTTTGCTTGTGCCCCAGTGTCGACTTTGAACCTCACTGTCCGTGGGGGAAAACCAAGTTGCATGTCAGCATATGCTTGCTCATTGTTTCTTCCTTCATTTTCTATT
The DNA here is from genome assembly GCA_006942095.1 of Nothobranchius kuhntae. NCBI lineage: Eukaryota > Metazoa > Chordata > Actinopteri > Cyprinodontiformes > Nothobranchiidae > Nothobranchius > Nothobranchius kuhntae. The sequence goes on from SSNQ01034437.1 coordinate 526,478, forward strand.
GTGATGCTATCAATGTAGAAACAGTCTTGCTCCTCATCTGTGCCCTCATTTGTCACTCCTATGTTCTCTCTCACAGAGTGTACTTATTTGAGGTGGGCTTTTGCCCGCGAGGGGAATTTTAAACTGCATTCTCTTGCAAAATGGTTCATTTTCTTGCATTTTGCACATTGCTTTCCTTTTGCTGGGCAGATGTCTTTATTATTGTGTTGTCCAGCACAATAGCTGCATGTTTTCAGTGTTACTTTAGCGTGTTCCTTTGATTTCACGCTTCTTGTTTGATGTTCTTGTCTGTGTGGATTCCTGCCGATAGCATGCACAGTTTCCTGGCCCCTCGAGTGGCCCATAGATTTTAGCTGCTGCTTTGCTAGCTCGTGTGATCGTGCTATATCTATAGCTTTCTCAAGCGTGAGCTCTGCGCCTTGGCTGAGTAGCTTTTCTCGGACGTGTGGCGAGTTAGTGGCGAATATGATGCGGTCCCTGACCATTTCATCTGTATTTGGGTACCCACAGTCTTCAGCAAGCAGTTTCAGTTCTGTAATAAACTGTTCAAACGCCTCATTTTCACCCTGCATCTTTTCATGGAATTTATATCTGGCGTAGATTGGGTTCGCTTTCGGTGTGATGTAATCGATGTACTTATCGTAGTACGTCTGAAGCCTTTGGGAGTCGTCTGCGGTGAGCGTCCTCGTGTTGTAGACGTCCTGTCCTTGCTCACCGACCCATAGAAGAAGGTAGCTGCATTTGTCTGCCTCCTCCTTCCCCCGAAGAGGACCAGCGAGCATTAGCTCAGCGTGCTGCTTGAAGCACCAGGTTGCTGGAGTCCCAATCCATGCGCGGTGTGGGAACGCCGTAAGCCTCCATGTCTGCGCTGTCCGACGGCGAGGGGCTGCGTATAAAACCGCTACTCTAACACCATGTATTATCCTCTCTGGATACCAAGCTTATTATCAAATGCACGCACACACAGATCTTTGTTCCAATTCAAATTTATTTCGTCATCCCCCCCTTCCGCTTCTTCCTCGCTGGTTCCTACCACCTTCCAACAACACAGCGCCATCTCGTGGCTGGTGCGAACATAGGTCAACATGTTACACCGTGGGCCCTTATAATCGCCCTAAACTTCCCCCTTTATAGCGCCCCTGTTTACGGAGAAATAGAGGCGCTGTTGACATTTTGTAAAAATGTGTTCTGTATTGTGTTGGAATGAGAGTTTGTCATCTATTATGCATCCGAGGCATTTTATGAGTGAACCTTTTTGACAGTTTGGCTGTTAACAGTTTGGGTTCTCGTGGTTTTCACATCCGGTGAACTCACCACTCGGGCTGCCTTTCCTCCGGACCGTCAAGAGCGACAGTCACACAAGGGTACGTAGACTCTGCACGATTGTGTTGGATGGTTTTATAAACAAACCTCTAGCTTATCAAACCATAGAGCCAACTCACACTTCAGAATCTCTCTCAGATACTTAAGAAACGTTCCGCTAAAACATCTAGCTCACATTCAGTCATTCTATTCATCATCAGTCATTGATGCAACCATCAGTTCATTCATACTTTGTTGTGCACAATTATTAGTTTAGGAAAATAGAATTAAAATCATTTAAAAACTATATTCTTGACTCTGTCTGAATTAATGTGGTGTGTTCCCTGAATAAATCAAATAAACTAAAGTCTTCTGATTAAACATTCAAAGACCAATCAGATTGATATTTCATATTTATATTCAATATCACATCTTATTGATCTCTTAATACATATGTAGCCAAACCTTAACGCTACAGCACAATACAAATATGGGCCATTTACCTTGTAGCAACTGGCTGCAATATAACAGAGTGAAAATTTGGCAGTACCCACTGTATAACATATGATGGTCGGTGCGGTAGTAGTGTCATCTGATGATGTGGAGAAGGTTCAAAACCATGCAAGACAAACTTGAGCAATCAGCAAGAGCTACGCTAGCTCGGATTAATGAGGTTTGGGGATGAGAAGTTAAACTCTGACAGCCTGCTGCCCTCACCAAGGAGAAGTACTCAACACCACATGAGCAAGGATCCTGGCTCGATTATGGGGTGGAGATCACAGGCCACCAGCAGCTCTGTCACGCATGGAGAAGGAGGCTTATAAAGAACAAGGCAACATGGAGAGAATCCAGCCAGCTGTCAGCATACCTGAAATGAAGAAAAACGTGTTCACAGCTCTGACTACCTGCTTGAAGATCATCAGCCAGAGTTGCTTTGGTTACCGATTCCAGGCTAATGCAGCAATTAGGAGAACAGCACAAGAAAAACCTGAAGGGAGTGAATTTTTTATCATTTCAGAATGGGTTTGACTGAGTCTGGTGGCTTAATCAGTTATCAAGATAAAGCATAGCTCATAAAACTGTCAGTGGGACACATGTTAAGGAGCGGTGCATTAGAGGTGGTTTGAGACGTGAATCGTGTGGTGAGATCTGAGTCTTACAAGGTGGCCGTGGAATGCTGCTCTGGTGCCACGGAGGCAAGATAACTTACCAGAAAGGCCCTAATGCTGCCTAATGGGCCACTGAGGTTATGAGTGTGTGTGTGTGTGGGTGGGGGTGGGGGTGGGGGGGCTCCAGAGGCTGCTGACTCGTGGCCTTTTGTGGCAAAGGAGCATTAGCAAATTGAGAGAAAGCATTAGTGAACAGTTAGAGGGTTTTAGTGGGTTTTAAAACAGTGTAGCGGTCTGTCTCCATTAACATGGCAGAGTGGGCACAGATGAGTTGTCAGGTTGGTGTTTTGGATCAAACCTGAATGCTTCAGGAGGCCGACCAGCATCAGTTTGTTCTAAACATTAAACTAAAGCACAAAGTAGGGCTCCAAAGATAAAGTCACCACAGAGAGTCCGTGTTCAGCGTTGTGATGTTCCACCTGCTGTTAGAAGAATTATGTCCAATGAGCTGACATCAAAGCAAACCTGCACCAGAATAAACATCACACAGGATGTTATTGTCCATTAGATGTTTAAATGACACTTTTAAAAGAACAAATATTTTTTTATTTCTTAATTAGCTGACGAGATAAACGAGATACAAATTCTAAAATGATGATTAAAGAAGTGAACGAGGGAAAGTTTGTGATGTTCCTACAGATTTGTAAATGACAGAGTTAGGAGGACTTCTAACACTCTGAGCGTACCTTTTATCATTTACACATGTAAACATTTATTTAGTCTAGTTGTCTTTAGATCTACATCTACTAGACTGTTTTGTGGTTTTAAAACACATTTGAGATCCTAAAAAATATCATCACTGTGTGTCCTAAAGGAGCGATTTCTCTGCTGCAACTCACCTGGAGGTGTTCAGAGGAGCAGCTTCTCATGACGGCAGAGAGGACCCATATCAGGAAGCAGGAAGATGTTTTGGGGCTGCACCTTTCAAGAGAAAACTCACAAGGTGCTTCACCAAGTGTGTAATTCATTCCACCATCACCATGGTAACCATTCTTCCAAACCAGAAACCCTGGTTAGATGAGGAAGTATGTCGTAGTCCTGTCGATGTGTGTGTCTGTTTGTGCACCTGTGTGTGTTTTCTGTACATCATCAATGTCCGTGAGTAAAATAGGAAACAATTTACTACAAAGACCATGAACACTCTAAGGCAGTGGGATTCAATAGGCGGCCTGCAAGCCAGGTCCGGCCCGTGAGGCCCTTCTTTGTGACCCCCAAATAACCAGCACCCCCCTGCCCACCCACCCCTGGTCCGGCTGTCACATTTGCGCTGTAGGGGTAGGAACGGCGCTGATGTGTAATGGTGTCCGGATGGACCTGTAACTTCAAGGTTGTTTTTTAAAATGGCCGTCAGACCATTGCATTTGAGTTCTCCTGGCCTGAGGGGTTAAGGGCTAAACAACAGCTAGTGGAAGAAGCAGGCCATCTGATTGAGCCTAGAGGTGAACTGGTAAAGTTAATGTAGCAGGAGACATTGTTGGTAAAGAGCAGAAGATATTAATAATAATAATTATTATTATTATTATGATAATTCAAAAGGATCATCTGTTCCCAGTGACCACCAGAGGTCACATACAGGCACCTTCACTTATGACGTTGGTCTGGTCCATCAAAACTGTCTTAGTGCTAGGAAGCTGATGGCTTTTACTGCCAGAGGCACAGCACAGTCAGTAATGTGTGTGTGTGTGTGTGTGTGGGGGGGGGGNAGCATCAAAACACAAAGCATTGTCCATCTTCACACCAAGATTGGCCCGAGGCACTCGGGTAAAAAATTAAATCATCACAAATCATCTTGGAAGAATCAAAATAGCCATTTGGTCCAACACTAACTGTTTTCCTCTGATTTAGACAGAGTTCTCTGCCATCCATGCTTTCAGAATCAGAATCGGAATCAGAAGAATTTTATTGCCAGCGCTCCTTTCAGAGCGTAGGAACTTGACTCCATGGTACAACCTGACCAAGGTTACACGCACACACATATAGACAAGACAGATACAGGCAGACCATGGGAGCAGCCATAACGGCGCTCCTTTGTAGATGAGTAAGGGAATACATGAGGGAAGTTCAGGGAGGGAGAAAAAAGGCATTAACAGGGTTACACCAGCAGGGTGTAGCACTCCAATGCAAAAAAAACACCCGACATGTAAGCAACAAACGTCACAGTTCAACAAACGTCACAGTTCACAACATGAGACCCGGTAGGTAGGGGGGAGGGGCTGGGATCCTGGTTTCCTCAGCGGGGGCGGCCTGTGTGGCGCTCAACCAGCTGTCTCCGCAGGTGGGAGGGAGGTCATGAGGAAGCATAGAGAGCAGTGAGTCCTTCAGCTTGATGACCTCGGTGGAGACCACAATCTGAAGGCGGGGGGTGGGTGGATAGAGATTCACAGCATTTGTCAGCATTCCTTCCAGCGTGGGGGTTTTGCATGCAACTCCAAGGCTGCTTATGGCGTCAGATTCGATAACAGAAACTTTGTTTGGGTCAGACAGAGATAATTTTTCCTCTCTGCCTTAAGTCTGTATTGATCATTCAAGTCCTCCAGTGAAGCCAATTCAGTGATTAAACATCTCCACACCATCCGGTGACCCTTTCCGAGATGTTATCAATCCTGCGCGCTAACACCGGTAACGCAGCTAAGACATTGTCCAGCTTGCGATTCACCTCGAGCAACGTCCCAGTCTGTGAGGTATCCACACGGACGGTGCCGTCCATGGATGCGGGTCGCCCTCCAATTGCTCCCGTCATCCCAATTTTACGGAAAGCCAGATATCCTCCCACGCAAATCAGAAGAAATCCAACGATCATCAGGCCAAATATCCACAAATCTTCGACGTCCTCAATGGACAGCTGAGAGAGACAGATGATATTCCACTTCTTCCAGGAATCGAACATATATCCCGCTGCATGTGTCCCCTGAGGACAAGCGTGAGCCCCCTCCTCCGTCCTCATTGTAGAAAAAATCTTATCAATCGCGTTGAATGACCAATTAATTAAGTCCATGTTGAAAAATGCTGAAAAAGGTGATTGCAGAGGAAATGCAGAGAAGCGCTCTGTAGGCAGACGGGACAAAAAGAGCCTTGGGAAAACACAGATAAGGGAGGAAAAGGCAGAAGCGTCTGCTCCCTGTGAGCGCCGGA
>SSNQ01034437.1:533541-543901 GCA_006942095.1 Nothobranchius kuhntae
GGGGGGGTTGAGTATGTGTGTGTGTGTGGTGTGTGTGAGTATGTGTGTGTGTGTGTGTTTGTGTGTGTGAGGGTATGAGTATGTGTGTGTGTGAGGGTGTGGGTATGTGTGTGTGTGTGTGTTTGTGTGTGTGTGTGAGGGTGTGTGTATGCGTGCGTGTGTGTGTGTGTGTGGGTGTGTGTGTGTGTGTGTGTGTGTGTGTGTGTGTGTGTGTGTGTGTGTGTGTGTGTGTGTGTGTGTGTGTGTGTGTGTGTGTGTGTGCATGTGCATGTGCGTGTGTGTGTGTGTGTGTGTATGTGTGTGTGTGAGGGTGTGGGTATGTGTGTGTGTGTGTGTTTGTGTGTGTGTGTGAGGGTGTGTGTATGCGTGCGTGTGTGTGTTTGTGTGAGTGTGTGTGTGTGTGTGTGTGTGTGTGTGTGTGTGTGTGTGTGTGTGTGTGTGTGTGTGTGTGTGTGTGTGTGTGTGTGTGTGTGTATGTGTGTGTGAGGGTATGAGTATGTGTGTGTGTGAGGGTGTGTGTATGTGTGTGTGTGTGTGTGTGTGTGTGTGTGTGTGTGTGTGTGTGTGTGTGTGTGTGTGTGTGTGTGTGTGTGTGTGTGTGTGTGTGTGTGTGTACTCACTTTTGATATAAGAAATCAGAAGTAAGTAAACGCTAATGAACTCATGTGCCTTTCAAGCTAACTCAGCCTCCAGAGTCACATAATGTGATTTGCTGAGAATAAATAATTTTATTTGAGCTAAAACTACAGAGAAAGAGGATCAGATAGAGAAAATCAGTAATTTTATTATATTTATGTTCTACTGGGAGTAGCTGTGCTGAGAACAGCCCTGTGGGGCTTTGTTGTGTGCTAGACCAGTGGTTCCCAAACTTATTTAGCCGTGCACCCCCTTCTATGTCCCAACCATGTCGACGCACCCCCCAGCCCCACATCAGGGCATGGCTATTTATATATATATATATATATATATATATATATATATATATATATATATATATCATCTATGTTTACACTCCCACACACACATACATGGTTATGCATGTATATACATATAAATCATCAGAATGGCTCCACCCAGAAGAGGCCAGCTCTCAGAGCAGCTAGGATACGGAGAAGGCTCCAGCCTCCAGGTCCGGTGGAAGACCTGAGCCTGTAGCATTCATCCATGTTGGTATTAATCTGCAAAGTGTGTTTGTGGTCTGAGATTGGGAAAAGATAGTAGAAACACTAAGAACACAGCTTCCAGACAGGCAGAACACTCATCACACTCCTTTACCATCACAACTTCTTCACCAGTCCCAGCTTGAGCTGCTGCAGTCGTTCTACATGCTGTCACAGATATTTGTCTAAATATCGACTGAAACAAAGTCATTAAAGGCTGTAAACAGAAAACTGTCACCTACTACATGTTTACCCCAATAATAAAACAATCATTTGACTGACAAAGACAAACAAACGGAAGGATCTTGCACTATGACGTATGCTATATTAAACCAGTCCTCCGATAAAGCAGTTATGCTCCTGGTGGTTCTAGATGAGTGTGGTTTCTGGTCATGGCCTGATGTGCTTAGCCATTTAGCCGGCCACAGTCCATCTGCTCAAAGCCACAAAAGGCCCCGAGGACAAATGAAAGGTCCCGGACAGGCAGGAAACTCACTTTGACGCTGCCTTTAAAAGGAAATGTAGCATCGTTAAGGGCGTGTTAACGTGGTTTCTGTGCTTCTGTGTATGAGTCATAACAAAAGCTTTATGATGTTTTAATTTAGACAAATTCTGAGTTATTTTCTGTGTTAAGTCTTTTATTTTGATTTAATTTTTTGCACCAAAAAGTATAATAACATAGTGTGATATAGAGATGGCTGCAGAAATGATGTTTACAGCCGCTCAGGCTTTCCTCCATGTTGCTCACTGATGGGAGGAGCCAGGTGTTACAAATGTGAGGCTGGGGATACAAGTCATGGCGGAGTAATGGGTCGACAAACGAAGGGGAGTTAAAAACATTGTTAGTTTGGTGCTTGATTCAAATATAAGTGAATGTGTCTAAACTAGTTCTGACTTTAGAAACTAATCTTATATTTGACATCTTCACGAGTCACCACACACACCTGGAACTCACAAGGACAGCTCTCTTCCCACTAACAGCTGTTGGTGCCATCAGATTAATGTCATTGGTTAACTCAGACTCCATTTGGCACTTTCTACTGCACTTTGCCTTTTAGTACTTTAGTAGTTTTAGTATTTTGTACTGGATCCTGGGTCATGATAAACTGGAAACACTCATCTTTTTGGACCCTTCCACTTATTGAACTTTTTGAAGACAACCTGCTAGATGGTTTTCAATCAGGCTTTTGAGAACACCACAGCAATGAGACTGCACTGAAGGTATTAAATTATATTTGTCTAAAAACAGATTCAGGCAAAACATCTGTCCTGTTGATGGTCAACCTCAGTTTAGCTTTTGATACAGTGGACCACAACATCTTTCTGATAGACTCATAAACTGGGTAGGACTATCAGGCACAGTAGATAGTTGGCTCCAGTCCTATCTTGAAGACAGGGGTTATGTTGTTTCTACAGGTGATCACAAATCAAAGCTGATCACTATGACATGTGGGGCCCCCCAAGGCTCAATCCTTGGACTACTGCACTTCAATCTCTACATGCTTCTCCTGGGTCAGGTCATACACAATATCAACATTAACTATCATAGTTATGCAGATGACAACCTGATCTACCTAGCTCTGTCACCTAGTGACTGTGGTCCCCTAGACTCATTCTGTCAGTGTTTGGAGCAAGTCAGTGACTAGATGCAGTCAAACTTCCTCCAGTTAAACAAAGACAACACAGAAGTAATTTTCTTTGGAAATAAGAAGGATAGGATGGAGGTTATTGCTCAACTTGGCTCCAGACAAATAAAGACAAAGACCCAGGTTAGAAATCTTGGTATCATGATTGACTTAGACCTGAGCTTCACTGGTCACATTAAAGCTTGTCACAAGATGGATGGGTTACATTTATTGAATGATCAATAAGATGTGATATTCCATACAAATGGTAAATGGCCTATATTTGATAGAGCACCTATATATACACTCACATAAAGGATTATTAGGGATACCATACCAATACAGTGTTTGACCCCTTTCACCTTCAGAACTGCCTTAATTCTATGTGGCGTTGATTCAACACAGTGCTGAAAGCATCTTTAGAAATGCTGGCCCATGTTGATACGACAGCATCTTGCAGATGATGGAGATGTGTGGGATGCACATCCAGTGCACGAAGCTTCCTTTCCACCACATCCCAAGAATGCTTTATCGGGTTGAGATCTGGTGACTGTGGGGGCTGTTGTAGTACAGTGAACTCATCGTCATGTTCAAGAAACCAATTTGAAATGATTGTAGCTTTATGACATGGTGCATTGTCCTGCTGGAAGTAGCCATCAGAGGATGGGTACATGGTGGTCATGAAGGGATGGACATGGTCAGAAACAATGCTCAGGTAGCCCGTGGCACCCAAACAATGCCCAATTGGCACTAAAGGGCCTAAAGTGTATCAAGAAAACATCCCCCACACCATGACACCACCACCACCAACAGCCTGCACAGTGGTAACAATGCATGATGGATCCATGTTCTCATTCTGTTGACTCTACCATTTGAATGTGTCAACAGAAATCAAGAATCATCAGACCAGGCAACATTTTTACAGTCTTCAACTGCCCAATTTTGGTGAGCTTGTGCAAATTGTAGCCTCTTTTTCCCATTTGTAGTGGAGAAGAGTGGTACCTGGTAGGGTCTTCTGCTGTTGTAGCCCATCTGCCTCAAGGTTGTCGTGTTGTGGCTTCACAAATGCTTTGCTGCATTCCTCGGTTGGAGCGGGTGGTTATTTCAGTCAATGTTGCTCTTCTATCAGCTTGAATCAGTCGGCCCATTCTCCTCTGACCTCTAGCATCAACAAGGCATTTTCGCCCACAGAACTGCTGCATACTGGATGTTTTCCCCTTTTCACACCATTCTTTGTAAACCCTAGAATTGGCTATGCGTGAAAATCCCAGTAACTAAGCGGATTGTGAAATACTAGACCGGCCTATCTGGCACCAACAACCATGCCACACTCAAAATTGCTTAAATCACCTTTCTTTCCCATTCTGACCTTCAGTTTGAAGTTCCGGACATTGTCTTGACCAGGACCACACCCTTTAATGCATTGAAGCAACTGCGGTGTGATTGGTTGATTAGATCATTTCATTAAGGAGAAGTTGAACAGGTGTTCCTCACAATCCTTTAGGTAAGTGTAAATATGGATTTGATATACATATTATATATAAATATGTATTATCAATCTGATTGGTCTTTGAATATTTGATTTAATATTACCTTAGGTTCTTTGGACTATTCAGGGAACACACTGGATATAGTTTATAGATTTATGATTTATGAAGGAATAACATTCATGTTAATCCTTCATAAATAATTCATTATTGTAGAGTATTGGATACATTGTTAAAACACTTTGGATTGAAACGTATTGTCCGTTCAACAAAATATAATCATATAAAAGTTATAAAATTATGTAGTCATTTTATGAGACAGGGAAGATAAACTTTATTAAAAGAGGACAGATAAAAGGTCCTGCGTCTTCTGCAGCCTTGAAGACTCGTGACGTACCGCAGGACAAGTTAAGAATATTGGCTCAAGTTCATAGACTTCATATCAGCACCACGGTGTCAGACTGACCTGTATGACTAAGTAAAGTTTTGGTCATACTGATGAAATGCTTGGCCGGTTGGTACGTTACAGGCTATGACACGATCATCATTTTGTCATCTGCATCAAATAGCACAACTCAGACTTTTCATGTCCAGACAAGACGTAGAGAAACTCATTCATGTGTTCATCTCCAGCAGGCTGGACTTTTGCAATGGTCTTTTGACTGGTCTTCCCAAGACAGCTGTGTTCATAAGACTGCTTCTAGAGTCTTACCAAGAACCCAGAGAACCTAACACATCACTCCTGTTCTTAAATCTCTACACTGGTTACCAGTAAACTACAAAATCTATTTCAAAGTACTTCTACTAGTTTATAACTTACTCAATGGCTGGGGCCAGTATACATGTCAGATCTCCTTCAGGCATAAATGCCCAGCAGGGCTCTGAGATCCTTGGGAAACAGTCAGCTGGAAGAATCCAGAACCACACTGGGTGACGCTGCGTTTCGCTACTATGCAGCACACAAATATAATCAGCTTCCTTATGACCTCAAATGTGCCCCAACTCTGTAAAACATTTAAATCAAAAATGAAAACCTTCATGTACAGCCTACTTAACTTTAACATTCAAAATGTGCTCATAATACTACTTGTTTGAGAGCGAGTGGTCCTTCTCTGTACTAAAATTAGAAGAAATCTGTAAATTGAACTCATCAAAAGAGGGACTGGGGTCCCAAGAGACCACACAGCTCATGCACAACTCTGATCCTGTGTTTGTTACAGAAAACCTGCATCTAACAGTTCATTTGTGAGCAGATCCATGTCTACGAGGGAATACCATGAGCACATTTATTTGTTTATATGACCATCTGAGAAGGATTGGATCAGCACGGTTGAACACAGAGGGTGAAAAACGCACACACAAAAAAACTCGTTTATCATTAAACCAGAGCCTAGCTGACAAGAAGTGCATTAACAGACCATTATGGATCAATAGCCTCTCCATGGTGCATTATGGTTATAGGTACATTAAGAAATCATTACATAACATCTGATTAATGTCATCTGAAAGGACAAGGGCCAAACCTTCTGTCAAAAAAATAACTGGAATACAACCAGCAGCAGCTCAGACCAACTATTTACAATATAAAAAAGGATAAACAGGAATGGCTCAAGTCAAACCCAGAATGACCTTAAATACTAATAACGGCCCTCTGTTTATTTAAAATCATCTAAAAGAAAGTCTGCACAGCACTTCTCACAGGTTCTGGCTCCTGTATGGTTTTCGGAGAGCAAGTTGTTTCATTATCATGACACAAAATGCCACCATTGCCCCAGAGAAATGAATTCATGCAGCTCTGCACCACTGATGCCATCGTCTGTCTCCACGGCTGGATGCGACTGGACATAGCTCTGTGGAGGAGCAAAAAGTGCGGATGAGCAGGAGGCACGTTTAGGATAAAAAACATCTAAACAAGATTATAGAACAGCCAAAAGACTGGAAGCAAGGGCAAAACAGAAAAAAACACAGGTGGACTGGTAAAAGGCAACATGGAAGTCTGGAAATCAGACTGTCCTCATGAAGCAAGGCACATCTTCATACGTATGCCAGGAACCAGGGAGAACCAAGTGTTCCTCAGGCCAAAACATATGAACTGGTCCTTTTCTTAAGATAGCCAGAAGCTGGAATTGTTGTTTTGCAATTTAAATATGGTTAAATGTAAAATATCCAGTTAAAATTAATTTGTGATGTCATCTTCTCTCAGCTGTTATTCCTGGCTGAAAATCCAAAAGCACAGTTTTAACGCGTCCACTGTCCTATCAGGTGACCCCCCCAGGACAGGGTTGATAGTTGTAGCGTTATGAATCTTATAATGGTCTGCCTTAACAGCTGCCCCTTCACACAGTAACATCGCCAAGGTCGGACGCTTGGTTCAGAATGTTTACATTCAGGAAGAAGAGAAGAAGAACGCTTTTCATTAATTAATCAAAGTACTTTATTTGTGATAAGCTAATCAAAGCATATGTTGATCATTAATAATCAGGTGAATGATCTGTGAAATAAAGATGTCATGAGTTATGTGTTTAAATGAATAAACAGGGCTGCACCAGACAGACTGATATACATTACCATGGAAACGCATGACACATTGTTTTCAACCAATCAGAACTTTCGTCTGTGGTAGGGCAGAATCTGGTTTGTTTATGAAAGTAGTCCAATCCGGTTTACTAAGATTTATAAACAACTGGGAGATATAAAAAGAAGGCAACGCCATTTTAAGTTCAGTTCCACGTTAAGTTCCACTTCCAGCAGTTCCATATTAAACTCAGCTCCAGGACATCCGAGGTCCTAAGGATTTCCATCGTCATCATTAAGAAGTTACAGACTGGCCAGCTGTACTTCCTACTTTGAGCTGAAAACTGTCAAGCTGGAGATTTCCGTCGTTTGTACCAACGAGACGACGTTCCTTCAAAATAAGAGTGAACTTGCTGACGCCTGCCGACTACTACCGGAGTTATCCTCAGACGGGCTTTGTAGTGCTGCGACCGCTGTTTCACCAGCTCCAGTACAACCGAGGGTCCCAGGACCTGGCAATTCCTGATCTACACGGGAGACTCCATACGGTACGTGGTCACGGCACAAAATGGCGGCTCATGTCATCAGCTTCTGAAGCCTCGTGGTAGCCTAGTCATAACAAACCAGATTCGCTATGTCAGCCTAGAGATTCTGAACAAAACACACACACACACACCAACATGAAACATCTAAATCCATATGCATTCATCATTGAGATAGTCCTGGTAGAGTGTAAGAATTTATAATTATAGAAATTAAAGATTCTTAAACTATCCCAACTCTCTTTTCTTGTCTCTCAGTCAATATAAAGTGTTTAAGTAAACTCCCTGATGATGAAAACAACCACTTCTGATTGATTACTTAGATTTAATTACAGTGTATAAATATACAAAATCAGATAATTAAATTATCTAATTACCGTATATAAATATACCACTTAAAATCACTACATACGTAGTTTATCCCTTGTAAGGGTGAAGTGGTGCACTCCTAAAAATAAATAAATTAAAAATAAATAAGCACCTGGGGCCCATCTGACCCCATTAACAATGTAGGAAGGTCAAATGTATAACAGGTTAAGATAATTATGAACTAAATTCTCTGTCGGTCAGACAAAAGGCCAAGCCGCTCAGCCAGCCACATCATGAATGATGTAAGGAGAGGTCACCGATGACACCTGATGGTTGGATGGTTTTCCTCACAGCTGTTAATGGAGCTTAGAATGTCAGACCTGAATCCTCTTTGGTGTGTTCTTGCTGTGTTTAGTTTCAAATTCCATCTTTCAGTTCTTTTTAAAACACAGAAAAGGTTTATTTACCTGCAACGTTTCATCTGCGGCTGCAGACATTATCAGGCTGACGCTGATGGTGGCGTCACTTCCTTCGTTTATCTGCGGGCAGCAGAGGACGTTGTCGCCCTCTGCTGCCCGTTCTCCCCTCTCCGATGATGCAGTCCCATGCATGATCCAACGTGTAAACTCCATAGTCCCTGTTCATGGTCCCACATCCACGTCTCCTTATCTCTATAGCTTCTTTTATCCATCTTTTGTATTTCTGTTGTTCGGCGTTTATGATCCTTGTGTTGTCCCAGTCCATTACATGGTTTTCTCTTGTGCAGTGATCTGTTATGGCTGACTTCTTTATTGTGCTTTCTGCTTCTTCTTTTGCTGCTCTTGTGTGTTTTCGACTTGTTTCTTTCTCGCACTCCTTTCTATGTTCTATTGTTCGTGTGTTGAGTTGGCGTCCGGTTTCTCCTATGTATGTTTTATTGCAGAGTTTGCATGGGATTTCATAAACGACTCCACATTTAAGTCCAGCTGGTATCTTGTCATGGGACTGCATCATCGGAGAGGGGAGAGCGGACAGCAGAGGGCGACGACGTCCTCTGCTGTCCACGGATACACGAAGGAAGTGACGCCACCATCGGCGTCAGCCTGATGATGTTTGCAGCCGCCAACGAAACATTGCAGGTAAATAAACCTTTTCTGTGTTTTGAAAAGAACTGAAAGATGGAATTTAAGACCTGAATCCTTGTAGCTCACTGATGGACTTCCATCACCCTTTTCCTCATGACTGTGGAAAAGTTCAGACCAATGTTGTAGCTTCAGTGCTGCTACACTGAACTTTTGTAAGGGCTGTTCAGTCAAGATCTCACTAACAGAACTGATCTTCTGAAGGTTTACCTCCATATATTTTACAGATTTTTTTTATATCAACAGAATGTTTTTGTAGCAGGCTGAAAACGGACCGGGGATGATAGAGTGAGTGACAGGATGCTGTTTTATTTTCAGATCATCATTGTTTATTCATCATTCTCCAGGTGAGGGACAACGTCCTGCCTCAAGTAAAAGAGTTTAAGCATCTCAGGGTCTTGTTCACAAGCGAGGGAAAAATGGAGCGGGAGATCGATAGGTGGATTGGTGCTGCATCTGCAGTGATGCGGGTGTTGTACCGGTCTCTCATGGTGAAGAGAGAGCTGAGCCAGAAGGCAAAGCTCTTGATTTACCGGTCGATCTACGTTCCTACCCTCACCCATGGTCATGAGCTTTGGGTAGTGACAGAAAGATCGGGAATACAAGCGGTTGACATTACTTTTCTCCGCAGGGTGTCTGGGCTCTCCCCTTAGAGATAGGGTGAGAAGCTCTGTCATGCGGGAGGGGCTTGGAGTAGATCTACTGCTCCATCACATCAAGCCAGATGAGGTGGCTCGAGCATCTGGTCTGGATGCCTTCTGGATGCCTCCATGTTGAGGTTTGCCAGGCATGTTCAACCGGGAAGAGAGTAGCTGGGGAGAGGGAAGTCTGGGCCTCTCTGCTTAGGCTGCTGCCACCATGACCTGACTCCAGATAAGTAGAAGAAAATGGAAGGATAAATGTTTATTCATCAATTAGTTAATGAGTCATAAAAGTTAGGAGCTGGTCATGTGGTGTTCATGTCTCATGTTTCTCTCGTTAGCCCCTGTATACCAGACGACAGCGCAAAACAGGCCCTTGACACGCTGAGAGTGCTGTCATGCTGAGGGTTGGAGGAGTAGGGCCCGATGTGCAGATACCCAGAATAACATGAGGCAGGAGCAGATGTGAACGAAAACATTCCTTTATTAGGATCAAAAAAATAAATCCAAGTGGGCACGAAGGCAAATTCCTAGGAAACCTGGAGACCTGGAAACCACGACGGAGGGGGACAAAAACAACGCTGACACGAACGATGGACCAACAACACACTAAGACACAGACAGGGTTTTATACACTGGGGCAGGATGATTGGGGAATGAGCTGCAGGTGCGTGGGGAGAGAAACCTGGTGAAATCAATTAACCACTGGGGAGAGGAAAAAACAAATAACTAAAGATCTAAGGAGAACTAATAAACCAGAGGGGAAGGCCCAAGGAGGAACCTAGAAGAAAAAACCTGAACCTACGTAAACAAACCATCTAAGTGGGGAGGGGAACACACACTAAAGGAGACTAAAGAACTGAAATTCTTAACCTTAAGTGGAGAGACTGGAGAAAATGAGGGGAACCTGACACCAGAGGGGAACCTGGAGGGGGCTGAGGACCACAGGGACACAGAACAT
>SSNQ01034437.1:561079-586527 GCA_006942095.1 Nothobranchius kuhntae
GCTTGCTTCACAGCCAGACAGGACACGGTAAAAAAATAAATAAATAAAAGATTCAAAGATACATCAAATTGATTTCATATTTTCTATGGAATCTCACCTTTGATGGTTTATTACGTAAGATGTAACTAACGAATCACTTCAATAGTGACCGAAAGAATGAGATTGCAGATACAAGCGGCCAAAATGAGTTTCCTCCACAGGGTGGCTGGGCGCTGCTCTTCCAGATCAAGAGGAGCCAGTTTAAGTGGCTCGGGCATCTTGGTCAGGATGCCTCCTGGATGCCTTGCTGGTGGTTTTTTCTGGGCATGTCCAACTGGGAGGAGACCTAAGCGAAGACCCAGGACATGTTGGAGGGACT
This sequence comes from Nothobranchius kuhntae, assembly GCA_006942095.1. NCBI lineage: Eukaryota > Metazoa > Chordata > Actinopteri > Cyprinodontiformes > Nothobranchiidae > Nothobranchius > Nothobranchius kuhntae. The sequence goes on from SSNQ01034437.1 coordinate 561,438, forward strand.
ATGTATTTCAGCTGGCCAGAGAATGAATGCGTTGGGATTCCTCTGGAGAGAGGGACTTCTTGGCTTCTCTGCTTAGACTACTGTCCCCGTGACTCGATCCTGAACAAGTGGACAATAATGGATGGATTGTTCTCGGACCTCTGACCTCCTCTGGATTTCTTTGGAAATCTTAGGGTTAAACTTTTAAACGTTTTCTTGTGTTTGGTTGTTTCTATGGGTCCTCCACCTGAGTCATTACAAATGAGCATTTACAAAAATGCTCACTGAGAATAACCCAGAAGAATGCTGTGCTAGTGACACGTTGATCATCTTTCTCTACAGACACGTTGAGAACTCGACTGGACTGGAGGACCTGTGGGACTCCAGCATGAGGCTTTATCCTGGCTTACAGAGGCTGTAAGTTGTAAACCAAAATAAACATAATTTCATTTGAAATGCATGATGTATGTTGAAAACAAGCAAAACATCTGTAAAAACTAAACATCTGTGTTGTACAGATTATTACATTAGCATTAGCCTTAACACATTACCAAAACAGCCACTTGGGGTCTCCCCAGTCAATGAAGCACCAGCCCACAGGGACTGAGCAGGCCAGTCCTTTGAAGGATGCAACCTGTGAATTTGGACACAGCTGCATGTGTTGCTAGTTAATGACTGATGTGTGCAACACAGTGTGTGAAAGTTTGACTTGTGCAAAAACGTCCAAGACATGCAGTTGTGTTCACTAACTCGCATTTCAGTAGGAAAAAACAAAGATGATAAATAAGTGCCAGATGAACTTTTGAGTTGATTGGATGAGCAATTTTAATTTAATAAACTTCAAATGTATGAGTAAAATTTATTAAGAAATTTTATTTATGAAAACTTAAAATTTTCAGTATCAAAACTCAAAAAAATTGAGGCAATTGATTGCCTCAAAATTTTTGAGTTCTGGGAACTTATTCGGGTTTGTAGTGTAGATGACGTCCCATTAACCAGCCCTCCAACACAGCTTCAGTCAATTTTGATTGTGTGTGTGTGTGTGTGTGTGTGTGTGTGTGTGTGTGTGTGTGTGTGTGTGTGTGTGTGTGCGTGTGTGTGTGTGTGTGTGTGTTTGTGTTATAGAACTATTACACAAAGCAACCTGCAAACCATCCAGACCGAGGCTTTCTCCAGAAATCCCCACCTGAACTACATGTGAGTACACAAGTCCCTCTCTGATCACCTGAACTGACAGACTCTAAGCATCCACCCAGATGGAGCAGGCAGATGGATCTAAGGGAGGACATTTGTGTTTACTTGTGTAAATTTTCTGATGGTGAACCTTTTTAGCTGGGCTTGAGCCAGATTATTCAGATTCCAGTAAAGTGGTAACTGTCCTGCCTCTGTTGCTTGAATATTCTAAAACAACGTTGTGTGTTTTTTTAAAATAATGATTGTGTTTGAGTGATTACAAAAAGCAGACTTTAATGAGCTGCTGCAGCCGACTAACAGAAAGCAGAAAGATAGATTATTTTACTCAGGATAACTAAACATGTCCGCTGATCCCAGCCAACCGGCTCTGAAGGTCAGTAAGGTTTCAGACATCAAAGAGCCGAGACGTAAATGATGATTAAAAAGATATGCAAACAGTTCCAGTTTGTAATAGAAATGATCACTAAGACACATAAACAGACTGAAGATTAGCTGTAGTGTTTTTAGAAATCACCCTTTTATTTCATTGTTTACATTCTCAGAGACTTAAACTGTCTTTTATTTATCAAAGTATAAGAATACTAGGAATAAATAAAGATGACCCCTTTAATCAGTGTATCATTCATTTTATATACATTGTCACAAATCTGATAATGGAGGATAAACTTCTTCCTTTTTATTTATCCATCTTTTTTAGACTTGGTCACTTATTTCGTCATTCTGTCCTTATTTTCTTTCTCAGAAACCTGTCGAGGAACCCCATGTTGAGAACACTTTCCTGGCAGGCCTTTGAACATCTGCAGCTTCTTGAACTGTAAGTGTGCAGTAGTTGGTCAGCCAATCACACACACACACACACACACACACACACGCACGCACGCACGCACGCACACACACACACACACACACACACACACTAAGTAGTGCCTCTATGGCTACATTGTGCTTAGTAAATAAGAGATAAACTTTATTATCTTAAACTCAGTGAATCTATAATTAGTTCAGCAGGTGAACTAGTAGTAGCACATTCCATGTCAAAGAGTCTATTGCAGGTCTAATGGAAAATCTTAATCCCTGGCCACCAGACACGTTAGATCCACTGGTTCCTCTAACCACTTTGTTTTTGGCCCAGAGAGCATGCTAACTGCTAACTTCAGACCCAGAATGTCCCTTCTGAAATGACAGTGCTGCCGGGGACCTGCACCACGAAGCAGCCCACTAAACCATTAAGTAATCAATATGCAAATATTCATTAGCAACGTTTCTCCCTTCCTTTGATTAGTTGCTCCCTGTTGTGTAATCCTGTATTAGGAACTGGAGAAGTAAACAGCTGATAGGCATTAAAGTAAATATCAGGACTTTGCTTTAGTCATGTGATATTTACTGTTTGTTTGTTTGGAGTCAGTTTTTAGGGTGATGGTGGCACAGGAGTTACGTGCTTGCCCCGTAATCGGAAGGTTGCAGGTTTGCGCCCCGCTCAGTTTGTCGCTGTTGTTGTGTCCTTGGGCAAGACACTTAACCCACCTTGCCTGCTGGCGGTGCCTGTGTATGGCAGCCTTGTCTATGTCAGTGCGCCCCAGGGCAGCTGTGGCTACATCGTAGCTCATCCCCACCAGTGTGTGAATGTGTGTGTGAATGTGTGAATGACTGATTGTGTTGTAAAGCTCCTTGGGGGGTTCCAGGAATCTAGATGGTGCTATATCAAATACAGACCATTTACCTTTTACAGGCACGTCACCAACACCAAACATTGGGTTTCTGCTGCTAGAAAGATCAAGTTCACACTGGAATCATTATCAGAATTAACACATGGACACCGACTGCTCTTTTCTTTCAGGCATTTAGAGGAAGTGATGTTTACCTGTGGCTGTCACATCCGCTGGCTGCAGCTATGGCAACAGAGGGGAGAGGCAGGGCTTAGCAGCCAACAGTTATACTGTTCCTCTGGCAACACGAGTATCCAGCTGCAGGACATGCACGTCAGTGACTGTGGTGAGAATAAATCGTTTGTGTTTGTTTATTAAACAAAACGTATTAGCCTGAATAACTCTGGCAGAGCCCCAGGATATTTAAGGTTATTCAGTAGATGTTTGTGAAGGTCACGATGCAACAGTTTTACAATGCATGTACATCTAACTCATTTCTGTTATTAAAACAGCATAAGCATGCCATTAGATCTTGGAACAGCATTTGTTTCCTCAGTGGCTCTGTCCACATACACCACAACTATCTGAACTGAACTTCATGAGATAATAAATGAGGTTTATTATTGTTTTACATTCAGCAAAACCCAGAGAGTGTGATAGTCACAGCCTTTGTTTATCGATTCCAGACCTGCCTGTCATCAGCGTCAGCCACAGCAATCTCACCGTAGTTGAAGGCGGTCAGGTGACACTGATCTGTAATGGCTCTGGATTCCCACTACCTACGGTGGACTGGCATGTCAACGGCTCACAATCTGTCACCACAAAACAGGTACTAAAGGTCTTCGCTCACTTATTAAACTGGGCTGCAATTTATTCTAGAAACATGTCTTTTTTTCTATTTAGAGTTGAAAGAAAGTGGTTGGTTAAGAGTTGACATGCAACATGTTTTTAAGGCAGCTGGTGAACTTTTGTTTCTAAGAAGACTGACTGAGTGAGGAAAAGGACAAAAACATAGAATATCAGAACTGGAACAAAACACAAGAATGAGTGATGTAATAGTGACGGGACTGGAGACAAAGCACAGGACATATGCGAGAGCGAGAGCAACGGAGAGGGGGGACCTATCAGAGCAGGAACAATAGAAACAAGTAATAGATTTTCTTTAGTAGAAAAGGAAGACAAGGACATAGAGGGGTGCTGTCATCTTCCAAAAAATACAGAAGTCAGACATTTGCTGTTAAATAAGCTTTGTGAGTAGAAAGCAGAAGAATGAATTGCAAAAGCAAGGAAAAAAGCTGAAAGGAACAAATGTATATAAATGAGCACCTATTTAAGAAAAATGCAGATATCACAAAACAGACAAGATTACTGAGAAAGCACATGGGCAGCGCCAGGCAGTAGCTATGGAGTCGCTAAAGCAACGACTTAGCAACCCCAACTTTTAAAGAGCAAGTCACCCCCAAATCAATGTATTTTTGCTGATAATCTATATAAATGAGTGTCTAGTCGTGCTGCAGACGCGAAGTCAATAATTTGGCACTTTAGTGCATCTTAGTTAATATTTTATTATTCTGCCTAAAACTTTCCATGTTGTCCCCTCTTCAGGTGAAAACTCTGCACTACATTTGAATTTAAATCTGCCATCGCTATTGGCTAAGAGGTACATTAGTGGCTCCACCCTCTCGAACTGCCAGGCAACAGCATTTGTTGCTTTTTTTCAAACAGGAAGTGGAAATCGAGGGTGACTTTCTCTTTAACAAGCTAACTCGTGTGCTGAGGGAATGCCACTGTATGTGACGCCACTCAGGTCTTTCTCAGTTTTAGCCCTCAAGCTGTGGAACTGTGGACCTTCTACTCATGGTCAGAAAAGCACCCTCACAGGCGTTTTTTTAGGTCTACAGATTATGTTTTTTAAGGGCAGTCGATGAGAAGGAACTTTACGATATAGTTACAGAAGTGAAGAATGAAACTAGTACGGATTGGAATCATATAGAAATGACACTGAAAAGTGTCATTGTAAAACCATTAACCCGCATTTGTAACTTTTCTTTTCAAAAAAGTGTTTTTCAGAAAAAGATGAAAGTAGAAAGGGTAGTTCTTCTCTACAAAACATGAAATAAGCACCACTTTGCCATTTATAGACCAGTGTGTCAATACTTTCACAATTTTCAAAGATATTTGAAAAACTATTTATTAAAAGATTTGATGATTTTATTGATAAGTATTAGTTGCTGGAGGAAAGCCAGTATGCTGTCAGGAATAACAGGTCAACAGCCCTGACACTGGTTGATCTTATAGAAGAAATAACAGAATGCATTGAGAATAAGAAGTATGCAATAGGGCTGTTCTAGATCTAAAGAAAACATTTGACAACATTAACCACAACACATTGATTATAAAACTGGAAAAATATGGTTTCAGGGCGATAGAAAGTTATTTTTCAAATAGGTAACAATTTGTATAAATAAATCAGCATAAATAAGGACAGATTAGTATACTGTGTGGGGTGCCTCAAAGATCAGCATTAGGGTCTAAACTGTTCACAATGTACATGAATGACATGTGCAGGATTTCACTAGTATTGAAGTTTGTATTGTTTGCAAATGACACAAATATTTTTGATCTGGTGTGGAATTGCAGCAGATTTTGGAAGTGGTCACAAAGCAAATAAACAAAAAAGTAGGAATTATGCATAAAAGTATTAAACAATACTGATAATGCAGAAAAAGGCATCAGATTAAGAACAAATGCAGCATATAGGGATCCCACAAGTGAACTGTTTATTAAACACGTGCCAGATGGATGATGTGATTCTGAAGAAAGTCAGTTGATGGATTTATCATCTGGCAACAGTTCAGCTTTAACTTGGAAGACAAAAACACCATAATCTGCAAAACATACACTAAAGCATTACAAATAATGTAGCAGTAGCTCCACATGTCAGTAGGTCTGAGCCAATAAATATAACATCAATATTGATCAATAAACAGCAAAGAACATGGCTCTGGTAATGCAGTGGGGACACCAAAGTTCAATAATCTCTAAGATACTTTATAGCATGTCAAGCTTTCCTCAGAGAAAACTACTAGTTTTATAGTGTAAAGTATACTGTATCAGTATAGTATACTGTTCAGCAAGGATGTGACTTCCTGTTTAACCCCGGCTTTCCACAGGAGCCGTCAGCAGCACGTTCCTGCAGCAGCACGTCATAGCTGCTGATAGGAACCGCTGTGGTCAACAGAACCTTTTTCACCGGAGCCGTCAGCAGCCGTCAGCAGCGCGAGTCGGCCGTGTCTCAGGAGCAGCATGTCGCGGCCTTTACGCGCCGGTTCTATTTTCCACGCGCGACGCCTCTGAAACGGGTCAAGTTCGACAGTTTTGGGGAAGGAAAGACAGGAAATTGGACGCGGAAATGGAGAGAAGCTCCCGAGATTTTCAGAATAAAGAAACGTACTGCCTTCCGGTTGCTTTACTTTTTAAATAAGTTACTAACTGTGCGGCCCCGTGAGAAGTTATCACCTAGCTAGCCGTCTCCTTTGTTTTTCAGGTCCGTATTGGCGATTATAAAATGGACAGAACATAAAACACAAACCTTTTGGAGCCATGTTGTAATTTTCTCCTGCTTGTTGTTGTGTTTACTGACGAAGTCACTCGTGTGACTTCATTCTCGGTTGGTGACAGCTGCTGCCCTGCTGCTTCGCGTCTCGTGGGAAGGGCCAAGCAGCAGCTTACGCGAGCAAGACGTCCTGCTGCAGTAACGTGCTGCTGACGGCTCCCGTGGAAAGCCGGGGTAAGAGTCACTGGGAGCTGGCGCCTACTTCCACCAGTACTGGACAAGAAGTGAGGGGCACAAGAGATCAACCAACATGGGTTTTTCTATTGCTGATACAATGTTGAGGTCATGGTCAGCTGATGGCGGATATGTGCTACTGATTTTTTGGGGCTAGTCTTCATGGCTGATATTGAGACGTCTGCCTTATCTGCATGCTTAAATATCTCTAATAACAACGATGGCCGCACAGCATCTCTGAATCTAATCAAATTTTTAACTCTGAAATTAAATAACTGTTTAATCCTAATTAAAATCAACTATTTAAGCAAAGTTAATCAAACAAACCAATCAGTTGACCAAGTATTAAATATATAACAGGTAAATAAAAAGAAATGTGAATTTACAACAATGTTTTGAAGCATTTATTAAGCAGAGGGCTGTTCCACAAAGCAAGTTAATCCCAAAAGCTAGACTCACTCTGAAAATCCTGGCTTTAAATGACATATCTGGTTCCACGAATGAGGCTAACCTGAAGCCCCTCCCGTTCACCATGGAAACGTTTGCTGGAGGTCAATCCTGCTCCGCACAGCAAGCAGCTGGTGAATGTGAATGGATAAGGTATGTTACATCACCTTTTTCTTGTCTGTGGTTGGCAGCAACAAAGTGGTGTATTACTACCACTGCTGGCCCACAGCGGTTGCTGCAGCTGCAGCTTTGTTTTTGGTGGTTTTAAAAATTAGGTTCTAATTTGTTTTACGTCTTTACAATTTCTGAATTTAAACTTAATTTGCAGCCAGGACTGTTTCATTCCACTGAGGTTTCTTAAGTCAGTGTTGAGAGATGAGAACGGGAGAAGGGGCTCCCGGATGCCCTACCGATACAGACCCAGTTGGATACATCTTGGACTCCTGGAAACAGTGGAACTAGATTTGTTTAACTCAGCTGTCTGTGAAGGACTCTGAAGACGTGTGGATATTAGTGGTGTTGGTGTCAGGTTTCCTGCTCATTGGCCTTGGAGGCTACCTGGCTTACCGGAAAACTAACGAGCTGTCGAGGAATATTGGCCGGATCCCGGAGCTCAGAGATGGATTGCACTGCGCTGTGAATTCACAGACTCACATAATTGTTGAGATGAATCGTAAGCTTGGGACTTTGGCGGAGATTCATTCTTTAGCACAAAGATGGATGCCATCTTTGAGAGAGAGTATGTGTGTGAGATTTATGTTATGTGTTTGGTAAATAAAAACTTCCTGTACTGTTTGAAAATTTCTCTGTAAGTCTCTTCTTGTTTTTCAATCCCTGATTTGTAAATGTTTGCTAATTTAGCATTTTGTATTTATTTTGTCATTCAGGTTATAGTCTACAACAACCGTACCCGTGCCGTCAACATAACTCTGGTTAGTGTGGGCAGAGAAGACAACAAGTTTCTGCTTACATGCACTGCCACCAACGTAGTGGGAATGGCCAACGCCTCTGTTAATCTAACGGTTCACTGTAAGTACTTAAACTCTGAAACCGTAATGGGTTGCACTCACAAAGGTCCTCGTTCCACTGAGAAACCCAGTAAAGCTTGAATATCCAATTAAAACAGTTTGTGTTTATACACATTTCAACACTAAATCATACACAAGTTTAGTCATCTCCACTTTCTACAATAACCTCAGAATCACAAATGTATGAAGACTGATAAAATACAGTTAATATGAAAGTCTAAGCCAGAGATTTAGAAAAAGACTTTTACTGTGCATTAATTAGTCCCTACGTAGGTAGGTTGCTTTGCTCAGCATTGGGCGAGGGAGCCTGCTCATCATCACCCCAGTCGAAAGGGGCTACCTCTGGGAACCGATGATGGTTGTACCCTTTGTGCAGCCGTACCGGGACCAGAGTGAATAGGGTGTGTACGGGGAGCGTGAGTGGGTGTCTAACGTTCATTTTTGTAAGTCTTAGGTTATATGGCAGGTTAAGAGGCAGTAGCTCAGGAGGTAGAGTGGGTTGCCTCATTTTCTTTTTTCTTCCGGCTTTTGGAGAGTACAGACGCTTTTTTTCTTCCCTCCCTCCTCCTCCCAAGGCTCTCTGTCCTGTGTGCCTGTACTCTGCGCTTTCTGCATTGTTTTCTGGAAACTGGAAATAATTAAACATGGATCTGGTCAGTTAGTCTCTCAACGCAATTGAAATTTTTTTTTTCAACGATGAGAACGGGAGAAGGGGCTCCTGGATGCCCCTCTGGGACAGAGCCAGCTGGGTATATCATGGACTCCTGGAAACAGTGGAACCTGATCTGCCTCTCTCAGCTGTCTGTAGAGGGTTCTGAAGATGTTTGGATATTCGTCGTTTTGGAGTCAGGATTCCAGATGTTTGGCCGGAGCGGTTACCTGGCAAACCGGAAAATTAACGAGCTTTCGAGAAATATTGGCTTAATCCCGGAGCTCGGGGATGGAATGCATTGTGCTGTAAACTCACAGACTCATATAATTGTCAAGATGAGTTGTAAGCATGGAACTTTGGCTGAGATTCAGGCTCTGGCACAGAAGGTGGATTCCATCAAGGAGCGAGTTGACGGATCAGCACGGATTGGGATAGATTAATTACACCATTATTGGATCTAGAGGGGTTGAAGACCAACAGAACTCTAAGACAGAGAGGAAATTATCTGTGTCTGTCCCCAAAACAATTATCTGAATCTGGTGCCCTTGAAGCCTGTGAGGCTGAAGTGAAAACTCTCCCCTCAGAAGAAATGTGGAATGCTGCCGTTGCTATGGAAACCCTTTCTCCCTATCCCAGCCTGGGCGGGACTGTGACCGGTGAAGGCCGTGGAACTGTATCTAGGAGTCAATGTGCTCTCTAACCCATCTTCCTCCCCTGTCCAAACGGAGGTGATGAGCGCTGCTCCATGCGGCTGCACGCACTGAAGTGAGGAGAGTCCCAACCCTGCCTCCCCACCTAGTGGACACTTATGTTGTGTAATGTCTGAAGTCTGTGTGCATATCTGTCTGAGGTGTTTTTTTGAATAGCAAAGCTATCTCTCTGTCGGGGGGTAACTCTGAAGTGCCTTTTTTCCCCTCCCCCCTGACTCTATCCTCATATAAACCCTCTTGATCTATTACGGTAGCGCAACTCGGATTGCAAATGACCACAGTCACCAATTGTCATGAGTCTATGTATGTACGTCTGATCTCAGAATTGTGTGTACTGAAACAATTGAATTTCCCTCTGGGATTAATAAAGTACCTTTGAATTGAATTGAATTGATCAGAGGGTCATGGGTTTGATTCCAGCTCCCGCCAGGGGTACTCTGCTGTTATGTCCTTGGGCAATACACTTCACCCAACTTGCCTGTGTTGGTGGTGATCAGAGGGGTCGACGGCGCCAAATGGCAGCCTGGCCACTGTCAGACCACCCCAGGGTGGCTGTGGCTACACAGTAGCTTACCATCACTAGCAGTGCGTGAATGTGAGTGCATGAAAGCATCTTTGAGTGTCCTAAACAAGTGCTATATAAGTTTGATGTATTAATTAATTATGTGTATGTGTGAGCATGAGGGAGCGAGTGTGTTGCTGTGTCTGTATATGACTGTAAATGTCAGGTGGGGTCTTGGAGTCGTCCCCTCTCCTGAGACTTCTTGTGCAGCTACACATCTTCGCCTGCCCTCCCCCTGCCACATTTGGTGTGGAGTGTGGTGCCTTGGTCTGCCTGAGTGTTCGTGGCTCCCGGATCAGGGGGTTTAATATTTTTGGTGTCTGCCTGATCGACCCCGGTGGCTGCCTGGTGAAATCTGAGACCCTGGGCTGTGTTGGGTCCCCGGCAGGGCTGGTTGTCCCTGGGTCCCGGGTCGCTGGGCTCTGGGCTTGGCCGGCTTAGGGGTGGGAGGCTGAGGGCCTGTGGGCTTGCCACTGATATCTCCTCGGACTCTGGCTGGGGTCCCTGCGCTCTGGGGCAGCTCCTGGATCTCTGGGACTTGGAGCTCCCTCCATCTTCTACACATCTTTGGGGGGCAGATTTGGGGGGTTAATATTCCCTACATAATGCCCATCCATGAAGATGCTGGAAATGGTTTGGTTATGTATCCCAGCAAATGGCTCTGTTTGGGAAAAAAACACGTTGGACAGTTGGACTTTACCAACATGTTTTAATACTGTCAGACAAACCTTTTTTACAAACTTAAATTGTAAAAATAAGCTTCCAGAAAACCACAAACTGCATACTGTTCAGAAGCTGTACAGAGTCCATTACACAGGCTTTTTTTCAATGATCCTTCAGAGATCATCTATGATCTCTGCAGCTGCAGCGCTTTTTTTATTGTTCTGTGAACTGGAAGCTTTAATGACACTGTAGTACACCAATGGTACAAACGCAAGGTCAGATAATTCCTTTCTCATGTCTAACTGGCATGTGTCTAAAGGAGCACTCACCATGACCACTTTAAACAAAGCAGTCACGGGATCTGGGCACACAGTCATCTGACAAATCTTGGAGAGTGCACCTAAAATAGACCACCAATATCCTTGTAGTGTTGGGCAGGTCTAGAATATCTGAAGTTCCTACTCTTAGTGACAGATTAGATCATCTGTACAGCAATGAAATACAACATCATGCTTTCAGAAAATGGAACCCACAGTATATACAGGGCAAAATGAGGTGGTTCAAGAACTGAACCTTGGGGCACACCTCAGATGGCACGAGGGTCATCAGATTTGAATGGGCCACCTTTCACATTGAATTGCCTTTGTATATAAAATGTGCTATATAAATAAAGCTACCTTGCCTTGCCTTTCACATGATATGAACTGCCAGACAGGTATGAGCTGAAATATAACTTGAAGTAGCAGGAAACTGAGTGAGCATAGAGGGGACTACAACAGCTTTTTTGCTTCTTTCTGCTCCCTCTCATATTATGGTTTTCTTCTTGTTCTATTCATTTTACAAAGTATATTTTTATCATTCTCATTTATTGAATATTATATTTCAGAACAGTAAATGAAATCAAATGTCAGAACAGTGGTCTTCTCTTTTGTTTTGTTTTTTAGTCCCTCCTACCATCGTGAAGTTGGAGGAGCCGGCCCGCTATCACGACACGTGCATACTGTTCACCGTTCGTGGTTCACCCCTTCCAACTTTAAGATGGTTTCATGACAACAAGGTAGGAATCATATCTACTTTGTACTTGTTATATTTAAAAATATATTTTAAAATATACAATTTTGGGTGAAGTACTGGTGACAAGCCAAGTTTTTGATTGTTTTGTTTTTAAATCTCTGGGTTCCGCTCCAGTTGGCCCTTTATCTGCTTGTATCAGAAGTATCCTCTTATATCTGCTACCTCCCCGTGTGCTCCTGCCTCAGATCCTTTTATCCATTCTAAATACTATAAGTAAAATTTTTCATCAACACTTTACAATAAGGTCCCTTTATTAACAGTGCTTAGTGCATTGTTAAGCATTAATAAACTATTAAATAATCAACTGTTTAATTGCATTGTTAATAATATTGATGCATTACTAAGCAGACCTTAACCTTAACCCTAACCAATGAGGTTATTTTCCTAACCCTAACCTAAACTAAATATTAATTCTCACCAAACTCCTAAAACCAAGTTTTAGGGTGTTAAGCATTGTGTGGACCAGCAAAACGACCCCACAATGTGGGAATGTCCACATGTTACAGGTTAAAGTTAAGATATGTCCACTTAAACATATTAAGACAAACACACACATACAATCTCCACACCTTCGAGAGATGGCACTATTATTAATCTTCTCCTGCCCAGAAAGGCTTATTGGATTCACACTTTGAACACCACTGAATCTTGGGGGTGAATGAAGAATTCAGTTTGTCTTGCTTCCTCTGATTTGGTGTTAATTTTATTGTTGCCTAATGTATTTTATAATGTGTATTAGAAATGTTTCCCACTGTATAAATGCGTAGCAGTGAGGATTGATTTCATATTTGTTAAGTGATCAATAAGATTGATAATCCTTATAAATATGAATTATCAATCATATTGGTCTGCATGTTTGATCATAAGATCGGAAGACTCTAGATTCTTTGAATATTCAGGGAACATACACTTCACGTTAATTCAGACAAAGTCAAGTATATGGTTTTATAAAATGAATTTCATTCTATGCCTAACCCTAACCATAAACTAATGATTATACAGGACAAATAAAATGATGGTTGAACAGGATAACAGACAATGAATGAAATGGTGGAATGTAAGCTAAATGTTTATAGCAAACCCATGTAAGTATCTGAGAGATCTTGTGATGTCTGGGTTGTAAAATCAGTTTAACTGTATGGTTTAATAAGCTATAGATTATTCATGAAACCATCCGACACCATTGTGCAGAGTCTACGAACACTTGTGTGAATGTTGCTCTCAGCGGTTCCGGACAAAAGGCAGCCAGAATGGTGATTTACCAGACGTCGCGACTACAAGAATCCCAAAGAGTCGTAGTTCCCTTTGAATTCAGATTTCTGGTCCGGCCATGAGATGCAACCAGGGTCTGCAGGTTAGATGTTCCACCTCTGTGGTGTTGTAGTGTCTGAAATCACTCTCAAGTGTTGCAGAGCAACTGTGACCTCGAGGTCAAGAGAGTGGTTCCAAGTGCTTGCCGTGATTGGCCTAATCAGGGGCTGCTGGAGAACTGAAGAATCAGGAAGTGATCCCTGTATTTATTAAATGTTGTTGACAAATTCAGACAAATCAGAATTTGACAAGTTTTAAGGCGTTACCAAAAAAAAAAAAAAACTCAGAAGATCCCTCCTTCACTCAGATACTTACTCTTAGTGTGAAGTGAAAATATTACAACAGTTATGTGGAGCTAAATGTTATACATTAAAAAATAATATGCTGTTATTGTGTTCATACCGATAGATTAAATTACTAGAATCAACAATTACTGATCTGGTGTAATTTAAGATCTGATTTGAATCTTTACAGGAAAAATATTCATTTTAACCCATCATTGATAAATGCACACATTATTTATAGACTTTGGATTTAATCATCTTGTTTGTTCAACAGAAGATGATTATATGACACTTATGAAATTAAAAAGTTTTAAAGTAATTTATGTCAAGAAAGAAACTTTATTCAGAGAGTAAAAGTCTCATCTTCTGCATGAGACCTTGGGTTCCAGCAAAGATAAGGGGCCTTTGAAAAGGGCTTGTTGCTCCCTAATTGATAGCAAAGTCGTTGAGCAGTATCTTTCTGGTCCGGATACCAGAAAGATATGATGTGTCCCAGGATGTGCGACGCAGTTTGTGCCTGAAAGTTAAAAGTTATCTTGTGGTCATTTAAATGAAATACTTGGCCTTTTGGTATGCTACAAATTTTGTTCTAGTTGGCTTTGAGCATTATTTACACTAAAATATTTACCCAAGCTCAGTGTTTTGTAAAATTGAACACCTGCATCAAATTGATGACAGTGGATCTTCTCCAGCCCTCAACTCAATAATCATTGAGCACAAGACTGTTTCGTCTAATTAGTCTGCGAACACCTGGCTACAACATTTACTGTTGCAACATTTAAGCTGTAACTTTGACGATGACACCACTGTCGAAGCGTTAATTTATCTTCACTGATTAAATATTCTTCTTTGACTCGAGTGCTCTTGCCCTGTTCTTCTACTTCACCACGATACAAGTTATTGGAGATGTTTTCTCTGACTGACTGATGCATTATCACACTCGGCAGGTTTAGAGCTGTTGCTGACTGCTAACCAAAATCATTAATTATAGATATTTTGACATTGTCATTATTTTCTTTTAGGAACTTACTCCCAATAAGTATGTGCATCCAGATGTGGATTATTACAAGGATGACATAGAGGGATGCCTCACTTTTAAGAACCCAACACACTTTAATAATGGAAACTACACTTTGGAGGCAACCAACTACCTGGGTGTGGTCACCAGCAGCGTGCATGGCCACTTCCTCAACATGCCCTTCCCTGGTAAGCAAAGACATGTCTGCTTCAGTGTAAAGATTCATAACTGTTCTGTTATTACCTGAGGACTGTGATTTAATCAAATCTCAGGGACTCCTGCAGAGACACAGACAACTTATGAAGTAATATATAAATGAAAACGTTTTCTCGGCCAGATGCTGGTCACCGGGGCCTCTCTCTGAACCCAAGCCTGGCAAGCATGTGGTGGCCAGGCTTGGTGGTGGTGGCCTTCTGATGGGCTCACCAGTTGTGGGAGGGGTCTCATATTTAGGCAGCCGACCGGAGTTGCTTCTGCACGGTCATCACTGCCAGTTGTGGCGACAACCCCTGAGCTCGCTGGTGGGCACCGGATATTAGGGATGCTGTCAAGCTTAAGAAAGAGTCCTATTGAGTCTTTTTGACCTGTTGGACTCTAGAGGCAGCTTATTGGTATCGGCAGTCTAAGTGAAATGCAGCTCGGGTGGTCGCGGAGACAAAAACCCAGGCGTGGGAGGACCATGGAGCACGACTTCTGCATTGCTTTGGAGAGATTCTGGTCCACCATCTGGTGCCTCAGGGGGTGCTGTACTTTAAAGGCATATTCAGTCCTACCAGCACGTTTTTCAGTGAGGAAGTGGAGTCTGGGGACTTTGGACTGGGCTCTCCAATTTCTGGTGCTAGTTCCTAAAGGCTCTGGATGTTGTGGAGCTCTGGAATATAGTGTGGACATTTGAAGCAGTTCCACAGGACTGGCAGACTAGGGTGGTGGTCCCCCAATTTAAAAAGGGGGACTGCAGGATGTGTTCCAACTACAGGCTGATCACACTTCTAAGCCTACCTGGTAAAATCTGTTCAGGGGTTCTGGAAAGGAGGGTCCCTCAGATAGTTGAACCTCGAATCCAGTAGGAACAATGTGATTTTTGTCTTGGCCATGGAACACTGCACCAGTTCAATACCCTTAGGTGGCCCTGAAGTTCACCCAACCAATCTACATGAGTTCTGTGTATTTGGAGAAGGCGTTTGACCTTGTCCCTGTGGGGGGTACTTTGGGAGTATGGGGTACCAGGCCCTTTGAGACGGGTTGTTACGTCCCTGTATGACCGATATTAGAGCTTGGTCCGCATTGCCCGCAATAAGTCGGGCTCGTTCCCGGCTCGTTGATGTGACCAACAGGAGCTGACTCTCACTTGGAGGAGCTGGAGTGACTTACAGAGTGTAACCGCAGGCCCCCAAGCTGCTAAAAAAAACGAAATTGTGTGCACACTCTCTGCGAGCCTCTGTTTGCCATGAGACCTAGGGTGGGTGATTGCAGCACAGCTCCAATAGCTGTGAAAGCAAGAACAATATATTATTGCGAAGATAGCACAGGAGTTAAATGTTCACCCCGTAATCGGAAGGTTGCATGTTCGAGCCCCACTCAGTTTGTTGCTGCTGTTGTGTCCTTGGGCAAGACACTTAACCCCCCTTGCCTGCTGGTGGTGGTCGGAGGGACCATTGGTGGCAGTGCTTGGCAGCCTCGCCTCTGTCACTGCACCCCAGGGCAGCTGTAGCTACATTGTGGCTCATCCCCACCAGGGTGTGGATGTGTGTGTGAATGGTAGGGCTGTCGCGGTAACCGCAAAAATGAAATATCGCAATATGAAGAAACCCACCGTGCTGCATCATGGGCCACCGCGATTACTGAACTTGATTCAACTCAATGATGCATGTTGAGAAGGATGGCTGCACTGGTATCAAAACGAAACGTTACTTCGCTCCTTTGGGAGCACTTTGGTTTTCAGTACGTCAGCTGCTGCGCAGCCAGAGTCCTTGGTCGAGACAGAGCTGCCACCAGCGGCAAAAAAATATTAATAAATGCTCGGAGACCTGCTGAAGTCCCGGACAAGCACTGCTTCTGCAACCGTCCTGAAGAGAGTTTGAGCTGAGCTGGAGCTCACTCGTTACCTGCAGGAGGAATGCATCCACCCTAAAGAAACCCCCCTGACATGGTGGAGCAACAACCGGGAGAGATTCCCTTTGCTCGCCAGTCGCACGCAAGTACGTGTGCGTTAGTGCAACGAGCGCACCATCCGAGAGGGTTTTCAGTGTTGCTGGAAATGTTGCCACCCCTCTCAGATCCTCTCTCAAACCGTATATGGTTAACATGCTGGTTTTCCTTGTGGGTAACAAGGACGTGACCGAGCTATAAATCACCGTCATTCGTGTGTGTGAAAGTGAAAGTGAAATGATAGTGCCCCGCGCCTGGTACATGTAATTTTTTATGCTTGATTTTAAACAACTAAACAAAATGGGGAGGATAAGGATAAGTAGGATTCCTCCTGGTGTGTAGAGCGTCATGTTCTCTCCAATTTTTCAGAGTTTTGTTTTGAAGTTCCTAGATCAAATTTAACCAGGGAGCCAACTTCTTTTTTAAATGGGCAACATCATCTAATGCCACACGTAAAGAAGTAACATTATGAACTAGATAACCATTTTTTGAAGGGCTAGAAATGAAAATATTGCCCTCTGCTACGTTCCTCTGAGATAATGAAGACAGTAAAGATGGCAGTTGATTTAATAGATGGATAGAGGTCGACTATAGTGAAATTTACATTCTTGTGTAGCGTTGTTAATCTACATAACTAGAATTTAAGCTGTTGCTATGCAGCTATGCTAAATCCTGAGAAAGATCAAACGAATTGGTAATGAAACTTATATATATATATATATATATATATATATATATATATATATATATATATATATATATATATATATATATATATATATATATATATATATATATATATATATATCCATATATATATATATATATATATATATATATATCTCCATGGATATTTATATAATTGATAGAAGTTCATACAACAACTGGCTTGGTCTATTTTTAATAAAAAAAATTAATATATAATTTAAGAGACTTAAATTAATAGCAACAGTTTATTTATTAATTCAGAAGATTTAGAGATTTTTGCTCGTGCGGTGACCAAATATACACCACTCTGTGTTTCATTTCAAAGAAGAGCCAGGTTTGAAAAGTTAAGAATTTATTACTAACAATTTAAAGATGACAATTTAAAAGACAATTCATAAATGACAATTTATAAAAGCTTTGGTATTAAACTTGGTATTAAAGCAATCTGTGTCTGAATGAAACTAAAAATGAAATGTGTGTGTTTGGATGTGTGAATGTAGTCTCAGAAGGTTTTTATCTTAGAGAGAGAAAAACGCGTTCTGGGTGAAAGAGTTTGGTTTGCAGCTAAGCTAAATTCTTTCTTAAAGGAGCAGGCATACAGACACAATCTGTGTTCTACCTCACTGTTCAGACGATCCTCTGTTTGGATCTGGAGGTCAAGGGAGGATGTTGATCCGCCTCTGGGTACTCGGTCCGGTAGGGGAGACCAGTGGTACCGACTCTCTGGTCCTAGAGTTGCCGCAGGCACACAGGTGTTGAGTTGGTTTGCATCTGAGCAGATTCTTAAGGAATCTCGTAGCGTCAGCTTGTTGCAGATGGCGTTTCTGTTAAAGCAATTCTATCGGCGTGACAGAAAAGCTTTA
Organism: Nothobranchius kuhntae; assembly: GCA_006942095.1. Lineage (NCBI taxonomy): Eukaryota > Metazoa > Chordata > Actinopteri > Cyprinodontiformes > Nothobranchiidae > Nothobranchius > Nothobranchius kuhntae. The sequence goes on from SSNQ01034437.1 coordinate 579,515, forward strand.
GTAGAGGTTTCGAGCGGCCGACCCAATCCTCTGGACTCTCGTTGCCACGGGGAGAATTTTGGTGAGCTCAAGAACTGAACGTGAACTGAGGAGTTTGGTTTTAAGAGACGGACAGTAATCTTATTCTAACGAATTAGATATTTACATAACATACCTCAGAACATGCCCTCTCAAGATAGAAAGCTCTGGTGTTATGGTACGAAGACATGTGAGTGCAGTTAACTTTAGCCTGATTACTGTGTCCTGCATGATATGTATAAGTGCACATGATCTTCTTGTCACTGTTAAACATTACTGATTATCATAAATAATCATTATTATTAACCAAAGAATAATAATTCATTTCAGTAATTAAATACATTTATAATGAACCTTGATGATTATTTATGAACATTGTAATAGACAGTGAAAAGAGTTTATTAAAACTGATTCTTTTAAATCTTGAAGTGTCCTTCGTCTTGTGGATGGAACAGAGTCAGATAAAGGCAGTCAGATTAAAGATGGTTTACAGCAGACTTTGCGTCTCCTGTGATGGATAATCTGTAGATAGAAGTACAGCCAGGACAGCTTGACCCAGCTGAGGAAGTGTGACCTTTGGGTCACAAATGAGGCCATTCGTGTCGCCTACCACTCACGACTTTTCTTCACCTGCAGGCCGGAAGAATGAAACGGTAGTCTCCACAGTTAGCTGAATTAGCTTAACAATGCTCCGAGTGCTACCTTCACTTAGCCAGTGAAAGCTAACTGTCCGCTAAACTGCTTCAAAGTACTATAGCATATTAAACTTCAGGACAAAATTCGAGCTAAAGCGTCCACAAGTAGTCCAGGAACCATTAAACAAGCATACATTACCGGCCATTAGGTTAACGATCCGGAAACATATTTAATTACTCTGCTTCGGACATGTGCGTCTTTTTCACCCATCATTCTCTCCAAGCTCCCCCCTTTTCATTCCCACGATCGCATCTTAGCACTTCTTTTTTTCACAATAAAACCAAAATAAAATACATTAAAACGTGCCAGACATTGCCTGCTTTTAACTTAGGTACTTCTTAACAGTTTGAATTTTCACCACAAAAATGAAATACAATATTAAAAATACTTTTAACATTTAATGAACTTTAGCTTTTAACCCCTTTTAAACTGTAACATGCTTTATGAACTTCATTAATGCACTAACATGTTTGTCCGGGTTACAGTTGGTAATGGATTGATTATTAGGTCTGAATGAGAAATGGTTGCTGCTACTCCTCCTCTCCCTGTACTTCGAGCAATATGATGATTTAAATATTTAGAAGGAGTCGACTCGTTTAAACTAACAACGCCTATGGCTCCTACTAACGGTACGCGTGATTTTGGGCTGGCCAGTCGGTTAGCTGTGGGTGTGTTCTAGCAGTTCGGCTTCAGGCAGACCTCTTCGGGAAAAGAACTGGAAAGTCGTCAGATTGCGTGCATCCAAGGCTACCTAAATGAGAACACTTCCAACCTAGTCAAGGCGTAGTGGGGGCGATGCTAGTGTGTAAGTGGAATTAAAGATAACGTGAGAAGCTTGGTCATCTTGGAGTAGATCCACTACTCCTCCACATTAAGAGCAGTCAGTTAAGGTGACAGGTTAGAATGTCTACTAGACGCTTCCCTAGTAAGGTTTTCGGGCATGTTCAACCAGGAGCAGACCTAAAAGACACAGGACACCCTGGATAGATGTTTCTTGGCTGGCCAGGGAACGCCTTGGGATCTTGACAGAGGAGCTGGCCCTAGCGGCTGGGGAGAGGGAAGTCTGGGCCTTTTTACTTAGACTGCTGCCCTGTGATCCAACCACGGCCAAGTGGAGGAAAATGGATGGATGATGCAGGGAAATATCCTAAACCAGCAGGAATTCAGCATTTATAGCCCATTCATAGGCTCACATAGCTCCAAACAAAACACTAAAGATAAAGGCCTTTATGTTCCCCTCTCTTCTCCACAACAGTTAGCTTGAAGTTTACAGAGTGACAATAAATCAATGCAGATCCATTTAGCAATCAAGCTAGGGTTGGTGCTAAGCTAACTTACGGTAGGTGCTAAGTTGACTGAGTCATCCACAGACATATACGTAGATGCCGTAGACCGCCACTACTGAGTGGCCGGCCGCCATTTTAGATGGGTCTCCATTCGCCTCCAGTGCATTCATTTCCACTGAGGAAAGTGCTTACCCAATAAAAAAACATTTTATAAAGCTTTTTCACAAAATCAAACACAAGGTGGGGCATGATAGTTAAAATATAAATATAATTAAACAAAATTAATTTACATAAATTGAAATGTAAAATTAGTTTGGCTAGAAAAGTCACTCGTAATCCCACGTGATCTGTTCTCAATTGTACGCCGGTTGTTGTAACCATAGGCTGCACAAAAACAGGCATAGTTGCTCACTCTGCATTGACTTTGGAGAGTGAGGAGTCCCATCCAAAATGGCGCCCAATGGGGAATCTATCATGTCTATGGAGTCATCTGTATCCGTTTAGTGCATGCTGGGAACCGAGGCCTATTGTTGTTGATTGACAGCTCCCTCTTATGGAGACGCATTCTGTTGGTCAACGTTCTAGGCTCGCATCAATGATTATTTTTGCTGTGGAGGCTAGGAGGCAAAATGGAAATAATGAAACACTAGCAAATTTTTAACTTAGATTAGGGTCACATAGTCACATGTATTAACTTTTATAATTTGTTAAATAATTTTAACTATGTACACACGCTTTAATCTCTCCTTTGCACTTTGTTCATAGTTTGATTTTAGACGTTTGTTACTAACAGGTATTTATGTTTTATATTTATTTAGGCTGGTCTGTGTAACATTTTCTGTTCTACTTCCCAGTCATGATGAATGACCAATCTGAATCTGAAAGTGACGTAGACAAGTAGGAAAAGCAAGATGTATTGTTTTTATTACCAGTGTTACCTGTTAACCATGTCAACTTTAAATCTTATAATTGTATGTGTATTACTCCTCTTGTTTTTTCTTGTTTCTTTCTCAGAACCAGAAACAGATTATTACACTGTTGGTAAGTTTCAAAGTATAACTGAATCTACTCTTTCTCACACAGTTCAACTCCATTCACAGTCACTTCTAATCACTTCAGAAACTCAGAAACTTGCTGTCAGTTAAGTAAAATTGTAATAATTTTTGTTTTAATAAAATATAAAACATGGCTTATGGATTGATATTTTTTTATTTGGTTTTAGGTGAAATTCAGTCCATACTTCAATAACATGCATGGCCAAAAATGTGCCCTACCCGTACACATAGTAATTATTGGACAGAGCAACACCCATTTCTCTCATTTATAAAAGTCATAGAATACAAGGTTTCCCCAACCGCCATTTTGGCCTTGTCACACATCTCGTCACGCCCAGACAATCCAAAAAGGGAAAAGAGGTGGAGCTGAGGGTGGCGCTGAGAGGAATTTTATTTTTTTAAGAAAATGTGAATTCATTGTTATAATAACCATTCTGTCCTCTTTTTTGGTTGATGTATTCTTTATTTAACCAGAAAGGTCCCAATGAGATTTGAAACCTCCTTTTTAAGGAAGTCCTGGCCAAGAGGCAGCAAAAGTTACAGTTACAAAATTTGTTATGTTAAATGATAAAATGACCCGCACTTGTATAGTGCCTTTCAGAGTCAGAGGACTCCAAAGCACTTTACACTACAGTGTATCATTCACACACTGATGATGATGAGCTACAATGCAGCCACAGCTGCCCTGAGGCACACTGACAGAGGCAAGGCTGCTGAGTACAGGCGCCACCCGTCCCCCCGAATACCACCAGCAGGCAAGTTGGGTTAAGCGTCTTGCCCAAGGACACAACAGCAGCATTCTCTGTCCGGAGCCGGGCTCCAACGTGAAATCTTCCGATTACTAGACAACTCGCTCTACCTCCTGAGCTACTGCTTAAATGCACAGTGACATTGGCATGTTTAACATGGGAGTCAATGAGGAACTGCTTACTTCTGGTGCCAGCCCCTAGCGGATGAGGGGGAACTGCAGTTATTGGCGCGTCCTTGTTGGAAGCAGTTCTGGATTCGGGACCCCCTTGGCCCTATGATTGACCATAATGTTAAAATGTTTCATACAGTAAAATGAATATTACAGGATCACATATGACACGAACATTAGACTTTATACCTCCTAAAATCAAAAGTGGCTTTCTGTTTTTCAGACTCTGTGACTGCAGAGACTCCGAAGCCACAAGAGGATGCCTTCGGGGTAAGTGACTAAATACTGAATATTCTAAATGTTAAAATCACGGCTTAGAGAAAACCTTCCTGGGATGACAAAATAATTGACAATTGATTAGTTTTTTGTCTCATTTACTGACAAACCATGTCATCTTTTTTCTTTTTTAAGTACAGTCCTGATCAAAAATTTAAGACCACTTGAAAAATGGCCAAAAATCATATTTTGCATGGTCAGATCTTAACAAGGTTCCAAGTAGAGCTTCAACATGCAACAAGAATAAGAGTGAGACAAAACATTTTCTGAGCAGCAATTAATCAAAAACAATGTTTAACATAAAACAGCTGATGAAAAGTTTAAGGCCGCCACACCTCCCAAAACACTTGTTAACCCCCCACCCCAAACAGAAATCTAAGTTTAAGACTCATTAATGAGCAGCTCCACCATTATTGTTCATCACTTCAAAAATTCAAAAACAGTATAGCATTTTTGATGCAAGCTTTCCATGAGGTGAGTGTGAATATGTCATCAAGTAATGAAGACGACCACTTGAAGGGCATCTACTGTCTGGAACTGTTGTTCATTTTTGTTAACTTCCCTTGCCATTCATTCATTTTCCATTGGATTTAGATCAGGGGAACATCCGCATCATCTCCACACACCATAGCTCAGAATTAGTTAGCATATAATGAACATTAATTGAATAGGACTTGTAACTTGTAAACAATTGTGTGACAAAACATAAAACTTACTGGTTGGTCTTTTACACAGAAAAACAACTTCATTATGATGCAAAAGAAACTGCCAGAGAGTAGAGAGTGTTTCCGAGGTCCTCAGGCATGTCTTAGTCAAGTTGGATTATTTGTGCATTTAAAACAACCATGAACAGAATCACCCAAAAGCTTTAACTGTTTCAAGGATAAAACCTGAATTTAGAACAATTTTAGGGAAGCTGAGTTAAACAGCCAGATTGCACAATTATTTATTCTCCTAAATGCATACTCATTTCTAGAATCCCTGTAGTTTGATCATATTTCATTTTACAACCCTGTCAGTCCGTCTTTGGAAACATTTTGACAGGGAGCCCGTACCTGGGCTACACTGAACCTGTCAACATCTACCATGTAATATAAAAAGACTGTCTGTCTGTGAAGTCTGAGCAGGATGCTTGACTGAGCAGTTTTTTTTTTTCTTTTGATGCATGCATTTAAACAATGATCACTGATCATTGACTACAATATAAGTCAGACTTGCCTTGTTTGGTAGCAAACATTCCAGAGGAAATTTGTTAAATACATTATCTTCCTGAAATTGCCTGCAGATTTTCATAGCAGTGGGTCTGGCAACCTTTGCCTGTGTAATCCTGGTGATCCTCTTTCTACTCATCAACAAGTACGGACGCCGATCAAAATTCAACATCAAAGGTGAGCTAGCTGAAAATTTCTGCTGCAGCTGAAACGTTGGCCTCTTAAAGACAGCTTGTTTTATCCATGAGAGACCTCATTTAGAAGAGACGACTAAAGTGGCAAAACAGTGAGAGGTCAGCAAATCACTGAGTTGATTTAGGTTTAAGGAAGGTTTCTGCCTCTCATTTGTTGGTTAAATGTTGTCATGTTTGTCTGATGTGTTTTGTACCGTATTTTCCGGACTATAATTCACTCTGGAGTAGAAGTCGCACCAGCCATAAAATGTATAATGAAGAAGAAAAAAAAACATATAAGTCGCATTTTGGGGGGAAATTTTATTAATTTTCTTACAAAATCTGAGACCAAGCATTTCACATTGCAAGACAAGTACCGGTAACAATAACAGAATAAACAACCAGTGCGAAGCAGCGTGCCACGGTCTCCAGCAGAGGATGGCGGTGTTTCAGACCCTCCCAGCGAGTGGGGAGAGCATCCGCAGCACCCCGCCACAGGCTGCAGCAGGTGATGGCGGTGTTTGAAACCCTCCCAGCAGGGCAGAGGAGCTGAAACCTGGACCGGAGCCGGCCCGCAGCAGCACGCAACGGTCTCCAGCAGGTGATGGCGGGGCAGGGGAGCTCATTCCTGGTCTGGAGCCAGCCCGTAGCAACGTGGTATAGCCTACATAATTTGGTATACAAGTCACTCCGGAGTATAAGTCGCAGGACCAGCCAGGCTATGAAAAAAAAGCCTGGCTTTTTCACACCCGTTTCCACATTTTAACATTTAGCAAGGCCAACTGTGACAGACTGACACAATGAATTCAGACAAACCTAGTTTTTATTTCCAGGTCCGGGAGCAGTGATGAATGTCGAGGAAAACTCCACCAGTCCTCTTCATCATGTAAACCATGGCGTCATCAGCCCCTGTGCACTCGATGATGGCTCAGACTCTGTGGTGATTGGGCTGAGCAGGATCCCCATTATAGAGAACCCACAGTACTTCAGACATGGACACAACTGCTCCAAACCAACCACCTGTGAGTATCTGCACCTAGGAGGAGAAAATACTTTTCCGAACCTTTTCCATCTAAAAAATGACACCAAATAAATGAAATAACTATGGAGGTGGGTTTAGATTCTCACCTGTTTAGGGCAAGGTTTGGTGTTACTTTGGTGAGTAGTATGTGTCGACACTACTGAAAGAAAATTCTCATTAAGGACTACTAGCATGTGTGAGTTTGAGTGTGTGTGTTTGCTGTGTCCTCTCTAACCCCCATCAGTTGTAAATGGTGAATGGCCTGTATTCATCCACACATTCACAAGCTGGTGCAGATAAGCTTCAGTGTAGCCACAGCAGCCCTGGAATACACTGACTTTCCCTCTGACCACCACCA
>SSNQ01034437.1:595001-607143 GCA_006942095.1 Nothobranchius kuhntae
TCGCAGGACCAGCCAGGCTATGAAAAAAAAGCCTGGCTTTTTCACACCCGTTTCCACATTTTAACATTTAGCAAGGCCAACTGTGACAGACTGACACAATGAATTCAGACAAACCTAGTTTTTATTTCCAGGTCCGGGAGCAGTGATGAATGTCGAGGAAAACTCCACCAGTCCTCTTCATCATGTAAACCATGGCGTCATCAGCCCCTGTGCACTCGATGATGGCTCAGACTCTGTGGTGATTGGGCTGAGCAGGATCCCCATTATAGAGAACCCACAGTACTTCAGACATGGACACAACTGCTCCAAACCAACCACCTGTGAGTATCTGCACCTAGGAGGAGAAAATACTTTTCCGAACCTTTTCCATCTAAAAAATGACACCAAATAAATGAAATAACTATGGAGGTGGGTTTAGATTCTCACCTGTTTAGGGCAAGGTTTGGTGTTACTTTAATGAGTAGTATGTGTCGACACTACTGAAAGAAAATTCTCATTAAGGACGACTAGCATGTGTGAGTTTGAGTGTGTGTGTTTGCTGTGTCCTCTCTAACCCCCATCAGTTGTAAATGGTGAATGGCCTGTATTCATCCACACATTCACAAGCTGGTGCAGATAAGCTTCAGTGTAGCCACAGCAGCCCTGGAATACACTGACTTTCCCTCTGACCACCACCAGCAGGCAAGGCAGGTTAAGTGTCTTGCCCAAAGACACAACAGTGGCATTCTCTGGTCAGAGCTGGGATTGAACCTACAACCTTCTGTTTACTGGAGAACCCACTCTACCTCCTGAGAGGCTATGAAGCTATAGCAGAACCTTGAAGCCTTTATAGATGGTGCTGCATGAGCAGCAGCTTGTTACAGCAGCTCTGGCTTCTTTTAACTCTATTATTTCCTCATCTTGTGTGGCATGTTTTCAATGACATAACTGCATTGGTCCATGGAAGTACTTTTATGTTGTTTGGGTTCTGTTTTTTTATTGTTTTTGGACTTTGCGAACGCTCCAGGAAATCCCAGCAGCTCCAAGCATGGCTCCATTATTTAAACTGGTGCTTTCAGTGCCGACACTCCTCAGCACGGAAATGCCAGTCCTTACCCCCGATATATGGAGGAAAAGAAGAGGCAGCAGAGCAGGACATAAGCTCTAGGAAAGGAAACCGCCATATTTACTCTCCGTGATTATGGGAAATATCCGTTCCCTCCCCAATAAAAATGACAAGCTCACAAATGATAAATGATAAATGACCCGCATTTGTATAGCGCCTCTCAGAGTAAGGACTCCAAAGCGCTTTACACTACAGTGTATCATTCATCCATTCACATACACACATTCACACACTGATAGAGACGAGCTACGATGTAGCTACAGCTGCCCTGGGGCGCACTGACAAAGCTGATCAGGCTGCAGTGTAACCTAATGTTTTCTACTGAGGCAAGGATGAATGAGTTTTTTGCAGACTCTGAGGTCTCCCTGGAAGGATTTAAACCAGGGGTGTGGAATCCTGGTCCTGGAGGGCCAGTATCCAGCATGTTTTGGTTTTAATTCAGTTTCAACGCACCGGATCAGCAGGTGATTAACAGGCTTCTGCAGAGCTTGATGAGCTGCTGTGTTGGTGCAGAGAAACCACTAAAATGTGCTGGGTACCAGCCCTCCAGGACCAGGATTCCTCAGCCCTGATTTAAAGTCATACAGGCTGACAGGAGAGCTGAGCAGTGTGTTTATCAATGAAAGATGATGCAACCCCGGCATATGTGACCATTAATAAACAACTCTGTACAAAAAAATGCAAAGATGCTCTGAACCCAATCTCATACATCTGATCCCAGAATGCACACCCAGGGTGAGAAGAAAGCCTCCACAAAATAAGTCTGTGGAAGTGTGGTCTGAGGAAACTAGTGAGAAACTGAAGGATTGCTTCCAATCCACAGAAAGGGAGACACTTTCAGCTCTCATGAAGATTACCTTGACAACCTGACCCACTATGCCACTGTCTATGTGAACTTCTGTGTGGAGAACACTGTCCCCAACATGGAGTGAAGTGTTTCTCCAACAATAAGCCCTCGTTGACCCCTGAGCTCAAATCCCTGCTGAATGGTAAGAAAGCTTTTGTCAATGTTTACAACAAGGAGCAGAGACAAGTCCAAAAGGAGCTCAAATAAAAGATCAAATGGGCGAAAGACAGCTACAGGAAGAAGCTTGAGGACGAGCTGGGGCAGAAAATTGCTTGTGGTGCACAGATAGGCCTCAGAAACATCACAGTTCACAGAGGGAGGGGTGATGTCAATTGGACAGTTGGCCGGATGCGCAGGCCACGGGACGACATCACAGCCCTCTTTGGAACACTACCCACTGGAGAACTGGAGGTGATGTCAGTAGGAGCTGCGGCATGCCCTCAGCGCTGATCAGGGAATGGAGGTAATTGAGGAGCTTGAACTCGCTCCCAATGCTTTGGACCAACCCCCGGGGAACACAGACAGTCTGGTGCCCTTAAAGAGGGACTTGTCCTGCAGCTCTACCTAACTCAACCCTCCATTTAGACTGGGAGGGACAAGGTAGACCTCAGTGGCAGCGTCTGCAGTGAGGTGGTAGAGGAGTCTGGCTGGCAGCTTGGGAAAAGCCATTGCAGGAGGTATCTCCAGGAAAGTATCTCACCGCTGGATCCTTTAGGGCAGCGATACTCAATAGGTGACCTGCGGGCCACGTCCGGCCTGCGGGCCCTCTCATTGTGGCCCCCAAACCCGCGTGCACCCTCCACCCCCACCTCCCGACGGGGACTGAGAGGTGTAGGATAGAGCTGAAGAAAATAATCAAATAATCAATGCTTCGAGATGTGGGCATAAACGATTCTGCATCATAGAAGAGAACCATAATCAATTATAGTGGAATGTAGTTTTGTTATTTTAACGGCGTCGCCAGCGTAGCATCCACATCTGTCAGAGCGGTGTTCTCCACATTTACCGGTTATGAAACTTTGGTCCGCCTTCATGTTGCATTGCAGGGCTGAGCGCTGGAATTGTAACCTGAGACCGAACCTGACCCGAATCAGCCCGATCGGTTCTGTTGGATTTGGACAGTGAATTATGCTAACTGAGTGGGTTGTCTCGCCACACACTCCGCTCGCTCGATCAAAGAGAGAGAGAGACTGCTCACAAGAGAGAGGATCGGAGGACGCTCCTCCAAACGCACATTATTATTTTCATAATTTCATTATTGTTTCTCCTGGAAGCGCTCAGTCAGACCGAGTGCTGTGATGTCGGGAGATCCGGTCTTGGGGAGGGGGCGGGGTCAGTGACGGCGGCTGCAACGTAACCTGTCTCTTTTATTTAGGGACACGGAGAAGTTAAAAGGAGAGAGAAATAGAAGATAGAAGTTCTTGTTCCACTTTATTCTTTTGTTTCATGATGATTAACTGATGTTAAATTCAGCTTAAAGAGAAACTGGGAGGAAGCTTTGGTTGATTTTAAGTTACAGGAGATCTTGTCTCCCATCTGCTCCTCCAGAGATAGCATGGACATGAGGGTTGCATGGTGAGGGTCCCACAGCCGAGCTGGAGGGGGACAGCTGTTGTCCTGCTTTATATTGTAAGCTTGTGTGTTATGTGCATCACAGCCAGCGATCTGAACAGCAGCAGTCTGTGCTGGTCTGTCCCACCACATTGGTCACCAGCAGTACAGAGTGAGCGAGAGAGAGAGGCAGGGAAAAGACTAGATATTTTTAATTAACGGGTTAAACTGCTGAAACTGGGAAGGTCTGTGAGTTAAAACTGTTAAATGACAGGAGATGTTCAAAAAGCCTTGTGTTCATCGTGTGTTAAAAAACAAACGGCATTTAAGGGATTCAAATTAGAACGTTACCTCATGTTCTCAAGCATGTCCTCATCCATGCACTCTGCAGCAGCTCCAGAGCTCACGCAGATGGACAGCATTCATGCATAGGTGGGAGGAGTGTATCAGTCGTGTTGCCTGAAGCGCTAAACCCCTCAATGACATCATCAGCAAGCGCAACCGATTAGCCGGTAGAAACAAAGGCCGTGTTCGAGATGAGCCAGTTCTGCGCAGATTCGATCAGCGGTGATCGGCGAGCAGTGCATGCCGGTTAGATTTGTGTCCGACTTGACACCGACGTGCTCTGACGTCATGCCTACGTAGGCAACGATAACCTCGTCAGATCAAGGCGGCCGCAGATTTTGGAGCAAGGCGATGCAGTTGCTCTCCACCGGCTGCAAAACCTAGAGGATGATGGGAAATGCCTGGCTCTCACCTGATCTAAGATCTGATTGGTTCATATTCTGATCCAAACATCCGGTGGTAGAACATGAATGTTAGTTGGTCACATGTATTCTGTGAATCATGTAACACTGATGATGACAACTATATAGGCCATAAAGAGAAATGTGTTTTGTGTTCTTTTGTCACGTTTCCTATGAGCACACTGAAGCTACAGCTGATAACCTTTACTTATTATTACAGTCATGTCTTCATATACAACATATGATATCCACAAGCACGTGAGGATGTGTTTCAGCTGCTAACAGGCACCAGAATTAAAATAAATAATTAAACAAGTATGAACTCTAACGGGATATCTTCATACATCGTCACCCGTGAGCTACATGTAGGGAAAATTGTCCGACTTAAGCGCCGGCTTTCAGCCACTCCCCCTGCTGCGTCCGTCTGCTCTCGTCTGGTTTCCAGGCGAGGTGCTGCTCAACTCGAGCAAGGCCAAATTCTATATCATAGGCCAACATTATACAGGTTATATCTTATATCGTTTATACCTAGCTCATGATGGGTTTATGGCAACTTCATGCCCTACAGTTTTAAATCCTCCTGTTTTTGTTTAGAGGAGACTTGAATTCAACTGATGTTTCTTGTGTTTAATGTACAATAATGTGCAAAAGTTTTATTTAGGCAGTGTTGGGCATTTTAAATTAAAATAGTAATAGTTACTAATTACTTTGTCCCAAAAATAGTTGAGTTAGTAACTCAGTTTCCAAACTGTAAAATTAGTTACCTAGCAAAGTGTCACACTCTGTCTTGTCTCCCCGTTCTGTTCAGTCCTGTGTCCTTGTTAATCTCTCCCACCTGCCTCTCGTCTTCCAATCACTCCAGGTCCCAGCTCCTCCTGTGTTTTAACCCTCTCAGTTCTGTGTGTCTTGTCGGTTCGTTGTTTCATTGTCCTGCGTGTCTCATTAAATCCTTATCGAATGTTCTCGTCTGCCTGCCTCCCTTCTTCACCTCATTTGGATCCTCACCTCCGCTCCACTCACCAGCACGTTGTGACACAAAGTAACTGTGAAGTGACTTTTATCTTCTAAAACGCAGTTACGTTCGATGTCTGTTTTGACTAATAAGAATACAGTTAGTACTAGAATAAACTATTTCTATACTGAACAGGATTTACACAGAACAGGATTTACAGAGAGGTCCCATAGTTGATTAAAGGTTAAAATGGCTTGCCAAAGCCTGCTCTCACTCATATTCTCACCTTTCAGTAGCACTATTATACCCCCCCCCTCCCCCGTTTTACAGATTTGTAATGTAATTTGTAATACGTGTGTGTGTGTGTGTGTGTGTGTGTGTGTGTGTGTGTGTGTGTGTGTGTGTGTGTGTGTGTGTGTGTACGTGCGTGTTATGTACATTTTTGCCATTTGTTAGTGATTCAGGGCGGGGTGCAGAGCCGTTTTGTTCACGTCCGGCACATCACTGTAGCTGTTAGAGAAACACTGCTGTGCTTCCTTCACCCACATTGTAGTAACGCGCCATTTTACATGCCCAGTATCGGTAACGGCGTTGCAACGATGGGAAAAGTAATCTGGACGAACTAGGCTGAGGGTGGTCGCACCACATATTCATTTGATTTAGATTTCTCTTTTGGGCATTCATTGCTTTTGATGATTGATAAAAAATAAATAACTCTTCCATTTTTAAAATAATTCTTTGTTTACAGCGTTGTTTCACACCTGCCTGAAACATTTACTCAGAGCTGTACTTCCATCCCGTTTTCTCAGATGTTCATCATATTAAGCAGCGGGACATCGTTTTGAAGAGGGAGCTTGGAGAGGGAGCGTTTGGCAAGGTCTTCCTGGCTGAATGTTATAACTTGAGTCCTACGAAGAAGATGCTGGTAGCTGTGAAGGTAAGGTGTGTGTGTGGGTAGGGGTGATGCTGTAGCTTCAGCTTCACGCTGAAAGCATCAGCAGCGTGGAATGGCAACTGAACTGCTTCAAATAGGATCCATTATAGTCTATTGACTGTTTCAAACCAGCAGCGATGTGGCCATTTCCAGACACATCCCCGCGCCGCTAAAGATAGGACCGCCTTCTATTTTTGCCGCGAGCCGCTTCTGGGACACGTCAATTTCCGCAGTTAACTTAGGACTAGGCAAGAAATGACACACTGTTTCAGTGTGAAATTCCCGGTAATTTTCAAAATAAAAGTACTGCAGCGATGCTATTTCATATATATGAAGCTTAAGTGTGACCCAATGGTTCATTTACTTACAGCATCGTTTCAGACGTGCAACAGTGTTTTTTCTCATGGCTTTCATCCTGGCAGTGGAGAGGAACAACATCATATATGACATCAAACAGAGATATCAAACTTGATTTCCTTCTTTTGGTTTAATAGCGAATTGCGTAAACAAACCGTAACCTTTGAAGTCTCGAGGGATCGTGTGATCTCATGAGTCAAGCGAAGAGCACGGCAGAGAAGCCGCTTTGCTGCTGAGACTTTCACGGTGTGCACTTGAGTGCAGTGATTGTCGTGAATAAACCTTTCCTCTGCCGTTCCGCACCCCTTTTGCTTCCAGTGTGCAGTAGGGGTGAATCACATCAGACACGAAAGTGAGATGATGCGTCCAAAATTTCCCTCTTTGCTACCGGTGTCTAAACAGACAGACAGATGAAAATTAACGAAGACACAAACACACACACACACACACTCCTGCAGAGACACATAGTGTTTCCATAAATTTAAATATTTGATAAATATTTAATAAATGCAAATACAAACAACCACGTTCAATTCAAAGATATACAGTAGCGTAAGTTTAATATCTATCCTTGTTTGTGTTTTACCTGCTGGTTCCAGTCCAAGGTCACATGGTTAGTTAGATGAGAGGCATGCAACACCAGGACGAACAACTCTTCACAGTTATGAACACATTTAGAGTTTATTGGGCATGGTTTTGGTGGTTTTGGTGGTTTTGGTGGAAACAAGAATTGGAGAAAATACACAAGCTTGAAAACGTGGAAGTGAAGCAAAGTTTTAATAGGGAGCAGACCCAATGAGGATTGATGATTGAGTGTTGAGGTAACGTTTCTACCAACCATAAAAAATCAGCATCGTGGGAAAAATATTCTCTTTTATCCTTCTCAGACTCTAAAGGACCTAACACTGGCAGCAAGGAAAGACTTCCAGCATGAAGCCGAGCTGCTGACAAACCTCCAGCATGAGCACATAGTGAAGTTCTATGGAGTGTGTGTGGATGGAGACCCTCTCATCATGGTTTTTGAATACATGAAACATGGAGATCTTAACAAGTTCCTACGGTGAATTCCTTACTGATAAAGTATTTGGTAACGTGAACCTATTTTTCTGTTCAACTGTCTCATCGTTGCTTCTTTTTTTCTTAAATTTTTATTTTTTTACCTTTAAAGCAGCATTTGAAACAGTTGATTACATCATCCTGATCTTCTGTCTCGAACACTATGAACGCTCTAAAGTGTTTCAGCTCATACATTTTCTTCTGTAAGCCTCAGAGTGTCTCACTCTGTCCTGTCTCCATGTCAATCGCTCCCACCTGCCTCTCGTCTCCCAATCACCCAAGGTTCCAGCTCCTCATGTGTTTAACCCTCTCAGTTCTGTGTGTCTTGTCAGTTCATTGTTTCTATGTCCAGCGTGTTCTTAATTAAAACCTTGTTAAACCGTTCCTGTCTGCCTGCCTATCCTCACCTCACCCCTGCCACATGGACCTCAAGGGACAAACCATCAATCCTGCTCATTGGTCAGCTTTCCTCGCGGACCCATTAGGACAGTGGGAGGGTTAAAAAGGATCAAACAAGTTTAAAACCACAAAGAAGATATTAAATATGTTAAATGTGGAGATATAAAATGCTTTCATCCAATTCAAATTAAACACAGTAGTAGCATTTCTACTGGTAAACTTCTACAGCTTGAATCAAGTGTATATTTGCATATCATTTTCAGAAAGCCACCATTTTCTAATACTCTGTCCTGATTCCACAGAGCTCATGGTCCTGATGCAATGATGCTGGTTGATGGGCAGCCTCTTCAAACCAATGGCGAGCTGGGTCTGGTCCAGATGCTTCAGATAGCAAGTCAAATTGCAGCTGGGATGATTTACTTGGCATCTCAACACTTTGTGCATCGTGATCTGGCAACCAGAAACTGCTTGGTGGGAAATGGCCTTCTGGTGAAAATAGGAGATTTTGGCATGTCCAGAGATATTTACAGTACTGATTACTACCGGGTGAGAACACATCCCACTGCTCATCCATATTAAACGTATGTCAGTAACTCTTTCTCAGTACTAGTTGGTTGTAAATCAGAACTAAATTAAAGGTGTCCAAAAAATATAATGTGAAAATAATTTAAAAGTTCCGAAAATTAGGGTTAGGGTTGATGTTTTATCTCCACAAATAGCACAAGGCTAGATTAATTCTGCTGTGTGGTGGAGTTGCTAATGCTAAAGGTTGCTTATAAAAGTCAGTTCTCTGCTGTTTCTTGGACGCTAAACCAACAACCTTCCCCGTCGTGAGTCAAGATGGGTGAGTCCATGAATGTTAAGTGACAGTGTGATGTAGGTCTGTCAGGCTTTTCTAATCCCAGAGTTTCACCGTCTATTTCCTATCAGAAGCTAAGTATAGGAGACTATTTTCATGTTCAGCCTGCATGAAAAACTCAGCATTGCTGTTGTTAAATCAAAAGAGAGATGTCCAAATATCAGGAAATATGACTCCAAAACCTGCCATCTGAAGCTATTTTCTCCTCCGGCTGACTTGTACCTCCTGAATCAGGTGTATCTGAGCTTTTTAACCCCCAGAGTACAACTTACAAGGCATTCATTCCTACTAGAGACCAGACATATCGACTCAAAGAGTAAACCACACCTTTAAGTGCTAGAAACAAAGCAAGGTAGGGATTGTTTAGGTGCATTGATTACCATTTTATATTTGACTGGTTAGAAATGACTAATTGTGAGTGGGATATGGACAAACTAGAAGGTATAGCTTCTAATAAACAGAAGCATCAGCTGATTAATAAATTGAAGTGGCATGCTCAAACTTTTACTCACCCACTTTGTTTCTTTCGTCCAATCTCATGTGTGTGTGTGTGTGTGTGTGTGTGTGTGTGTGTGTGTGTGTGTGTGTGTGTGTGTGTGTGTAGGTGGGAGGTCACACAATGCTGCCTATTCGTTGGATGCCTCCAGAAAGTATTATGTACAGGAAGTTCACCACAGAGAGTGATGTGTGGAGCTTTGGAGTGATTCTGTGGGAGATCTTCACGTATGGCAAACAGCCGTGGTTTCAGCTTGCCAATAATGAGGTACAGAATACAAACGTACTACATCTGTCCATGAATAATCACACTAATCATTTATATCAAGGGTATCTGAATGATTTATGATCATACATTTCCATTTACAGCTAAACAAAACCTCTCCACACTAAAGACCATGTGTGCTAATGTATTTATTATTGTTTTTTTTTACCTCCTGTTTTCAGGTGATTGAGTGCATTACTCAGGGGAGGGTACTGGAGCGACCCAGACTTTGCCCAAAGGACATCTATGACATAATGCTGGGCTGCTGGCAGAGGGAGCCTCAGCAGCGACTCATCATCAAGGATATCCAGCAGAAGCTGTTTGCGTTAATGAAAGCTGCCCCAGTTTACCTGGACATACTGGGATAGACACGAACCTACTGGAGCAGACTCTTGTGGACCCACATCATCCGTTTAGTCGTCATGGGAGCCATGGAACAAGCCCTGTCATGAATGGACTGGATTATATAAAACTGTGATATAGATTCTTTTTTTTACTTGAACTCATAAATCAAAATACACTAAATACTAGTATTCTTTACTGTACTAACCCAATATGTTGGTGCTTGATATGTTCATGTTAAAATGTTGTTGAAGATGCAGTCAAAGCCACCGGTGACTTCTCTGGTACAGTGTGATGGTGTCAGAGGAAGTGATGTTCCGGCTCTAAACTTCAGCCACGTCACCGACTCAAACATGTACCCACAAGGTGTTTGGCTCTGACCCTGGCTCTAACCAGGTGTTTCAGTTTAAAAACCCAAACAAATATTTTACTAGGCAAACCCAGAACTGAATGACCATAACTTTACAGCCAGTGAGCGGAAGAACATTCCATCCAGCATTCTCAGTCCAAAGAGTCTGAGTGTCACACTCTGTCCTGTCTCCCTGTTTGGTTCAGCCTTGTGTCTCGTTAATTACTCCCACCTGCCTCTCGTTTTCCCAGTCACCTTAGCTCCCGGTCCTCCTGTATTTAGGCCTAGTCCACACGTAGCCGGGTTTTTATAAAAATGAATATCCGCCCCTCCAAAAACTTGCATCCACACCACCTCATTTAAAAAAAAACTGTCCACACGTACCCGGATAAATACGTTGTTAAGGACATGCCAGACCTGTAGGCGGCAGTACTTCCCCCGTTCTTAACCTCGTCCTTCATCTGTGGTCTTCCGCAAGGAGCAGTAATTCTGCTTGCAAAAACAAACAAGCAAAAAGCGCTTGGACAATTGATAAAGCGAGCAGGGGCATCCATGAGGGCATCCATGCTGTTGGTTAGTGTAAACACAGGCCGCACACGTGATGTCAGCATTTTTTGTCGCGGAAAGTGACGTTGCGGACCTTAAAACTCCGGTTTTGTCTGTCCACACGCAGACACCCAAAACGGAGAAAACGCAGATCTTCACTTTGGCCGGAGTTTTTAAAAAGATCCGTTTTCGTGTGAAAAAACTCCGTTTTCGTGTGGATGACAGGCCAAAACGTAGAAAAATATCTACGTTTTGGCAGATCCCCGGCTACGTGTGGACAGGCCCTTAAACCCCTTCTGTTCTGTGTCTTGTGTTGGTTCATTGTTTCATTGTCCAGCGTGCGTCCTAATAAATCTGTGTAGTGAATCTTACCTGTCTGCCTGCTTCCTCCCCAGTCTGGATCCTCGCCTTAGCTCCGCTCCACTCCGCAGCACGTCTGACAGAGGTCGGTTCATTCTGTCAGACGTGCTGCGGAGTGGAGCGGAGCTAAGGCGAGGATCCAGACCAGGGAGGAAGCAGGCAGACAGGTAAGATTCACTACACAGATTTATTAGGACGCACGCTGGACAATGAAACAATGAACCGACACAAGACACAGAACAGAAGGGGTTTAAATACAGGAGGACCGGGAGCTAAGGTGATTGGGAGAATGAGAGGCAGGTGGGAGTAATTAACGAGACACAAGGCTGAACCAAACAGGGAGACAGGACAGGGTGTGACACTGAGCTCTTCCTGGTCTGTAGGCTTCAACTGACACCATCCTGATGGGACTTAATGAGAAGCATTTCCTTTTCACATGGATCTCACGCTACGCAGGACTTCAGGATACCCTCAGACCTTCCTGTACACCTTTTGAATACTCAGATGTGTTTTCCAGCATGATGTGTACCTTAGTGGCTGGTTGGTTTCAGTCAAAAAAAAAAAACAACTGAAAAGTAAAAAGTGAATATTAATTAGGTAATAAAAGAACAAAGTTTTATATCATTGTGACTTATGGAAATGTTTACATATTTCTGTTCCAACATGTTGCTCATAAAGATGTGAGTTTGTACGACTGAATGTAAGTTTACATCTTTTGGCCTGACCCAACGCTGTTGCAGCATTACATAATAGAGCGGATTCTGAGTAGGATGGGTTGTCCCTCTGCAGGTTTTTCTGGCACTAGGAGGTGACACCCGAGGCAGACTCAGAACTCTGGAGAGATGTCCTCTGTGGTTCGGGAATGCTCTGGGATCCATCAGGAGGAACAGGAGACTGTTGCTGGGGTGATAAATGTCCCATCCTCCCTCCTGGATGGATGGCGATACAAGGTGTTTAGACAGGCCTCACCTTCCCCGTC
>SSNQ01034437.1:607520-636083 GCA_006942095.1 Nothobranchius kuhntae
GAGAGGCAGGTGGGAGTAATTAACGAGACACAAGGCTGAACCAAACAGGGAGACAGGACAGGGTGTGACACTGAGCTCTTCCTGGTCTGTAGGCTTCAACTGACACCATCCTGATGGGACTTAATGAGAAGCATTTCCTTTTCACATGGATCTCAGACCTTCCTGTACACCTTTTGAATACTCAGATGTGTTTTCCAGCATGATGTGTACCTTAGTGGCTGGTTGGTTTCAGTCAAAAAAAAAAAACAACTGAAAAGTAAAAAGTGAATATTAATTAGGTAATAAAAGAACAAAGTTTTATATCATTGTGACTTATGGAAATGTTTACATATTTCTGTTCCAACATGTTGCTCATAAAGATGTGAGTTTGTACGACTGAATGTAAGTTTACATCTTTTGGCCTGACCCAACGCTGTTGCAGCATTACATAATAGAGCGGATTCTGAGTAGGATGGGTTGTCCCTCTGCAGGTTTTTCTGGCACTAGGAGGTGACACCCGAGGCAGACTCAGAACTCTGGAGAGATGTCCTCTGTGGTTCGGGAATGCTCTGGGATCCATCAGGAGGAACAGGAGACTGTTGCTGGGGTGATAAATGTCCCATCCTCCCTCCTGGATGGATGGCGATACAAGGTGTTTAGACAGGCCTCACCTTCCCCGTCACACTTGTAAATGATCAAATTCAATAAGCATTCAGATGTACGTGGTCTAAGATTTCAGCTGCTCAGCAGTTTGTTGATGCTTCCTTCTCTTCCTGATGCATTCTCATTAGGAGACAAGTCTGGGTTGCAGACCAGCCACTTCAGACCAGACTGCATGAAGCCATCTGGGGAGAGGCCTGGCATTGCTTTGCTGAAGGCACATTAGGTGTCTCTGTGGTAAATCTATGAAACCTTTTAATGAAGGCAGAAGGGATTTTCACTACTTTTCTTCCATCCAGATCCCAAAAACATGAACTAAAGAACACGTCCACTGTCTCCAACCTGGCGTGAGCACTGAGGTGATCCTACAATCAGAATATTTTTTGGAGAATTGATCTTTAATATTCGGGCTCAGAGTTTTGGATGCAGCAGACTATGCTGCTCTCAGCTTTCCTGGTTGGGCCTTTACACTGGGGGTTTTCCCAGATTTTCCCACTCTTTATGAATCCTTAAAATGTCATGCTGTGTAGATGTTAAGAAAACTAAAGTTATTTGTAATTTTGCACTGAAAACCCCTCTTAATTCTTGTACTTGTATCTCCTAAATAAAGATCCAAACTAAATTAGATAACGTGGGAGATTTTTATTTTATTTTTTTGCATTTTAGTGATCTTCAGATTTTTATTATATATAAGAAGTATTGTTTGTACTGTGTTTCCCAGTTGTAGTACATTTTTGTCCCCAACTGTGTGGTCTTACTTCATCCCATTAAAAAAATGCTTCTGACTCCAGTAAACACAAGTTTAACTTTGTAAAAGATCTACAGGGTGGACTATTTTTATATGGATAGACCTTAATAAAGTGGGAATGGTTGGTATTATTAACGTCCTGTTTGTGGCACATTAGTATATGTGAGGGGGCAAACTTTTCAAGATTGATGGTGACCACGGTGGCCATTTTGAAGTTGGCCATCTTGGATCCAACTTTTGTTTTTTCAATAGGAAGAGGGTCATATGACACATCAAACTTATTGGGAATTTCACAAGAAAAACACTAGTGTGCTCGGTGTTAACATAACATTATTCTTTCATGAGGAATTTACAAGTTTCTGACCACTTATAAAATGTGTTCAATGTGCTGCCCATTGTGTTGGATTGTCATTGCAGCCCTCTTCTCCTGCTCTTCTCACGCTGATAGCAACATCACAGGAGAAAAGCCAGCCCAGGCTTCCAGTATCCGTAGTTTCAAGTGCTGCACATCTTGTATCTTCACACCATATGACCCCAAAGATAAAAGTCTAAGGGCGTCAGATCAGGAGACCTTGGGAGCCATTCGACTGGCCCACGACAACCAATCCACCCTCCAGGGAACTGTTCATCTAGGAATGTTCGGACCTCATGAAATAATAATTCCTCATGAAAGAATAAAGTTACATTCAAACCAAGCACACCATTGTTTTTCTTGTGAAATTCCCAATAAGTCTGATGTGTCACATGACTCTCTTCCTATTGAAAAAAACAAAAGTTGGATCCAAGATGACAGATGTCAAAATGGCCACCGTGGTCACCACCCATCTTGAAAAGTTTGCCCCCTCATATATACTAATGTGCCACAAACAGGACGTTAATATCACCAACCATCCCCATTTTATTAAGGTGTATCCATATAAATGGCACACACTGTTCATAACCTCCCAATTGTCATTTATAAAAATGATCAATTACTAAATTCTTAAATCTGTATTGCTTTTATCATTGTTTAGGAAAACCCAACCAGGGACAGGAGTTGGAAATTAGCATTTGCTATAAATTCTGAATGTGCCGCTACATCTTGCACTATGCTGGATAGCAATGTCACTGTCAAATAAAGATTAAATCAAATCAACCAATCAAATAAAAATCAAAAATACTAATGGTAAACATTAGCTAAACAGTGTAGTTAATCAAATCACACTTTTTGGGACATTAAGAAGTCTCCAGGGAGCAGCAAATAGCCCAGTGTGTCATGGTGTGTAATGACTGGACTTGAAAACCCGCAAGGACCCCGAGGAACAGTAAGGCACTTTAAAAGACTTTAATAGCAAAAACCTAAGACGTGGCGTTACCCGTAGAGGGTGAGGGTGGAGACAGAGTCGGTGAACAGGCGAGGGTCGTGGAGGCAGGCAGAGTTCTTGGCGAGGGTCAGGCGTGGAAACGAGGTTGGGAGGCTATGATCAGGCAGGATGAAAAGGGCTGGAAGATTTACTAGCAGATATTTATCATGTAAATATCTTTTATTTAAAAAATCGAGTGGTGTGCCATTGTTTAATTTTATATATTCCTTAGGGATGCTCAGATCTGATCATATGATTGGAAATCAGGCCAGATCATGTGATTTTCAAACAATCGGAATCAGGCGGGAAAGAGTCACATTTTTTCGTCTGTGATGGCACGGACATATTCCATGATGACAGTGCCAGGATTCATTAATCAATTAAATTTTATTTGTGTAGCGCCTACCACTGCCTTTACAGAAGCCCAAAAATATGAACATGACATAAAAACAGTAAAAGAGCAAAATGACAAACAAACATATTAAAAACCGCATTACATAATTACTAATATGATAAGAGAAACACAATAAAAGAGATATGATAAAAGAGTAAAATGCGCACAGCGTCCCCCAGTCCCCTCCTCCTCCCCCTTGTCTGGAACTCTACCTCACCAGTCTGAAGCAGCCACCCTGTCCGTAACAAGTCCGGACCTGTTACTAGGGGCTTCGTCCGGTTAAATTCCGGAACTCGTTATCCGGATGTTTGTATTCAGACACAAAGGTCTTACGGACAGAGTCCGGAACATTTCCATTTTTCATGGCCTGTCTGAAGGGAGCTCTAGACGGGTTGGGAAAGTAGCGTATTTCGGCGGTTTTAGCTTTCCACAGACCGCTGCCATGGGTCACCTCCCGTGTGTCAGGTAATAAATGCGACAGCGACAAATTTCGCTGATCGCGGCCATTTTCGCCTCCCTTGTGTCGAGCCCATAAGGCAATCAAAGATTTTTTTCCATGCCTCTACACTAAGCACCTCAGTTACAGTCTCAGCAAAACTGCATTTTCAAGACCCTCAGTCGTAGAGGTTCACCATGAAATGCTACCGATAAGCCGGCTTTTTAATATTCAGAGCTCTTAAAGGTCATTACTATGGCAGAATGTGGGTGTGTAGAAGGTGGGATATGATCCAAACACCTGCAAATAGAAGAGTGTTATTTATGAAGCAGGACGTCTGTGTGTATTCAGTGTTTTATATGTGCAAACATTACTTTGCATGAGTAAGTCATTTTATTACCAAGCTTTAGTTTAGTTCAATTTTCCATACAAAGGTTAATAAATGAAGCCCCTGGTGTCTGACAGAAAACACCACAAAACAAATAATTATGCAAATAAATTATCATCACTAATATTTATTATTAGCCTCAAACGACAGGCTTTTTTCACACATTTTAAATCGTATCTAGTTGTTGTAGTCGTAATAGTAAAATGATGAAGTAAGTGAATATTTCATGTCAGATGCATAATTCGAGTTCCACCTACACGTTCACTCAGGTTCTGATTCTGATGAGAGCAGAGTGAGCAGAAATTGTAAATATGAAGAGTCCTGTGGTGCTCTGGTGCTGCTGGCCATCATCTAAGACACACAATCCCTCTGTTGCACAAACTGCTATCAGTCAGGTGGTCAATAATTCAAGAGATTTTGGAGACATCCATCTGTGTCGTTTCGAGCTTCTCACATAGCAGCACAGACTGAATTATGTTAAATGCCCTGGGGAAATCTTAGAACATGATCCAGTGCTATTCCCACTTGTCCAGATGGGAGTGGGCTTGGTGAAGTGGCTACAAAATAATAAATAAATACATTTCAGATTCTGACTATATTACATAAACTTGACATAACAGTAAATGGGTTTTTATTTAAAACTATTTCTAAGATCATGTGATGACAATGTCACATAAACCAACACACTCTTTCAGCCCTTGGTGTGTCTAGTTTCTCCTGGACCTTTTTCTGATGGTCCTTTCACCTGGGACCTCTACATCCATCACCCCTGACTTCCTATACATTTCTGACCACCAGTGTAATAGTCATCACCTGTTTATAAGTCTGAATCTGGTCTTGTATGGTTGTACCATTCCAGCCAGTTGGTTATGGTGCTCTGTGTGCGCAGTTACTGCCTATATTTACATCCTACTGTTATGTGCTGGACTGTCTCAGGCATCACTGAAGAGTAAGTAGCCTGGTCTCTATTGTTCTTGTGCTGGCCATGACCAAAGCTTTTATACCATCCTTCCAGTCAGCCTTTTCTAGTCACTTGTAGGATTTGTGAATACCATCTACTTCCTCAGTCATCCTGTGGAGCATGCCAGGCCTTATCCTTCTAAGCCAGTTCCTCCTGCCCCTCCATTTTTGAGCTTCTGCTGCCTGAGATGTTTACTCGGCAGTTCATAAAAACAACCAAATACTTAGCTTAACTTTCATATTTGAATCAATTCGGTACCAATTCCCGGTACCTAGGAATCAACACCGGTACTTAACGGTCCCAATTTTTAATACTTTTGAGTTTTTAATAAGTGATTAATCCTCTTTTTTAAATTAAAACATTTTCTCAATATATAACCATATTTAATAAATATCATGATAAATAATAAAAAACTGTATTTCATCACCATAGGGCTGTACAAATTCTTCAGTATGAGATCCTAAAACCCCAACTGTTTGTAAATGATACAAAATTAAAACCCTGCTGCGTGTACTCCTATTCCTCTTCTATTCCCTCATGATGAGTAGACCATGTATTATAAACTACAAATGAAATTATCTTTATTTCTAATTTATATTGATAATTTATAAAAATTATCTTGGGAAATCAGGTACTCAACGCTAGAGTATAAGTGGCAAAAGGTACAGAAACAAGGCATTGTTTCATATCACGTGAATCTGTCCTTGAATTCTGTGGTACCGACCAAATACGGTCAGAACCACTGAAGTACCAAATACGGTGCCCCTCCCTACATTGTACATTCCACTTTTACACTTGAATCTGAGATATTTTTTCATAATGACATAATGATGTTCAGATTCCTGTCTGATGATGTGGAGGACCCCCAATATGTATGTATGTTCAGATACCTGTCTGCTCGACCCTTGAGATGAGGATCCAGTGGTATGAGAACTGAGTTACCACAGTCTAGTATACAACAAATATAATTTAAAAACAGCTGTACTCTGATATTTTATTGTTTTAGCAATTAGCTGGGTCTGCATGCATTTTTACAAGCTCACACACAGATAATTACCCTAACCCTAACCCTCACACAGATAATTATATTATAAAAAAGATATATTTTTAAAGTTGTGCTCTAAAAGCAAATTCAGTGAAAACAATGTCAATGTGTATGATAAAAACAAATTCATAGATGCTTTGTGTTTGTGCCTCTGTCACCAGCATCAGTTGGTATTCATTTTACATGACCCAGAATTCCCCCTCGGCTAAAAAGGGCTTTTAGACTACTAAATAATTCACTGTTCACAAATTATAAGAACAGATTTCATACCAGATGTTCAAGTTTCATATTTTGTTTGGTAAAAACCTGATATATGTTCTGCAGAGCCTCAAAGGAGCGGCCTCCTGTTCGTTATGTCTCTTATCGCCATCTCTTTCTACAGTCTTGTCCTCTGTAATGTGATGCTCACAGCATGTGTGTGTGTGTGTGTGTGTGTGTGTGTGTGTGTGTGTGTGTGTGTGTGTGTGTGTGTGTGTGTGTGTGTGTGTGTGTGTGTGTGTGTGTGTGTTGGGGGTGCTCCACATAAACTCCCTAATCTCTGACATCACTGCAGGCTACAGTTCCACAGGCATTTTACATACAAATGTATCTTCATTAAGGCCAATTACAAAATGACAAATTTTATTATAGATTTTTTTGTAGAGTAAAATATATGTACAGGGTTTATGAATCAGGTTCTCACTAATTATGCCATGTGGTTGTTTTTAGATTATTATTTTAATTTTAGGTCATTGCCCTTGAGTTTAATTAGCTCCTTTTTACCTTCAACTGATTACTCAGACTTTTGTTTTAATTATTTTGTTCCTCTGATGAAACATTTTATTTTAATTACAGTGTTGTGTTCTGAACACAGGGGTCAGTATACTCCCTAATATAAAGAGTGACAAAAGAAAGAACATGATGGATGTTGGATGCTTACATGTGACTGCCCTCCACTGTAATGAAGTTTGGATTAAAGTGACAATGTGTAATTTCCCTGGCGATAGGGGCAGTAAACCTAAACCATTGCAAGCAAACAGTATTTTTGTGTTTAAGTAAGACCATACCAACGAATGGCCATTAAGGTCAAAAATCCCTGGGAGCATAACTTTAGAACGAGTACTTTGTCAGACCATTCAACCTCCAGAAAAATGACAAGCACATCAGACTCCCTTTCACCAATGGCAATGAGCAAAGAGGTGGTTTCATCAATGGGTGAGAGTTTTGTTACTGCTTGATACAAATGCATTTTGTTCTCACGAGCTCAGAAAGAAAGAAACATTGCATTTAGGATGACGTCCCCCAGAGATTTAGACCCGCCCCCATGTATTTTAGACACAGTTTTTATGTTCCGAAGGTATATATTACGAAGTATATATTACGAAGGTATATGTTACGAAGGTATATGTTACAAAGCCACCAATATTTTTGAACAACTTGGTGCCATTTAATTCTTTTTCAACAATTCAATGGATATTTGCAGAGATTCATTGGTAAAAACTATACATATTCATTGTACAACTGCCTGCTCCTTAACTACAAAATAGCACAAATTGGCAAGTCGACAAGGATTAAAAACACAGTGTTTTATATTAATAAAATTCTATCACGACAGAATTTTACATACCATGCCATTTCATTTATATAGCACATTTAAACACAGCATGTGAGCTGACCCAAACACTGCACAAAGAACAATCATGAACGGATAATTTAAAACAGATAAAAACAGTCAATAACTACAGATCAAAACAACCAGAAAACTTTTTATATGTAGGGGAAAAAAAATAAAAAAAGGAGCCAGTGTCTAAAAACCAAAGCATAGAGGTGGGTCTTCAATTGTGACTTGAAGACATTAACAGATAATGACTGTCAGATTGCAATGGGCAATACATTCTAGAGAACAGGGGCAGCATGCACAAACGCTTGCTCCTCCCTTGCTTTATAGTTCACAGTTGGAGTGAAGAGTAGCAAGTGGTCCACAGATCTCAGCACCTCAAGGTCTGGGAACCACCACGCAAAACTGCGCCTGGGGCCACCTGAATCAATGAGACTTGTTCCAGCCAAACCCATTCCAGGAGTTGGGGAATCAGCAGGACTGGGCAAAAAGAGTAAAGTAGCATCCTGGGCCTCGGTTGGTGGAGGAACGCGTCCACTCTCAGTGGAGACTGGTCTTGTGGTTTCAGGAAAAACCACAGATGACACTGTGCAATCTGCTTCAGATCTGAGTGATCAGATCGGGGTGGAAACACCAAGCAGAATGGCGTGGCCCTCCCCTGGATATGATGTCTGCCCTCGCGTTTAGGACACCCGGGATAGGTGGCCTTGATTAACAGCAGGTTCACATGCATTTGTGGCAAGGTGGAGAAATGAGGGCCTGGGCGGGATTCGATCCCCAGACTCCCAGGTGAGAGTCACTGCGCTAATCAGTCAGCCAAAGGGATATCCCCATGGCCAAGTAGCCAGGACGCATGATCAATCAGGATACAGTGACAGGATGCTCACCCTGTCACATCTTCCCCCCTCTTTCCAAAAGCACGGCCCCGTACTCCCGCGCAGGGTAACACAAACTTCAAATACATGGACCTACTCCACAGTTCTACATGGATCCTGCCAACAACTCCAAATGTGGCAAGGTTGAGAAACGAGAGTCGGGACGGGATTAGATCCCCAGACTCCCGAGTGAGAGTCATGTGCGCTTACCAGTCAGCCAAAGGGACATCAAGAAGTGATGAGGTGAGTGTAACTGCATCCCAACTGATCATGCGTCCATCCTACTTGGTCAAAGGGATGGTGCAGGGGATTCTGGGAGAAATTCACCTGGGACTTGCACTATTAATATTTTACGAGGTTCTTTTTGCTTCGGACATGAAGGTGTTTTGAGTTACCTTCACAAGTTTTGACCGTCAACTGCAGTCTTCATCAGAAATGTCACAGGTGTTTGTGTGACGCGTCTTTATCAGCTGTTCTTCTTTGGACATCTGAACGCCCCACGGCAAACAAATTATCAGTCGTCAGAACATTATACAAACGGACCAGCTTCATTACAGATGAAACAGACCACAAACAGGAAGAAGAACACATCAAACAAGCACTAATCCTCTGTCAGTATCCAAAATGGGCCATTGAAAAAAGAAAACAACAATCAAAAAACAGAGACCAAAAAAAGAAAACAAAGAGCAGACCCCTCACATGAAACTCAGACAGCTACTAGGTGGTCGAAATGTAAGCCAAAAAGGTTAAACTGTGGGGGTCCACAAAGAGGCTACACTCACACCAGGCGCGTTGCAAGATTTTCAAAAGTGTGGGGGATGTTGTCTGTGCCTAAAATCTTGTTAGTTTAATTTCCATAATAGCGAAGCAGGTGCGAATTTTAGACGTGTCACGACGTCTCCGTTTTAAACATGTTTAAACTGTTCAGAATACAAATCCAGGCTCTTCGTTAGATTGGTGTAACAAAAGTTTGTACTGAATGAAACTTTACATTAAACCATGTTGAAAAGAAAAGGATCTGATTAAATCATTTCCCCCTCATTTACAGTCAGTACAGCGCAGTGTGCACGGCTCTGGGGTTAATTTAATTGTTTCTCTTTGCAACAATCTTCACAAGAAGGCAAAACAGTTAAATGGCAGGTTACAGATATCTCCATTTGACTGTTTATTTTGACGGATAAACTCAAGGATGTTGGATGTTTTGAAAGAATTACGCCGACGCACACTGATGCACACACAGATGAGCTGACATTTTAATCGTTAACGCACATCGCGGAGGTAACTAAATCCAAGAAATGATTCCCATCAGAACATCAGAGCTTTATACTGGACGCAGTTCTCAGCGCGGCTCGCAGCGCACACGGTGGACAGTGAGCTGAAGATCTGTAAAGGGGTTCGCAGCGCAGTGCAGAACCACGGCGATGCGGTAAGATTTCCTCCCACTGAAACGGTCTGGAAACCCGGTCTCTCTGACGGATGTGTCACTTGGAAAAATTTTCGCTGATTATGAAACTTTGGCTGAATAGCGCTTGTCCCTGTTGTCACATTGTGTGGATGGTTAGGACTCAAAATGCTGATCACCCAGATGACAAGAGGCAGGAGTTGGTATAAAGTAAAAATCCTTTTATTTAGCAGGAGGAACAAAAATAAATCCAAAAGGCAGCGAGCCAAAAAATCCAAAAGTCCTGGAGCACAGGACACCAAAAGCTCACTTAGAGCATAAAGTCAGGGGACGAGACAAAAGGCTCACACAGAGCACCAAAACAACGCTGACAAACAACAACAATGGACCAACAAGACACTGAGACAAGACAGGGCTTAAATACACTAGGGCATAATGGGAGGATGATGAGCTGCAGGTGTGAGGGGAGAGAACTAGGTGAAAAAGAGAACTAATCAGGGAGGAGGAGCAGGAGAGGACACCAGACCTAACTGGGGAAGGCACACACACACACACACACACACCTAGCTGGAGGAGGACATAAACACACACACACACACACCTAGCTGGAGGAGGACATAAACACACACACACACCTAGCTGGAGGAGGACATAAACACACACACACAC
This sequence comes from Nothobranchius kuhntae, assembly GCA_006942095.1. Classification (NCBI taxonomy): domain Eukaryota; kingdom Metazoa; phylum Chordata; class Actinopteri; order Cyprinodontiformes; family Nothobranchiidae; genus Nothobranchius; species Nothobranchius kuhntae. The sequence goes on from SSNQ01034437.1 coordinate 618,018, forward strand.
CCAGCTGGAGGAGGACATAAACACACACACACCACAAAACTGGAATAATAGAACTATGGAAACTATGGTGGAGAGACTGGAGGAACACAGGACCTGAGAGGGAATATCTGGAGGGCTGAAGACCAGGGGACACAAGAGGAACACAAAGAGATACAGACACAGACTATGACACCCGTCTCTAATATGGAGACGCATGACGCATCCAGTCTGAGGCAGAATAGCCTCTTCAGCTCAGAAAGCTCCTGTAGAGACATTTGATCACGCACAAAGTTTATGTGGAGCAGAAGCGGTCGGGCCACGGCAGGTGAAATGTTCCTACCTACATGAAGTGAAACTGTTTAATTGTAACATTAATATGTTACTGGACACGCTGGTCTGGTTGGTTAGACCAGTGTTTGATGTGGAAAACACACACACCAATTAAAATAACGCTGATGGCATGGACTAGAAGACAGGTGATGGTTTAGGTATTTAAATGATGATCAGGCTGCTGTAAAATGTAATCTCCATCCACATCCGGACAGAATTATCCTCTATTCTTTCTCTATTTGCTCTGCTCTTATCTGGGCTTACGTAGCTGATGGTGCGCGCGGCGCGCCTAACTAGCGGCTGATGCACATTTTACGCATTTGGAGAGGTGGGCTGGATGCTTTGCTTTTACTGGAAGATGGATTTTTAATTTTTTTTTTCAAAAATATCAGAGATTTTGCCCCATGAATAACCGTAAAAACTACCAGTGTGCATGTACCCTTATGAAAGAGTCCTACGTTGAGAGGTAAATATTAGAAGTGCAGGTAATGCATTCTGGTGCCTATAAATGAAAAATGAATGAAAATTAAATTGGGAGTTTTTACTTCATATTTTAGAAATAAAAATGACGGGGGAAATAAGTTATGACGTCTTTTTAAACGAAATTTTTTAGCGCAACCTGCCTGCGTCACTGACGTCACTGCTTATTAAGGTGGTCTGTCCAAAATTACCATGGCCCACCCAAAAATGAAAGCCTGGTGCCGCACCTGTTATAAACCTCTGCAAATTGTTGTTCTTCACTTTATCAAACTCAGAGTTTGTACAGCTAATGTCAAAATGTAAAATTATGAATTCAGTCGAGCTCTTCCCTCCCTCTCCTGTTTCTCCTTAAATCCGACATCGGCTGTCGGGTTTAAGGAGAAACAGAAGAGGGAGGGGAAGAAGGAAATGAGGCAAACAGAGTGAGTGTGACGTAGAGAAACCAGGCTGGTGTGGAGGTGAGCAAAACGGCTGGAAAAGTGTGGGTGTTGAATCCCCCACATCCCCCACGGGTGCGACGCCCATGACTCACACCCAGGCCTTTAGACTGTCTGTATGTAAATGTTGTTGATGCCTTGCAACTTCCTGCACCAAACAGGGCGAGTGAGGGAGTCACACACCATTGGTGGCTGGTGTCCAGCTAATAGCAGGCGGAGATCTCATCATATGCGGCTTAGGAGTGTTGGACATGACCTAACCCTAACCTGACAAACTTGACATGTCTTTCTATTTAATTGTTACTGAAACTAAGCACAACAACGTTGTAGCTATTCTCTTCTTCTTCTTAGTTGAATTGGCAGACTTCATGCTTCCAGGGTGCGCTGCTGCCATCCGCTGTTTCTTTCAGTTTACAGTCAAAGTGCGTGATGCGGAGCTCGTATGTCCCTAAACAGCTACTGTATTTCAAGATGGTACTTGACCATGGAGAATCGTCCACAGTTTATTTAAAATAATACATTTTCATTCAACTGTTTGCATTATTATAAGTATTAATTGATAATAAAAGATATTAATAAGACAATAAATGAAGCCTGTGCTCAAAAAGGAATTAATTATAAAATGAGCAGTTAAACTGCAGTTACATTTTGGATTTATTTATTTATCTTTTTAAAAAGTCAACCTAAATATTTTTCAAAAGTAAAACACTAAGCAGTGAGTTTTGGTCCTCATGAGGGTAACTAACTGGTCCTGACAAGTAGAAACGATCCTGATGAAGAAACACACACAGGAAGACAACATGAGACTGTGGTAGTGATTGGGCCTGTGGGACTTGGCACTTAAAGAGCATTTCACTGGAGCGATCGATGCAATCCTCCTCCTGACAAACTTCATTACAGCAGCTGTAACAATATCTGTGTCCTTCTGTCATAATGTGTATTATTGGTGGAAGGTGGAAACATTTTGTTCCAAAAGCTTGTAATTAAATTGGACTCAGTGAGGTCCTTATACACAGCAAATCAAAGTGTCAGTGTAACACATTTTATACACATTACTAGCTTACAGTGGGTTATATTTGATAAAAGGTGGGAAAACAACTAAAATAAAACCAGGACAACTAAAAGATTGAAGGATAAAAACAGTTAATACTGATTTATCAAATTGTGAGCCCTTATTATTACTGAAGAATCAGACAGAAGGTGGACAGCCTGGGCAGGGTCTGGACCAAGGTATGGAGAAACATCTGGACCAGAGTCTGAAGAATTTGTCCCGGTGTCTACCTGAAAGATACATTAAAAACCGTACATAACAATATTTGAGTTTGCACAAACTTTCTGTAGTGACTTGGTGAATTGGTTTGTGCAGAGGCCTACAGTGCTGGGTTCTAAGTGGTGGGGTGTGTCCATAGAAGGTCCACCCTTGGTCACACACTGAGACAGGACTGGTCTTGACTAAGCTATCACCCCCTCACACCATCACACAGAGTGATGCAGCATTCTGATGTGGTCCAAGTCAATTCAAGACAGAGTGTGCCGGCTTGACACGAGCGTTCCTTTTACTGATGTTTAATGCGGTCTTGCATCTTCTTAATCTTTACACCACATGAACACCGTAGAACTAATGAAAAAGCATAAATCATGTACAAATTAACAAGTTAGTTGCCTTAAGTTTGCTAACACACAGAGTTAATAAATAAAGAATAAACATACCACTTTGGCCTGCTAGTAGACAAACCGGTAGACTTGAAAACACAACCTTCTTCTCAAATGTTCTTAATTGCCACAAAAATGCACTTAGCAAAGCCTTGATGAATTAACTGGGATACGGCAGTAGTAGCTCACTGAAATGTAAACACATCTGTTTATTGAAAGGACATATTGTTTTGGCCATATCACCATGGCTACACTAAACCCAGTCCTCAGGGTGAAAGAACAACGTTTGTGAATGCTTTAATTTTATAATCCATTTGCATATTTGCTAAAACCCATCTTAACTGAGAACCCATAAATTACTCAATAACTGTGGGATTAGATTTGTGCCAATACGATCAAGAAAAACACTTTGGAGATCAAACAAATATTAAGACATTGAGAGAAAAAAATTTGTTTCAAAAGAAAAACTTACTATCTGAATCAGATTCTTAAAATGATGAAGAAAAACACTTACGGTCAAACAATAATTAAGAAATTTACAGAACAAAAATATTGACTAAAGGAAAAAAAATTGTTTCAAAAGAAAAACTTACTATCTGAATCAACTTCTTCAAATGAGTAACACAGTATGTTTCCTTTTTTCTGTTTGCCTCTATGTGTTTTTGTTATCAGTTTCCTTTGTTTCATTCTCGCTGCTCACAGCTTTGCTCTCACTACCAGATTTGCACTTACACTTTCTGGCTTTCTCCTTTGCAATCCCTGAGTTTTTGGTTGCAATTCTGATACAACCCTTTCATGTGGGTGGGACTTCTGAGAAGTCCTCTCCCATAGGACAGTGGTTTCTCTAGAGTGACAGTTCAGTGACCTGGAAGTGATGTAGCCTCAAATACTTTTTTCCCCCCACCTCAGTCAACAGCATAAATTTTGAGCCCCAAACACGTTATTTCTGCTGTCTGTGGTGTCTACTGAGGATCTAAAGTGAGTATTGATAATATATTTTATGTTTTCTTAGTTAATCTGTAAGTTAAGCCACTTTTTAAGTTGATTTTAACCAGACGTTAGCTCACTAGCTAGCTGCTAATAGCACAATGGCTTGCTTAGCAGCAACTCATCTTAACATATTCATTACTGGTTTCATGGAATTAATTATTGCAGTTTATGTTAATAAGTTTGCTAATTTTTCAGGAATCTGTGGAACATCAGAGACTTTGCAGCTACTGGAGCTAACCTGTGTACAGCTAACTCGCTACAGAAGAAGCAGCAGAAAGCTGAGCTAACAGGCTGTTTTGCAGGTAAATACTCTTTTAGTGGAACTGCAGGATTTTTATAGTATAACCCAGACAGAATCTACATGAGCTATTGTGGAAGACATTTAAACTACATTTACATACAGATACATGTATTTTTTATTCCATGTTACTTGGACAGGCTAAACAAGTTCGTAGTTCTGCCTGTTCCTTTTTCAGTGAAACGAATGGATTATATGATGTAACTCTGACTGAATAATTATCTAAGTGAGTATGTTTGAAAATAAATTTCTTACCAGTGTACAGATCTGACATTTGTTTGTCAGAACAGGACAAATCAGATTCAATGTGCTTTCTGTCACCCTAAATCAGATCCATATCTGATGTTTTTATTACTTAAGTTTGTATCAACAGTACATTTGATACCACTTTTACATCTCTGAAGTGAAACAGATCACATAAGCGCTTGAGGAAGTGGGACACAAAATGTAAACAATGGATAAAACAAAATGATATATTTTGTGAGGTACTGGTTAGAGATAGTTGGGAAGCACTGATTTAGGCAATTCACCACAAGCATTTTTATTTTACAAGCTTGTTTGGCATCGAAATAATTAGAACCCTCTTCTTTTTCTGTCACACCAATTTCTGTCACCTCTGATGCCTTCATTAAATCTAATAAAATCTATAGTAACTATAGTCTGGTGACTAGTGTCTAGTTTAGCTACATGTAGCTTAGCTGGAGTAATATAGTCTAACTCTGCCAGACAAAATGTTGCTACAGAGAAACGCCCAAGGTACTGACCCCACAATGAGAAAATCATAATGTCCACATTTATTTCATACAATCTCAAACGTCACACTAAAATTAAACTCTTTGCTCTGATTTAATTATTTCCTTATTGATATCAGTTTTCCCTTTGTTGTAGGTCATCCTCAGGTGTCAGCAGGAGGAGGTGACCACCTGCATAACGGAGCACCTGGTTCTGAGACAGTTGCACCTTTGTGCAGCTCTTTGGGGAGACGATGCTCAGCAGGCTAAAAAACTGTAAAATTGATTTTGTTCGTAGGTTTTGTTTAGATCTCATACATCACCAGTTTTTCTTTCTTACAGACACATGCCTCCGTGTGGTCAGGTGTGTTGGTGTGATCTGGGAGGGCACACTCATGTCGTCATCTCCTTGTGCCGTCTCCAGGATCATGATGGGAGTTCTCTGTGCCTATAAAGCAGGGGTATTTACTTCTGGGCCTGGAGGGCCGGTATCCAGCAAGTTTTAGTTTTAACTCTGTTTCAACACACCTGATTTCAGTCAGCAGGTAATTAACAGGCTTCTGCAGAGCTGCTGCACAGGTAATTCAACCACTGATTCAAGTGTGTTGGAGCAGGGAAACAACTAAAACGTGCTGGATACCAGCTATATGGATGCTGCTATAAAGCCTTCCTCCCTCCTCTGGAATTTAAACATTAGTATTTTATTATGGTTTCCTGATTTAGTAAATAAATCTCAATTTATAAATTTCCTGTTTTGGTGCCTGTCCATAAAATCCTGCATTAGACACTGAAAGCTGAATGGATGCCTTTCATTCACTTTGACATTCAACATATTTTCAAAGATACACTTGAAATTAATATCAGCTGTTTAACAGAGTGGTGCAATTGCTAATGTCATGATTTTTGCAATAACCTGACCTTCATGCAGAGAAACTCAGGAGACAAATGAGCTAAAAACAGTTTATTAAAATGTTTGATGGATGCCTGAAGAGGTAACTGCTGGAGATCAGGAACCAGAAGCTTCTGCGAGGAAGAGCAGAGGTTAGTAAGAGGAAACAGGCTAACGTCTGGTTAAAACCAACTTGTGGCAGGGGTGATGAGTGAGCACCACCTCACCCCTGCTACGTGGACCTCAAGGGATAAACCATCAATCAAGAGTCTGTTTAATATATAAAGTCTTACACAGTCTTACACCATGGTCAACTTTCCTCACGGGATCGCCCATGAAGACAGTGGGAGGGTTAAAGAAACACAGACATTTCAAAATCCTCATTTAAACCTAGTGGTTGAAGTGTTTTCAACGTGTAGATCCAGAACAGTTCCCTTTGGCAGAGGTTTTTTTTTTAATCGATATCACCTCCTCTATGTAATGAAATATGTTCAATCCCCTGGAATCTGAGTGAAGACATAGGGTGTGAAAAGTCATTGAAATGGCGTGCTACTGGATAAGTCAAGTCTTTTCTTCCAATTGAACTCTTATGTTCACTGATCCTCTGTTTGAGTGGCCTTGTTGTTTTACCAATATAGACTTTATCACAGGGGCCTTTTAACAAATACATTACATTATTTGAGTTACAAGTAATTATGCCCTTAACATAGCAGCTGGGATGAGGATCAGCAACTCCAAATCTGAGACCATGGCTCTCGACCGGAAAAGGGTGGCTTGCCAACTCCGGGTCGGGGCAGAGGTCCTACCTCAAATGGAGGAGTTTAAGTATCTCGGGGTCTTGTTCACGAGTGAGGGTAGGAGGGATCGGGAGATCAACTGGCGGATTGGTTCAGCATCTGCAGTGACCAATCTGACCCTGGTGGGGATGAGTTACAAAGTAGCCACAGCTGCCCTGGGGCGGACTGACAGAGGCAAGGAGCGCAGGTGCCGCCGGTCCCTCTGACCACCACCAGTAATTAGGCAAGGGGGGTTAAGTGTCTTGCCCAAAGACACAATGACAGCGACAAACTGAGCGGGGCTCTAACCTGCAAGCTTCCAATTACGGGGTGAGCACTTTACTCCTGTGCCACCGTCACCACACAAATCTGTTTTATTTGCATGTTTTGCCAGTATGATAAGCAAATCTGATTTCTAAAGGCTGACACAAGTAAGGTTTCACCTAGAAAGAATGAATATTCGCCTTGTTTTCAGGTTTTTAGGTGACACTCACGGTCGTATCTAAAATAGCTGAGAAGTGGGTGGTTAAACTCCTCACTGCTCACCTAGAAAACACCCAACCCTCATTACATCCATTGCAGTTTGGCTTTCGGGCACATCATTCCACAGATACTGCCCTGTGTATGTTAGTGGAGAACGTGAAGTAAGTAAGTAAGTAGTAAGTAAAAGTTTATTTATATAGCACCTTTCACAGATATAAATCACAAAGCGCTGTACAACATGACAAAGATCAGGGCAAATACCTCTAACCAATAAAAACATCAGAAAAACAATAGCAGTGTTAAACGTAGAAAATAAAATCATGAGTATAAACACAGTGAAGGTGTGAACCCGAACAAAGCCATCTTTTTGAACATTTAGGGAGGGAACGCCTGGATGAAAAGGTGAGTTTTTAGATGATTTTTAAATATCTCTACAGTGTTAGTGAGACGGAGATTAGAAGGTAGACTGTTCCAAAGTCTGGGTGCAATAGTCTGAAAGGCCCTGTCCCCTTTGGTTTTCAGTCTGGTTCGAGGAACAGCCAGGAGGTTTTCAGATGTGGATCTAAGGTTCCGAGAGGTGGTGTGTGGGGATAAAAGCTCAGATAGGTAGCTTGGAGCCTGGTTGTTAAGAGCTCTATAGGTCAGGACTAAAACTTTAAACTGTGGAGGGACTGTAAAACTGGAGCGATGTGAGCTCGTCTGCTGGATTTGGTTAGGGGTCTGGCTGCTGCATTTTGGATGGCTTGAAGGCGTGAGAGGGAGGTTTTGCTGAGACCAGTAAAAACAGCGTTACAGTAGTCTAAGCGTGATGACACAAAGGCATGGATGATTTTTTCCAGATCTGCAGTAGAAACCAGTTTATGGACTTTTGAAATGTTTCTCAGTTGAAAGAAACAAGAGCGGGAGATGGTTTTGACGTGTGAGTCTAGACATCAAGCTGGATCAAAAATAACTCCCAGGTTTCTAATGTTGGCCTTGGCTGATGGGCAAAAAGAGGCAATTTCTTGCTCGATTTTTGGCTGAAGTTCCGGGGGTGCAGCGATCAGGGTCTCTGTCTTGTTAGTATTGAGGACAAGAAAGTTGCTGGACAGCCAGTTACTGATCTGGGTCAGGTAGAGTACAAGTGTGGCCAGCCTGTCCAACTGGTGTGGCATAAAGGACATATAGAGGTGAATATCATCAGCGTAGATGTGGTAGGAGATGTCTGGGAAAGACTAAATGATGCCAGCTAGGGGAAGAATATAGAATGTGAATAGTAGAGGCCCTAGAGCTGAACCTTGTGGGACCCCGCACGTTAGAGAGGCAGTGTCTGAAGAGAAGGTTTCTGACTTCACTGTGAATGTTCTGTTAGTGAGATAGGAAGAGAGCCAGTCTAGAGCAGAACCTGAAATCCTAGCCAGGGCCTTTAACCTGTTTAGTAGAACGTTGTGGTCTACAGTGTCAAAAGCTGCACTGAGGTCTAGCTGGACCATGACAAAGCATTTGAAGAGCTTGCTGGACAAGAGTTGCTGTGTTGGAGCTGTATTTTTAGATCTGAAGAAGGCTTTCGACTCTGTAAACCATCAGATATTGTTGTCCAGATTGACTCAGTTTAATATCTCCAGTCAGGCGCTTCAGTGGTTTGCCTCATATCTCTCACAAAGGAAACAGTGTGTGGTGTGGGATGGGGTTAAATCTCCATATTTAGACTGTGATACAGGAGTTCCTGAAGGATCTGTTCTTGGGCCTTTATTGTTCTTGCTTTTTATTAATAACTTACCTGAAGTCTGTCCAAATATATTTGCTCAAATGTATGCGGATGATGATTTTTCAAAACGCCCCTTAAACTTGAAGCAGTCAGATATATTCCTGGATGGAGTAGAGCTTGATCTAGCACCAGAATTTAAATAGCTTGTGGTCATTCTAGACCCTACATTATCCTTCAAGAGTCATATAATCAAAGTGTCCCAGGTACTTAAATTTGATCATCGAAATTTTACTCATATACGTAATAATCTAAATATGAATGTTGCAAAAACGTATTTTTACTCAATGATCATCTCTCATATGGACTATTGTTTGACATCCTGGTCACTTGCTTGCCCAACAACACTTAAAACTATAGCAAACATTTATAAAAGAAGTTTAAAATTACTTGACGAAAAACCGACTTCCCACCACCATTGTCATGTGTTACAAAACATAAATTACTGAACTTCAATAACTTAATGAAACTTAAAAGAGTCTGTTTAATATATAAAGTCTTACACTCCCTTGCTCCACCACCACGAAAGCAGTTCATTAGGCATAAAGAAAGCTCAAACAGGACTACACGAGCTACAATTCGAGGAGAAATGTTTATACCACAAAGACAGACAGCTTTTGGGCAGAACGTCCTCTCTGTCAAGGGTGGCCATTTGTGGAACAGTCTTCCTCAACCCATTAGAGAATGCTTGACTTTCAGTTTGTTTAAGGCAAAGGCTAAAAACTGGTTATGGACAAATCAAGTGTGTGATCATGTATGAGTTGTATAGTTTTAATGTTTTATTTGTGAATAGAATGGTGTGTATGTGTAAGTTTGGTGATGGAGTTGTGATTATGAATGAATGATGAATTTTTATGAATTATTATGTCTTTTAATGTCTAAGGACAACAGATGGAAATTAGCCTTTGGCTATAATCTGGCATGTTTACATTCATGTAAGCTGCTTTTACATTTATGTTCATTAACATGCACTGTCCTAAATAAATAAACTTATTGTCCACACACACAAAGATGCTAACAGGCATGTCAAAGTATGGCCCGGGGCCATCTATGGTCCTCAGGGTGATTGTGTGCAGGTCTCTCTTGCATTTCTACAATCATTTCTCTCCACAGGCCTGTTGATGTTTATCAACACTTTTTACATTTTAATGACACTTTTTATGTTTATTTTTAAAAATCAGAAATGTGAGTAGTAAAATGAAAAAATAAAACTGTAATAAAATAATATTTGCAATTTTTTATAATAAACAAAATCTCATTTATGTGGCCCGCAAGAACTTTAACTTGATCATTTCTTAGTGATAATAGAGAAGCATTCAGGTAATCCCTTCTTCATCTGGCAAAGCAGAAGGACCCTTATTTAATTAATATTAATATTAATCAATATTAGTGGTAGATTGAACCATTAATATTAATTAATATTAATTAATATTAATTGATATTAATATTAGTTAATATTAATGGTACATGGCACCATTAATGTTAATTAATATTAATTAATATTAATGGTAGATTGAACCATTAATATTAATTCATATTAATTAATATTAATTGATATTAATAACAATTAATATTAATTGATATTAATATTAATTAATATTATTGGTACATAGTACCATTAATATTCATGTTAATACTGACAAGACTGAAGTATTGCTGTTTGTGGGCCTTTTATAGTCTCTGGACTGAAACCCTCCTTTATGATGTTACACAGACTTAGCTATTGTGTCTACCCGGTTCTAGAAGATTCCATTAATTAAAGTTTTTATTTATTAATATAATAATAATAATAATAATAATAACAATAATAATAATAATAATAATAATAATAATAATAATAATAATAATAATAATAATAATAATGCCGGTAATAGTAATAATTACAAAAACAATAGAACAGTCTGTGTGTGACATCATAAAGGAGGCCTTTAATATGGAAGATTCCATTAATTAAAGTGTTTTTATTAATATTAATATAAATACTAATATTATTACTATTATTATTACTACTAATAACAATAATAGCAATACTACTACTAATAATAATAACAATGATGATAACAATAATAACAACAACAAACACAATAGAACAGTCTGTGTGTGACATCATAAAGGAGGCCTTTAATCTGGAAGATTCCATTAATTAAAGTGTTTTTATTAATATTACTACTAATATTATTACTATTATTATTAATAATAACAATACTACTACTACTAATAATAATAATAATAATAATAATAATAATAATGATAATAATAACACTTACAAACACAATAGAAGAGTCTGTGTGTGACATCATAAAGGAGGCCTTTAATCTGGAAGATTCCATTAATTAAAGTGTTTTATTAATATTAATATTAATACTAATATAATTACTATTATTATTAATAATAATAACAATAATTACAATACTAATACTAATAGTAATAACACTAACAAACACAATAGAAGAATCTGTGTGTGACATCATAAAGGAGGGTTTTAACTTGGTACATTCCGAGACTATAAAAGGCCCACCAGCAGCAGCACCACTTCAGTCTTTTCAGAGCTACTGCTGAGGACACACCACTGTCTTTAGACACCCAAGTAAGTTTGACCAAACCCTTTTTTTCACTCAAATGATGAACAGAAGAAACGTGTCGTGGTACGACTCACGTTTACACCCAGAAGAAATGGATTATGAGTCAGACATGGAAAATGGTATGTTTGATGAAACAGAACATACATCCGTCTTTGATGCTGAGATAGAGTCTCTTCACTATGAGACTAAATTACCTGGATCTGAGACGGTCGACTCTGATTCTGAGACGATGGTCCCTAGATCTCAGAAGGTTCAGTGGGAATTAGCTGGTTTTAAACGCCCAAGAAAGCCACAACAACCCCTTACTTTCGGTGAAATGACGAACAGCACAAACATGTCCTGGTACGACTTATGTGTCAACAACGTAGAAGTGGATTATGATTTAGTCATCGACTTTAGTTCTGATGGTGAGGACGAAAAGTCAGATCTACTGTCTACAACTAAAGAGATGGAGTCTGAGATGCCAGAACAAACATCTGTCTTTGATGCTGAGAAAGAGTCTCTTCTTAATGAGACTCATTTATCTGCTGAACTGGAAATCTCTGGATCTGAGACGGTTGTCCCTAGACCTCAGACGGTTCAGCAGGAATTAGTTGATTTTAAAAGCAGCCAAACTGATGAACTTCTGAAACAAGTGGATCATTTGAAAGAAAAACTGCAGAATATAAATACTTGTTTCAATCAGGAGGAGAAGAGGCTTGCTGCAGAGAACCAGTGTGCGCTTTACAAGGAGCAAACTAAAGAGATGGAGAACGGTTTGGTTCAGCAGCAACAAAAGCTGGTGGCTTTAGAAAAGCAGTTACAGGAGCAGAAAAACGTGAATGAACATTTACAAAAAATCTGCTCAGATCTAAAAGGTGAGACAGACGAGTCCCGTTTTTCTGGAGTCTCGAGAAACGTTCTGATCGAGAACTTTGAAAAACTGGAGCAACGACATTTGGACTTAGAAGCGATGTTTAGCAGAGAAAAAGATGAGAAAATCAGCGTAGAACAGAAGTTTCTTGACAAGCTGGAGAATTTAAAGGAGCAGCTTTTAGAAAAGAACGTTTTCATCAAAAATCTGCAAACAGATTTAGATCAAGAACGTCGGTTCAGACTTGTTAGTGTCCAGGAGCAGAAAAACGCCCAGCATAAAGTCACTGTCAACGAGAACTATAAGAAGGAGATCAAAGATCTTAAGAAAAGAACCGGTGACCTCTCTGAGTTGCTGGACAACATTAAAACGGATATGAAGTACAGAGAGAGGATACTTCTGGAAGAACGAAATGATTTCAAGCATCAGCTCAAACAGAAGAATCTAATCTGTGAAGATTTAGAGAAACGTTTGAACAAAGAAAACGAACTCCGCCTGACCTGTGAGGAAGAACTCAAAAACACTAAAGATCAAATGAGTTCAATGAACGGAAATCTCAAGAAGGAGATCAAAGATCTGACTCAGAGCAACTCAGAACTCAGGCTGGTCGTGGAAAACCTGACCGCTGAGAACGCTGCTTCTCGCAAGGAGTTGGCTGAACAGCAGGAGAGAGTCAAACATCAACTCCAAGATAAATCTGTCGTCTGTGACCTTTTGAAACAAGTGGATCATTTGAAAGAAAAACTGCAGAACAGAAATACTTGTTTCAATCAGGAGAAGGAGATGAGGATTGCTGCAGAGAACCAGTGTGCGCTTTACAAGGAGCAAACTAAAGAGATGGAGAACGGTTTGGTTCAGCAGCAACAAAAGCTGGTGGCTTTAGAAAAGCAGTTACAGGAGCAGAAAAACGTGAATGAAGATTTACAAAAAATCTGCTCAGATCTAAAAGGTGAGACAGACGAGTCTCGTTTTTCTGGAGTCTCGAGAGACGATCTGATCGAGAACTTTGAAAAACTGGAGCAACGACATTTGGACTTAGAAGCGATGTTTAGCAGAGAAAAAGATGAGAAAATCAGCGTAGAACAGAAGTTTCTTGACAAGCTGGAGAATTTAAAGGAGCAGCTTTCAGAAAAGAACGTTTTCATCGAAAATCTGCAAACAGATTTAGATCAAGAACGTCGGTTCAGACTTGTTAGTGTCCAGGAGCAGAAGAACGCCCAGCATAAAGTCACTGTCAACGAAAACTTTAAGAAGGAGATCAAAGATCTTAAGAAAAGGAACGGTGACCTCTCTGAGATGCTGGACAACATTAAAACGGATCTGAAGAACAGAGACAGGAAACTTCTGGAAGAGCAAAACGATTTTAAACATCAGCTCAAACAGAAGAAGCTAATCTGCGAAGATTTTGAGAAACGTTTGAACAAAGAAAACGAGCTCCGCCTGACCTGTGAGGAAGAACTCAAAAAAACTAAAGATCAAATGAGTTCAATGAACGGAAATCTCAAGAAGGAGATTAACGATCTGAAACAGAAGAACTTGGAGCTCAGTCAGACGCTGAGAGGTGGTCAGGCTGTAGAAACTAAATCAGACCAGATGTGTGAGGATCTGCAGAAGTTTAAACAGCTGCTCCATGAAAAAATATCCGTCTGTGAAGAACTTAGCAGCCGTCTGGACATCGAGAAGCAGCTCAGAGTTAGCTATGAGGCTCAGCTGGACTCTAACAAGACGATAGTCTGTGAGAATTCAGATCTTAAAGAGCAGATCAAAGATCTCACTCAGAGCAACTCAGAACTCAGACTGGTCGTGGAAAACCTGACCGCTGAGAACGCTGCTTCTCACCAGGAGTTGGCTGAACAGCTGGAGAGAGTCAAACATCAACTTCAGGATAAATCTGTCGTCTGTGAAAACCTGGAAACAGGTTTCACCAACGAACAGAAGCTCAGACTCCAGCTGTACCAGCAACTCCAGGAAACATCTGGCCTGTGTGAGAGCCTGGAAAACCAGCTTAGAGACGAGCAGAAGATCAGAATTGGTTTGGAGACTGAGCTCGCCCAAAACAGAGACGTGGGCAGTCCAGGTCACGATGATCTGATGACCAAACTAGAACAGATGGAGGAAAATGAAACTAAACTTGATAGGTTTTTTCAGTATTTAATGTTCCCTTTTGAGTCCTAAAGAATCTGTAAAGTCATCGTTAACCTCCAGGTAGATCGGCATAGAAGCAAAAAGCAGCACGAGCAAGAGTTGGGAATCCTGAAGGAACTAGTCTCTGAACTCGAGTCACTGACTACAAATCTGGAAAGTCAAAATCTGATCTTGAGACTAAAGACTGAACGTTTTAACCCAGATCAGCAAACCGAAACGATCAGTGAGCAGAACGTGGACACTGCAGAAGGAAACAAGAGTCTTCCTGCTGAAAACAACTCTTTAGCAGAAAGCCTCGAGTCCCAGAGAGACGCTCCACACTCAGACACAAAAAAACAGGAAAAAGTTTCTGTGTGGAGGCATTTCAAGAAATTTGTAACCCCGGGATGTCTCTGTCAGCACAAAAACAAACAACTTAGCAACTAACCTCCCTGCTAACAAACCAGAAAAGGCTAATTAGAAGACATCCCATCTCCTGGTGGCAGCGGGTAGCACTGTCCAGGATGAATCTGAGAAGTTAAACCAGCCACTGCCTCCCCAAAGACCCTGTTTAGATAAATAAACAAGATTCCCCCCCAAGATCACAGCCACATACAGTTGTCGCAACACATTCTCACTCCCAGAGCGTCAAAAACAAACGCTTGGTCAGCCACCCTCCGCCTCAGACCCCTGACGCCAAAAGTACCCTTTTTCGTTACTTATGTGCAAAAGGGGGTTTTCCCTTTTCTAACTGCAGATCCCAATGCAGCGTAAAACTGACGCAATGGGATGCCCGCAGCCAGGGCAACAAACAAGCTCATTGTACCTCACCCTAACCTTATCCTCTTGTTTAACCTTCCCCTCACCCCTGTCCTAACCTTAACCATCTTGCTAGCTAACACGTTAGTGATGTGTCGGTCGCTCTAAAAGCCGGCTCTATGAAGTGAACGGCGGGAGCCGCCTCGTCATTGGTCGGGTTTGGACCGAGCCAATGCGAGTGGGAGGTTTCAACTACCAAGGTGGAGGTTAAAAGTAGAGGGTATTTGCAACCTCCCCCTCGCCAGATGGTATGTTCTAACGTTCCCCTTGGGCAGCAAATACGAAAATTGACAGTCAGAATGCATGTGAAACAAATGCTTGATCACAGTGGGAGCAACGTTTTAGGTATCAAGAGAGTTAAGGTTAGGATGAGGGTGAGGGGAAGGTTGTAAATAGTGAAACGTTAAGGTTTAGGTGTGGTTAGATGAGCTGGTTCGGTGCCGCATCAGCGAACATCCCATCGCGTCAGTTTTACGCTGCACTGGGATCTGCTGTTAGGAAAGGGAGAAAACCCTGTTCGCACATAAGTAACGAAAAAGGGCACTTATGGCATCAGGGGTCTGATGTGGAGGGGGGCTGACTAAGCGTTTGTTTTTGACGCGCTGGGAGTGAGAATGTGTTGGTTGTCGACGCATGACTGCCCGTTGGCCCCTTGTCATCTTCTTCCACATCATTGATGTGAGTGCATACAATGCATTCGTGATGTAGAGAGAGATAAACAAAGACTGGAATGGGGAGAAACTGAGCCGAAGGAGGGTTTTCCTGGAGCAGCTTGGTAATGCACTGGTGAAACCTCAGATTGAGAGAAGACCGTGCCTTCCAAGAGCATCAACAGCTGCTGTAGCTGTTGTGAGAGATAGGCAGACAGAAACAAACACCCAAATTCCTCCAGTGGCATAAACAGCAGGCAAGAAGCGTGGTAGGTGCCAGGTATGCCCCACCCTCAATGACTCTAAGACTAGCATGACCTGTTTGAAATGCAAGACATGTGTCTGCAAGGAGCATGCACACACTCTCTACACATCCTGTGTACAGCAGTGCAAACTAAAAGTTTGACTGTGGGGATAGAGACTGTTCCATGCTCTGCCTGATGTTCTCATTATGATTTTCAGTTTCAGAGATGGGTGAACTTTCAAACATGTAATCTCCCAACACACAAAAAACAAAAACAAAATATAAAAAGCAAATAAATAAATAAATAAATAAATCAATAAAAGCAAAAAAAAAAAAACCTCTCTAACTCTGCCACTGCCGGTCCCAAGCCCGGATAAAAAAGAGGAGGGGAGAGTTTGACTTTCTAACTATGTGACAAAAAACAGATGAAAATAAATAAATATGTTTACAAGAGGGAAATGGGGGGTCACCAACATCAGGGTCGCCAACATCAATCATTATGGTTCATTCTGTGAGAATCATGAATGTGCACCCTAAATTAGTAAAGATTTGGATGAAAGATTTGTAAGATACACATGTTTCTGCTATGCTAAATAATGATTTCTCTATAGAACTACAAAGTCCGGCTGGGGGAGGAGAGTACAGGTCTGCACTATGGAGGGGGCGGAGTTTACAGCTCCTCCTCCAGATTTAAAGAGACAGTACCCAAAAACGGCTCGTTCTCAAGACTCTCCTCAGAACAGGGGTAGATGAGGGTCTGTAGAGCAACAATAGGGTTGGCAAATTTGATTGGCTGAACTCCAATCAAATTTATATAAACAATTTCACAGTTGAAGATATCTTATTTGGCATTATACTAAAAGATAAAAATAATGAATTTCTAATTAATAATCTCATAATCTTAACATTTTTCATACACAAATGCTGATATCTCAAAAATCCACCTACGTGGAATAATCTCAAAAATGAAATTAAACTGCTTTTGAGATCTTAGGTAAAATGTCCACCCCCAATGCTATAAAGCTTTATGATTTCATTATGAACACTAATCTCTAACTGCTCTTTGGATGGTATACACCAGCCTTTCTCAAATGGGGGTACGCGTACCCCTGGGGGTACGTAAAGAAACTCTGGGGGTACGTGAGAAAATGTGCATTCATTTAAAAAAATAGTATCCATGGAAAATGTTTTAAAAAATAATTATTTAATAAATATTTTAGGAAAATATAAGTAAAAGTTCATAAAATGTGTTTTATATTCAGTAGAAGTAGGCTAAATTCATTATCCCAAAATCCCAGAGTCCTCCCCCCAATGCTTTTGCGCTCATTAGGGGGTACTCGGCTGAAAAAAATATATCAAAGGGGGTACATCAGTCAAAAAAGTTTGAGTACCACTGGTATACACAATAGACCTTGTTTGCTCTTCAACTTCCCCCTTGTAAAACTTTATTTATA
Organism: Nothobranchius kuhntae; assembly: GCA_006942095.1. NCBI lineage: Eukaryota > Metazoa > Chordata > Actinopteri > Cyprinodontiformes > Nothobranchiidae > Nothobranchius > Nothobranchius kuhntae. Next base: position 635,534 of record SSNQ01034437.1, read on the forward strand.
TACACATAATTTGTTTTTTCATGCTGTTTTACTTGTATCCTTTCATGTTCTATTTTTGTTTTTTGTTGTTGTTGTTTTTGTTTATTGTCTTCTTACTATACCAAGTTGAATTGTATCTACAAAATGCAAGTTGAGATGAACACGAACTTTGGAGCTACTCTGTAATGTCATTCTGCTAACAATTTTTGAAATGTAGTCGTTTTTGTTCATTTTGCAAAGGTTCAATAAAAGTTCTTTTTTAAAAAAAGCAACAATAATGAGGAAATCAGACCAAAGAACTGCAGCTCGACTGTATTTAGACCCCAACTGAAGGATTTAGATGTAAAAAGGAATAACTTAAAAGCATGTTATGTCTCCTTTAAGATTTTATGACTTTGTTTTATTTTGTTTTGTTCTATGTGAAGCACTTGGCGATTCTCTGTCTGTGATAAGTGCTGTAGAAATAACATTTACTTATTACTCACTTTGTAGATCCCAGGTGAGATAAATAAATGAATAAAATAACAGCATGTAAAATATTTATCACACACACACACACACACACACACAC